>OY796883.1:50953928-51527367 GCA_963680785.1 Diplosoma virens
AAAAACCAGCAAGGATAATCATTTAAACAAAACATTTTTTTTAGGTTGTTGATTTCTCGATTGAATAAGATTTTTGAGGAACATATTAATTTCGCACGGTGAAGCAAACACAAAATTAAACCAGATTTCCATTTTTGTGGGCAAAAGGCGTTAAAATTAAGTAAAAGTCCAGTGTTGGTTGGTTTTCTCCATGTATACGTGTCTAAACTATTGCAATTTACTTCTATTTTAACATCTAGAAAACAAATAAAGTCTGAAGAATGCTCAAGAGTAAATTTTATGTTTTTGTATTGACTATTAAGAACATTTAGAAAGGACAAACAATCATTGTTATTTTCAAAAACAGCAAAAACATCATCAACATAACGTAAATACAATTTCGGAGAATGTTGGTTTTTATTTTTAAGAATACGGTTTTCCAAATTGGCGAGAAAGAAATTTGCAATTGTCGGTCCAAGTGGTGATCCCATGGTAACACCATCAATCTGTTTGTATAATATGTCCTTGTATAAAAATTGTCCTTGTGTAGCTAACCGAAGTAATTTAATAAATATTTCTTTCTTCATTAACGGTTGATTTGAGTTTTTTTCGGAAAATAATTCATCAGGTATAAGTTTTATTGTTTCTTCTAATGGTACATTTGTGAAAAGGGAAATTACGTACATCAAAGCTTACTAATTTTTGTCCGGACGAAAACTCGTATGAATGTAATTTATTGATAAAATCGACAAAAGATTTGAGCATATATTTGTGTGGGATGTGGGGTTGTATAATATTATCTAAAAATTTTGCTAACTTATATTCTGGTGTGTTTATCATAGAAACCACTGGTCGTAATGGGCACTCATCTTTATGTACTTTAGCAAGTCGATAGAGCTTGCCAGGTTGACTTCCACTCGGTATTAAGCTGTTTGTAATTTCCGAATCATAATTTTTGAGATACTTTTTGATGTAATAAGAAATTGACTTTTCTTTGCGTATAATTGGATGGATTTTTGATTTGTTTTCTATTTTACAAAACTTTGATTTATCTTCAATGATATCATCTAATTTCAAAAAATAATCTTTTTTGTTTAAAATAGCAGTTCTTTTACCTTTATCAAATTTGCAAATTTTTATACTTGAATCATCAGAAAGTTGTTTTAAAGTTCGATGAAAAGACAAGTTTTTTGGATTTGAACATAAACGTTTTGCGTTATTGCTATTGCTACGTTCAATTTTTATACAAAGACATATTATACAAACAGATTGATGGTGTTACCATGGGATCACCACTTGGACCGACAATTGCAAATTTCTTTCTCGCCAATTTGGAAAACCGTATTCTTAAAAATAAAAACCAACATTCTCCGAAATTGTATTTACGTTATGTTGATGATGTTTTTGCTGTTTTTGAAAATAACAATGATTGTTTGTCCTTTCTAAATGTTCTTAATAGTCAACACAAAAACATAAAATTTACTCTTGAGCATTCTTCAGACTTTATTTGTTTTCTAGATGTTAAAATAGAAGTAAATTGCAATAGTTTAGACACGTATACATGGAGAAAACCAACCAACACTGGACTTTTACTTAATTTTAACGCCTTTTGCCCACAAAAATGGAAATCTGGTTTAATTTTGTGTTTGCTTCACCGTGCGAAATTAATATGTTCCTCAAAAATCTTATTCAATCGAGAAATCAACAACCTAAAAAAAATGTTTTGTTTAAATGATTATCCTTGCTGGTTTTTTAATAAAGTTTTAAACAAATTTGTGTCCAACATAACCGTTGATCGTTCTACTGACCGCCGTACTTATTATATTACAATTCCGTACTTTGGTATTGACTCGAGACGTTTTTTAAATCGCTTATCAAAAATTTTCAAATCGAAATTTAACGTGAAAGTTTGTCCTGTCTATAAAACATTTAAAATTGGAAACTACTTTCAGTTGAAGTCCACAACTCCTTTGGGTCTTTGCTCAAATGTCATTTATGAATTTACATGTTCGTGTGACGAGAACTTGACATACATCGGTACGTCAACCCGACATTTGAGCACTAGAGCTAAGGAGCATTTGGACTTCAACTCTCAAGTATCAAGTGCAATAAAAAATCATATAATGTGTTGTAATGTTTGTTCCTCTGTCAAATTAAATTTAAACTCCTTTAAAATAATTAAAAAGTGTAAGTCGGAATTTCATACAAAAATACACGAAGCATTATTCATTAAAAAGCGTAATCCTGGTTTAAATCGACAACTTTATGCAAATGGTTCTTCATTTTTATTAAATGTTTTTTAATTTTTATTTTAAATTTTTATTTCTTTTCTTATAAATTTTAAATTTACTTTCATTTTTAAATAATTTAATGAAACTAAAAAAAATTGGCTTTATAATTCTATTTGCTTTAACTTATTCGTCACAATGTAAATCATTCATGCATAAATAATTAATTTTCTTTGTTTTGACGCATTATTGTTAATTTCATTTAAGTTTAAGTTTTTCTTGAAAAGGGCTTAAGAAGCCGAAAACGTTTGAAAAATAAAAGTTTTATGAATTTAATTGTGCTGCTGAGTATCGCCACAATATGGTTGAAGAAAATTTATTCCTTGCCAAAATTATAAGTTACTAGTTAATTTTAATTAGGGTCAGGTTTAGGAACGTTTTACGCACTTCATAGCCAGTAGCCCTTTTGCAACTTTTTTTTAGGCTTGGCTTACTCAGGCTAGCAGGGTAGTCTGGGTAGACAAGCATTTTAGTTATGTCTCAAATAAGAACTAAAAAATAAATTAAAAATTCTACACCACTATAATATTTGGGCATCTCTGAAAGCAATTATCTGCTGGATCTTCTGGTTGCTTGTGGGCCGGCAAATATAGCATTAAATAAGCAGGTACAGTTCACTTAAAAGTTCACCTTAGTAGTCTGGAGGATAAATAGAGTTGAAATACAATAAAACTCAATAAAAATTTTAAATCTTGAAAACAAATGATGGGTTTGTGTATGAAGCTTATTTTGTCTTATTTTTTTCCATCAATCTTAATCATGTTTAAATGTGCATAGAAAAAGAAACAAATTTAAAAATGGTTTAAAAAATATTGTTTTAACTTATCAGTTTAAATATCAGATCTTTTTTTATTAAATTGAAAAAAGATCGTTGATTACTTATGCGCTTGAAGTTTTACATTATATAATTAATTGTATCATTTTTTATGCACCAGCGTCAGTCTACGTCATTCGACCTTATACATACTAAACTGTACATATTTAATATCTGTGTTTTTCTTGAAACTTTATTCAAACTCCATTTTTTTAACAATTTTAACAGAATAAAAAGAGGTTTCTGAAGTGAAATTAACCGATAAAATTCTAATTACCACTGTAGTTTTTTAAACGAAATAACGTCGATGGCCCAAACACCAACTACACCGTCGTTTGACTCTATTCGAATAAGTAATCACACAACCTGCGGCTGACCTCCTTGCTGAAGCACACGCACGGTTCGCAATAAATGAATGTCTGCACAAACGATAGCACGAGGTACGAACGAACGATGGTACGAGGTACGATAGTACGAAGGTACGATAGTACGAAGGTACGGTAGTACGAAGGTATGATAGTACGATACGGTACGGTTTTTCTGTAATCACAGAAGCACTTAATATTAATAAACAACCACTAACTGCTGATATTTTATACGATTATTATATATATCGACAATAAACATACCAGGCTTGCTGGGCCACAATACCGCTGGTCGAAGTGTTTGATGAATAATATTTGCTGAATCTTGTCACAGAATTAACAAACTACTTCAAGCATTAACAATTAGCATTAACTTACTCAAATACACTTATTCAAATAGAATGTAAAAAATACAAACAAATCAGAAATTTAAAACCATAAAACTGAAATTAAAACTTTAAAATAAATATAACTAGCTAATTTTTTAGCTGCTTCTTGTTTAAATTCCATTATGCTTTGTGAACAAATTACACGTTTTAGGAAAAGCGAAACAATGGGCATTGTGACTGAATTACGAAGCACATGTGTGAAATTAGGTTGCCGCGTGAAAAACTAAAAAGGCAAACGAAAATAAGGAAAATGTTAAACTTAAAATCTTACAACCACAAAAAATAATACAATCATTTTTAAGTGTTAATATTGAACTTAATGGAAAACGCACCAACTAAAGTTATTTGATTTGTTTTTATTCAAGCAGATGACACATTAAATGTATCAGGGTTAAAGGATCCCTGCTCCAGCTTTTTTCTTATATTTTTGTTTGCAAAAAGAACAAGCAGTGGAAATTATTTTACAACACTACGTACCGATATTAAAATTTAGCATAAATGACATCGCGTGAATAATTATTTCACTTTTATATCTCATTTTCTGTTCATAACAATATCTACATAGGTGTGCCTTTATTTTTCCTTCTTGTAAGTTTATGTTTGAAATAACTCTAAATAGAATAGCCCATTTTTCTTTGTTGCACTGAGCATGTAATAAAAATGACCAAAAAATCAAGTTATATAGATTCAAGTTATATTGTAATATCAGTTTGCTTGAAGTAATTGAAAATTATCAAAGAACTTCCGTCCTACTTTTGAATTATGCTGGGGACTGTATCGAACATTTACGTAAACAAAGTCAAAAGACATTCAAATAGAATATATATTGTGCTATGCTTGAGTGCAATATCATTAATTGTTTGTATCGATGTTTTATTTTTTATTCTAATGTCAAAATTCGTACTATAACTTTAATAATTATGAAAGAAAAAATGTCGTTGTCGTAAGTTATGACCAAATCAATATTAAAATCTAAAATTACTATCGGTAGAAGTTCATTTTGATGATAATGACTGTTTTGGAAAATGTTAAGTTGTTTCATACTCGGACGCAGGCATGCTCAATCTTTTAACCATTATGCTCCAACTTTTGTCGGTAAGTTTATTGCGGGTCGCAATAGGTGCAGAAATGAAAGTATCTTCTTTTTTGTCTTTACTTAATTTTAATGTGTAATTTTTGAATGAACCTCCTTGATAACCGAAATTTGGACCACAAATTTAGTTAAAGACCAAACAAAAAAGGTCACCAGTTTAATATACCTACGTGTTTTATTCTTATATAAAGAGAAAAATCTCTACTGAGACGAAAATTATCTAGTATATTCCGAGTTTTCTGCGCTTACATGCTTACATGCTACATTCTTGAATCTGCTATGCTAATGGAAGGACGTGTGTAATCTCTGTTGACAGAAAAGCAGAAACCTAATCAGCGTTTTTTAAAAAATACAGAGATAAATTTCCGAGTTTTAAAACTGATTGATTACCGAATAGTTACAATGGAAGAAAAACTGGATCGTATTTTGAAAGAAATAGAAAATTTAACGACAAGAATTGATAAACTAGATTCTAAATTTGAACTTTTTGAAACCAGACTATTTAATCTAGAAAAAACTTTTGACGATCAAATTTATAAGTTGGATAAAAAGCTTGAAACTAAAGTTGACTGTACAGTTTTAGAAAACTTTAATCTCAGATTACTAAATATTGAGCAGCAACAGATTACCCAACAAACGAAAGACATAATGCAAGAGTCTTATGACAAAAGATTAAATCTGTTGATTCATGGAATAGAAGAATCTGATGCTTGGGAAACGCTTGAAAAAACCAAAAATCTAATCCATAATTTTATGAAAGATGGTCTTCTAATCGACGATCCATCGACAATTTCTCTTGCTGATTATCATCGACTACCACAACAACCAATTTCTAGAAATAATCATAAGGTACACCGACCAATTATAATTAAATTAGCTAACTCGACAGATAAAAAGCTGATTTTTACCAAACTAAAAAATCTCAAAAAATATAATGAAAAAAGAAAGTCTGTCGATAAGAAACCTCACTATGTTACCGAGCATTTGCCCAAACAGTTTCAACAAGAACGCAAAGCTTTGCTCCCTCAATTTAAAGAGGCCAAGCGTATGAAAAAAAAAGTAAGTTGGAGAGCCGAAAATGGTCATTATTGTTTATATGTCAATAATGTTAAAGTAGATTTTGTTAAAAGCTCTTCCTCTTCTTTTACTAAATTGTAAATCTAAATACTGGGTCAATCGTTGTATAATTTATCTTGTTTTTAATATAGTTAATTAGTTTTTTGTATTATATTGTAAGTGGTTGTTACTTATTACTCTTTAGAAGAATCGAACCTTGTACAGTTCTCGCTTATTAATTTTCGGCGACAAAAAAAAAATCTTTTTCCATTCGTGTAACTTTACTTGTTTCTCTGGTAAATTTTAATAATTCTCAGTCTGGTTCTGTTTGTCAACAATTGCTTTGCGTATTCATTGTCGACTACTATTGATTGTTTAGATGATTTGAATTTATTTTTGGCTTCAAGTCAAGCAGATACAGATAATTTTCAGTATTCTGATGCAGATCTTAGAAATAATTTAAATGACAACTATATTAATCAGGTAATTTCGGCAAATTTGAAAAATTGCGTTTATACAGATTTCTTAAATTTTGACAGTAGAGTAGATGTATTCCATTCTTTATTTATGCTTCATTTTAACATTAGATCCCTTCAAAAAAATTTTGAGACTTTTTATGAATCTTTGCAGTTGCTTCCGACTCTTCCACAAATTATTGGAATTTCCGAGACAAAAATTAATGATACTCCTCTTACTAATATTTCTATACCTAATTATATGTTTTTACATGCTAATTCTACTACTCGCGCAGGTGGTGTTGGTTTATATATTTTGAGTTCGATATCTTTTAACTTACTTGGTAAAAATCAACTTAGCAATGTTGGCTGTGAGGATCTCTGGGTTTCTTTAAATTTTCCGGGAGTCCAGCGCACAGTCGTAATAGCTGTCATATATCGTCATCCTAGATCTGATTCAAATGCTTTTATTGAAACCCTTAATAACAAACTGGGTGAAATTGACTGCAATAAGAACGATTTTTATTTAATGGGCGATATCAATTTAAACATTAGCGAAAGTGATTTTTCTTCATCTTCTATTAATTACTTATCTATGTTAGAGAGCAACGGTGTTTTTCAATTAATAACTAAACCAACCAGGGTCACCAAAAATTCAGCATCCTTAATTGATCATATTTTTACAAGCGCTTTATCTAATCCTATATTTCCGGGGATAATTCTTAATGATATCAGTGATCATTTTATTACTTACTGTGCAACTTCTCTAAAAAGTAATCCTGAATCTGTTAAACACAAAAAATATATTTGTAGAGACATTAAAAATCTCTATATAGAAAGTTATTTACTAGACCTTGATAAAAATATGAACGAATTCAAAAATTGTCTTGACTGTATAATGCCAATAATTTTAATTTCATTTTTGATGATTTTATAAAAAGGGTAAGATTAATAATCAACTTTTACGCTCCCTTACGTCAAATCTCTCGCAGACAAAAGCGTCTTCGAGCTAAACCTTGGTTAACAAAAGGTCTTCTTGTTTCCATAAAGTATAAGCAAAAACTTTACCGTTCCCACTTTTTGTCGAATGATGTAGACAAAAAGACATATTATAAGCAATATTCAAATAAATTAAATAAAATTAAAACCAAAGCTAAAAAAACGTTTTACTATAATTTATTTAAAAATAACTGTAAAAATCCCCGTAAAACCTGGTCTACAATTAATTCAGTTCTCCATACTAAAGACGATACTAAGTCTACTCCATATAAACATAATATTAACAATCGTACCATAATTGACCCTACTGTAATATCAAATTGTTTTAATAACTATTTTAGTGAAGTCGGACGAAGTGTTGTAAGTAATTTGTCGAATTGCTCTGCAACCTGCGTAAAGGATTTTTTGATTAATAGAGTTACATCTACTATATTTCTAGAGACAGCTTCCGTCAATGAAATCCTTAATATTATTAATGAATTAAATATTAACAAAGCTGCAGGTTATGATGATATCTCATGTTATTTTATTAAACTTTCTTCCACAGTGCTTACCCCTGTACTTTCAACATTGGTTAATTCGGCTATGGCTCTAGGTATTTTTCCTGAAAAATTAAAGCTATCCAAGGTGTTACTTCCACAAATTTTAGTTTTCTAAATTTTGGAAAGTTTTTTAAATTTTATTCCGATGTTAAAAAGTTTTTTGAAATTTTGTAGAATTTATTTGGTAACTTAGTACGTTGTTTAATCGTCTACCTTTTTTGGCGCCTGCTAAGAAGGCCTCGCCAATAACACAATCTAGGTGTCTACTAAACGATAAATTTCTTAATCTTCTTGCTGGATCTGACCTTCGAACCAGCGACAGCAAAAATATAGTCTAGCTAAATCACAGCTCCGACTACTACAATATATTCTTTATTAAGAAATATGCTCCAATCCACTTAGGAGCCCGAATAGTATAAATCAAAGCAACAGGTTAAAGCTCAATAGCTTAATTCTTCACAATCACGTAGATCACCAAAGACTTGCGACCAAAAACTATGACTTCACACAGTTAACAATTTTCCAATTTTAAGTTACCACAACGAAACATCCAATTTTATAATAATACTGCTTTTCAGCGAATCGTATTTATACCATTCAGTAAGATTACTCGAATGTTCTGACATTCTCCAAAGCAAACAACTATTACGTCATAATCAAAACAGGTCAATCGGATAGTTCTGGAAATTACTTTAAATTTCGTGAAAAATAAGCGGTGTTGCCATTTTTTCTTGTAAATAAAAATAAATTATTTAAATTGCTCATAAAACTGTTATTTCTTCGGCTATTTGAGCCGGACCAAAGCAAAATCAAAGATATTTTTTATGAGATTGTGAATCTACATAATTTGGGCGATTTTTAGGAACGGAACAAAGCGGCCCCAATTTGACACACAGTTGTCAAATTTCAACACAAATGAAGTTCGAAAAATCGCAACTTAACAAATCACAAAGACACTTGAATTCGATGTACAAATACACAACTTCTCTTAACTCAATACTCAATAAAAAAGAAACACAGCACAATAAATAAATGAAATACACTAACTTTAACACTGCAGCCAATTGTAATCAATATCTTGTATACAGCACAAATGTGAATAACAGAAACATCAGTAGTTTATATTTGCTGCAACTTATTGCCTGGTTCAAATCAACAATTCAATTTCAAAGTCAGCATTTATGAATCACAAGGGCAGAAGTAGTACACAGCTTTCTTTTACAATTTAAGCAGCAATATCTCAGATTCATTACATGTAAATAGGGCCAAAATAGCATAGGCTACAGCTAATGTCTTCTACTATCAACAGGAACGTCTTATTCTTCCAATAGAAAACCCAATAAGCGAAGCACATACATAAACAAAAACACAGAAAATAACAACACAACCAAGTAAAAATATTATGGCAGGGTCTGCCCTCCGTCATCCTTGCCAAGTTGAAATTCAGCTATCTAAGGGGCAGTCTACTGGGGCAATACAAGAAAGGTCCCTTAATACATAAACCACTTTGACATCACCAGTGCTTTCATCTGTACTAGTAGTGGCAACTTTAACTCTACGCACAATTTGCTTTCCATTTCTACTCTGGGGAATGACCTCATGCACCCTCCCAAGTTGGTATTTGCCTCGTTTTGATATATCTTCCATTGAGGTTAAGATTACCAATTGGCCTGGCGTTAGATTCTGTGCCATTTTCAACCACTTCTTTCTCCCCTGTTGCCAAGGTAGGTAAAACTCCAGCCATTTTTTCCAAAACTGATCACTAAGAGAGATATTAAAGCGATAGTCTCTCCTTAAATTGTCTTTGTGTTGTGGTGAACCTACCACACAATATGGGCTTGAATAGGGAGTTAAGAGCGAGGCAGGGGTTATTGCTGTAAAGTCTCTAGGGTCATCACTTAAGGGGGTCAAAGGTCGATCATTTACATTCTTGGTGGCACTTCCCACGTATGTCAGCAATTCTACAAAGCTGGGTCTGCGTTGTGACTTTTCAAGTATATTAGCAATCACATGCTTGATTTGCTTCACCATAGCTTCCCAAGCCCCACCTTGTGCGGGTGCATAGGGGGGAATGAATTCCCAGTTGATACCTTTTTTACGAAGTGAATTTTTCAATTCTGTAGACTCAAGCAATTTTGGCAGCACTTTGGCTGCAGCTTGGAATGTAGTTCCATTATCAGAATAAATTGTACTTACTGGCCCTCGTAAGTCTGTAAATCGGGTAAAAGCTAGTATAAACTCACTCAAAGTCAGGGAAGTCACCAATTCAACATGCATGGCCCTTGATGACATACAAGTAAATAAGAGGCCCCAGGCCTTCCTGTGGCTTCTACCTTCCACAAATGACATGGGCCCAAAATAGTCCAGACCACAGTAAAAAAAGGGCTTTTTGTTTGCAGTAACACGTGACTGTGGCAAATCTGACATTAATTGCCTTACAGGCTGTGCCTTTTTAATCATACACACCACACTCATTCACATATCTTCGTACTGATGCATTACCATTAGTAATCCAAAATTTTTGTTGAGTTGACAACAAAGTGTGTTGCACTCCACTGTGACAATTCCAATGATGATACCACAAGATAACAAGCTTTGTTAAACTGTGCCTAGATGGCAAGATGAGTGGGTGTTTAGCATCAAATGCAATATCAGGAGAGCTATTTAACCTGCCTTCTATACGTAATGCACCTTTGTCATCTAAGCATGGCCGAAACTTCTTCAGAGAGCGTAACTCTTTTACCCTTTTTCTACTTTCAGGTGCTGTTTTCTTTTCTAAGCACTTGATAATTTCATCAAAGGCATCTGGAGATTTCTCACTTAGGGATTCAATAAACTTACCATAGATGCGTCGTTGGACAAAGATCACAATTCTTTCTAGTGCCCTACTTAAGCAAGAAGCATCCAGTTTTGGAGGGACATACTTACTCTTTTGGACTTTGCTTCGAATATAATCCAGGAAAGATAGAAGATATGCCACTCGCTTCTGCAATACATATAAGGATGATGAGCTGTCAATCAGTCTTTCCAACTTATCTTCCACAATTTGGTTCAGATCTTCATCCTTTTTGACGTCAATCTTTCGTATGGGCACAAGCTCTGGGACAGGTATTTCCGGCTCACCATACTTAGCCAAGAATGGTGGGCCATTTAGCCAAAGAGAACGTGACTCTTCTTTCAAGATTAGATTGGGGCGAGACCCCACATCAGCAGCATTTACATTTGTTGGACAAAATCTCCAGTCTGATTCATTTGACAGCATTAGGATGTGGTCAATTCGTCTGGTGATGAACTTATTTAGGCGTAAATCTGGATTCTTTATCCAAGACAACACAGTTTTAGAATCACACCAGAAGTATCTCTTACTAATGTCCAGTTTTAAAGCCTCATTTGCTTGATACATCAACTTGGAGGTGTTTACGGCAGCTGTTAACTCTTTTCTTGCAATGGGCCAGGATGACTGATGCCGCTGAACAATTGTAGATTTACCAAAAATAAAAGCTACACTAGGTGCACCATTAACTAATCTGCGCAGATATATCACTGAAGAAAAAGCTTGATTTGACGCGTCGCTAAACCCATGCAACTCATATTTCACATCATCAATTGAGCAAGGTATATTGCTATTTAAGAATAACCACCGGGGAAGCGAAAAACTCTGCAGCAAAGAAAGTGAATGCATCCATGCATCCCACTCTTTAACAATCTCATCTGGGACTTTTGTATCCCAATCATATTTATCTATAGCCAACTGCTGCAAGATCAAACGTGCTTTAATAAAGAAAGGGGACCCAAATCCCAGTGGATCAAAATTCTGTCCTAATTGACTGAGCATGGTTCTACGTGTACTTACCAAGAGGCTTTAATGAACAGTCAATACGCAACTCATCTGAGTCAGGATCCCAGACACAGCCTAAGGTTTTGGCAGAAGGCAAGGCTAGCTCTTCACCACACAAGTCTAATTCTCTTATAGAAGCTGACAAAAGTTCAGGACCTAAAGAGGACAAAACACTCATAGTGTCCCTATTTGTGCTCCACTTAACAAGTTTAAATCCACGACTTTTAAATAGACTCACTGCCTCATTTGTGATTGTCTGTGCACTCTCTAAACTATCTACTGAAAAAATAAGGTCATCCATATACATGTTCTGCAGTATATTTTGAAGGGTCATGTCACTAGCACATGTGGGGTTTTCCTCAACAAGCTTCTTAAATGCAAGACAGGCAATGTAGGGGCTACTTTTGATGCCCCAAGGATGGACTCGAAAATGGTAGGATACCAACTTACCTCTTTCTACATCATTGTTTTCGAACCACAGCAAGCGAAATAGGTCTCTTTGGGCAGCCGGCAACTGAATTTGGAAAAAACACTTTGTGACATCTGACATCAAAGCATACTTACCTAAGCGAAACCTGGTTAAAACATGCAGCAAGGGGTTTAGAAGATCAGGTCCAGACATAATAATATCATTCACACAGGTTCCCTTAAACTTGGCCTTTCCATCATACACTATACGCTTCTTAACTTGAGAGGTAACAAAATAAGGTAGATACCATTTTTGGTCATTCGCACAATCAGCATCAGGCACACGTTCAATGTAATTATTGGACTGCATTTCTGCCATAGATTCAACTAAAAATTCTTTAAGATGAGGTTGCCGAAGGGCCTTCTTATGCAGGGCAGACAGTCGCTCGTGTGCTAACTCAAAGTTATTAGGCAATGTTGCTTTCTCAACCACAGGTACGGGAATCTCAAACCGGTCATCTTTTACCTTTATGGAGGGCTCTACCAATTGACTGGCAATAGTATCAGTGCGAGACCATTGAGGTATCTCATCTTCAACAGATAAATCTTTAACAACACTACGCAATTCAGCAATTTCTGCATCTTTTCTGTCAATAGCCTGTTGCAAGCTTAATGTCTTGCTTTGCTTGTCTTCAACATTGGCTCTTAAGACTTTGACAGGTACCTCACTTAAAGATGTTTTTCCTCCAAAAACTAACCAGCCTAATGGAGAAAGTAGTGCATGTGGGTCAGTTTGACTCTTGCCCATTCGTTCTTGCTTGGCATACATAAGATGGGCATTGTCATTGCCCAGTAACACATCCACACTATGACAATTATCCAAGCAAACAATTTCAATATCATTAAAGTGCTCATACACACTCAAGTCCTGTTTATGAGGCAAAGTATTTTCATCATCGCTCCAAGGTTCATTGACCACTGACACCACATTACCAAAAATCTCACCAGTATGCAATGACTGCACATTAAACTTGACTAAATCTGCCGTGGTAGCCTTGCAACTAGTCATTGTTTGCATTTCAAATGAAACATTATCAAATGCAGTTAGACCTAAATCTTGTACCAGCTTGTTTGAGACCAGAGTAACCTGTGACCCTGGGTCATGCTGTACATACACCAACCTGCTTTTATCATTTACAGGGTTCATTATGCGGGCAGCAGTGACACGACTAAAGGCAGCCTTCACACTCCCAATACCAACTTTTCGCACAGTAACTGAAGGTTCTGAAGTGTTATCACCACTCTCACATGCTTGAGATGGTGTAACAAAGGCATCATGCAACAAGAGAGAGTGCTTTCTACTATATGCAGCTCCACATTTTCTACAGCTATTGGGGGCAAAACAATCTTTAACAAAATGCTTACGTAAACAGTTGAAGCACCGACCAGATTTAACAATTACATCTTTGCGATCAATAGGTGTCAAACGCAAAAATTCAGAGCAATTTGACAGATAATGATGCTCAACCAGCCCTTTCGAAGAACAGTAGATGCACATAGGATGCTCTGGTCGACTATTAGTAGTTGGAGACTTCTTCTGTTTATCATTTATATCAGACCTTCTTGGGAGATTAGGTGATTTAACGGAAGTTTGTCTTACTGGGCAAGCATTTTTACTTTTATCATGGGGCTTTTCGAATTTGCGCAATTCACTTGAAGCATTTAGAAGTGAAATACCAAAATCTGTCGACTTGTAAGATTCTTCTTCAGTTATAAATTCAAATAAGCTTTCAAAACTAGGCTCATTTGTGTGTCCAAACCGATTTGCCAAAAACTTTAAGAACTCTTTTTTAGTTACATCTGGCAAACGCTTAGCCAAATCCAATACAAATCGACCTTCTACTTTATCTGGTTGATTATAAGCTTTGGCGTAGAGCAAACATTGAGACAATTGGTCTTTAAATTCTTTTAGTGCAAAGGCCGAATCTGATTTTAATTTATCACCATACCGAAACTTGCGGATTTCCGGTTCAGCATAAAAACCACCTCTAACACCAAATCTCTGTGACAATCTTTCAAGAGACATTTCAATGCGCCTAGCCTCAGACAGGCCAGGTGTGTCAGCAACCAGATTAGAAATATTTTGGCCAGCAAGTCCAACACAAGCAGCTTGCAACAAAGTTAAACGTGAATTTTCGAACGGACAACTATCCATTAAAGCCTTAATGCGATTATGAAAGAAAATATATGGCATATTACTTCCGTTGTAATTAATCAAAGACGCCTTATCTATGAAAGTACGACAATTTTGATATTGAAAGAAACTGTCCTGCTGAGTCAAGCCTGACTGCACAGGAGACAATCCATTATTCCAATTTAAACCACCAACATTGCAAGATCTAGCATTCGTAACAGCAGGTAAGGCATCACTAGCATACTTATTTTTAACACCACCATCATATTCAACAGCATTAACACCAGATGGACTACAATTTTTAGGGCATGTCTCGGCCCGACCAGACGGCACACCAGGGGAAACTACATATTTCTCAAAGTCAGGAGGCACACTTCGGGCGGCCCCAAAAGCCACATTGCCTCGCAGAGACCTATCATTGCTACCTAGCAAATTATTTGAGTCAGAAAACTTCTGCAAGGTTAAATTCTCCCGGACAGCAGTCTTGGGGAGTAACACATCACCAGTCTCACCACCACCACCAGAGATCACAGCCTTACTTTGCTGACTATTAGTATTCAAATACCCACCATGGGTTTCAAGAAAATCGGTTCTGGTGTGGGCTGACCGCCTTGAACTGACTTGAGAACCAGACCGTGACTTACGGCATTCCAAGTCCTTCTTTAAAAATTTAGCCTTTAATGCTGCCTCTTTTAAGGCCAGCTCCGCCTTGAGCTCTGCCTCTTTCTCCTCCCGGGCCAGTTGTGCCTGCCTTTCCTCCCGGGCTAGTTGTGCTTGCCTTTCCTCCTGGGCCAGTTGTGCCTGCCTTTCCTCCCGGGCTAGTTGTGCCTGCCTTTCCTCCCGAGCCAGTTTGGCTAACCTTAAATCAGCCATGATGCGATTAGTCTCCATCTGCCGTTGAATTTCAATTTGTGCTTCAGACAAAACAGAGGTACATGAAGCTCTAGACCCCAAGTTGGAGACACTATCCTCTGGGTCAATAATCCCATCATTATCTACCCCCCTGGCCATAGATCTAGTGGTCATACCTAAGCGAGTACCAGCCTGCACCCCTCCCGGGACAACCTCATCTAACCCCAAACCAGACGGGCCAACATCGGGCAGCCCTACGTCAATATCTTTACTAGACATAGCTAAAAATCTTAACAATAAATACACCACCAAATGAAATAAAATAACAATTACCACAAATTAATAAACTACCAGTTCACAGCTAAATAAAAGAAAATCCAAATTCCACGGTACCTTTAGTTGTGAGGAATTTTCTTGCAATTCCCCTCTGGAGTCTTCAAATTAAATTATTCTTTTCACACAGTTCAATTAAATTAAGCAATTTTACCAACAGTTTATTTCAAAGTAGGTTATTCAATTTAAGAGCTCTTCTTATATAACAAATTTACTTGATCTTCTTAAAAATTTACTTGTTGAAATTTACTTGTTAGCTTGTAAAAAATCTTTTGAAATTTGCTTGTTAACCTTGCGAAAAGTTTTTGAAATTTTGTTACTTCCACAAATTTTAGTTTTCTAAATTTTGGAAAGTTTTTTAAATTTTAT
Source organism: Diplosoma virens (assembly GCA_963680785.1). Lineage (NCBI taxonomy): Eukaryota > Metazoa > Chordata > Ascidiacea > Aplousobranchia > Didemnidae > Diplosoma > Diplosoma virens. The sequence continues at coordinate 50,969,903 of OY796883.1, forward strand.
TCTGATGTTAAAAAGTTTTTTTGAAATTTTGTAGAATTTATTTGGTAACTTAGTACGTTGTTTAATCGTCTACCTTTTTTGGCGCCTGCTAAGAAGGCCTCGCCAATAACACAATCTAGGTGTCTACTAAACGATAAATTTCTTAATCTTCTTGCTGGATCTGACCTTCGAACCAGCGACAGCAAAAATATAGTCTAGCTAAATCACAGCTCCGACTACTACAATATATTCTTTATTAAGAAATATGCTCCAATCCACTTAGGAGCCCGAATAGTATAAATCAAAGCAACAGGTTAAAGCTCAATAGCTTAATTCTTCACAATCACGTAGATCACCAAAGACTTGCGACCAAAAACTATGACTTCACACAGTTAACAATTTTCCAATTTTAAGTTACCACAACGAAACATCCAATTTTATAATAATACTGCTTTTCAGCGAATCGTATTTATACCATTCAGTAAGATTACTCGAATGTTCTGACATTCTCCAAAGCAAACAACTATTACGTCATAATCAAAACAGGTCAATCGGATAGTTCTGGAAATTACTTTAAATTTCGTGAAAAATAAGCGGTGTTGCCATTTTTTCTTGTAAATAAAAATAAATTATTTAAATTGCTCATAAAACTGTTATTTCTTCGGCTATTTGAGCCGGACCAAAGCAAAATCAAAGATATTTTTTATGAGATTGTGAATCTACATAATTTGGGCGATTTTTAGGAACGGAACACAAGGTAATTCCTTTGTTTAAAAAAGGTGATAAACTTGATGTAAGCAACTATCGCCCTATATCTATATTAACATGTTTCTCAAAAATTTTTGAAAAAGTCATTTTTAATCGTCTCTTAAATTTTTTTAATAAACATTCTGTTCTTGTTTTAAATCAATATGGTTTTCGAGAAAATTGCTCTACGTCTCACGCAATTCTAGATATAGTAACTTCAACTTATGATAATATTAATAATAATCAATATACAGGAATGGTTACACTTGATATTACAAAAGCATTTGATACTGTATGCCACAAAAGACTCTTGATAAAACTTGACCATTATGGAATAAGAGGAACAGCCTTTAATCTGATACAATCTTATTTAAATAATAGATTGCAATATGTGTACGTAAATAATATTGAGTCCAATCGAAAAAGAGTTATAATGGGTGTACCTCAAGGATCTGTTTTAGGCCCGCTTCTATTTCTAATTTATATCAATGACCTTCAAAATTGTTTGAAAAATATCCCTAGACTCTTTGCTGATGACACTGCTTTGTTAATTAATGCTTCCAATATAACTGAACTCGAAATCAAAATAAACGATGAATTGTCTAGAGTTTCCCAGTGGATGAATAAAAATTGTCTTACTATTAATCCCTCCAAGTCGCAAGCTATAATAATACCGCCCTTGCTATCACAAGTAGTTCCGCCAAGCAATATTAATATTAAACTCAATTCTAATATAATTGCGATTTCAGACAGTATTAATTATTTAGGCGTCCTAATTGATTCCAAATTATTGTTTCATGATCATATTCATAAAATTCGTAGCAAACTCTCTCGTGCAGTTGGTATTTTATGCAAACTAAAAAATTTATTTCGTTCTTGTATCCTAAAAAAACTTTACTTCGCTTTCTTTCACTCACACTTACTATACTGTCTTACAATATGGAGTGCTACATATAAAACTTATCTCGAACCGTTAAGAAAATTGCAAAATAAAGCTATGCGAGTCATCAATAATATGCAATGGTCATCAAATTCTGATCCTTTGTTTAGAAAAAACAAAATTTTAAAATTAGATGACTTAATCAAGCTTGAAACTTCAAAATTAATGTTTAATTTAGACAGATGTAAATTACCCACTTCTTTTACAAAATATTTCAAAAAGGTATCTCATATTCATTTCCGTGTAACCCGTTCATCAGTCAACAATAAGTTATACTTACCAAGATATCGATCCAATCGTTTGCAAAGATCTCTTAAATATAGAGGAGTTAAAGTTTGGAATGATGTTCCTTGTAATTTAAAAAAAAATTGCTACTCCATATATAATTTTGGCTATATGTATAAACGTTATATCTTAAATTCTTATCCTTAAATCCATTAATATTTCAAATCAAACTTATATCTACAGTGGTCTATTTTTTATCTTTTTCTATAACATACGTTTATTTTTATAACTTTAGTTAATCGGTGGCTGCTCGACTTGAAGACCAATTAATTTTTTTTGGTCACTTCGCAGTCTCCGCATACATTCGGTATAATTATTATCTTTTTTTTTTTTTCTTTTTTTTTCGTGTATCAAATTACGTCAATTAAACGCACTCATTTTCTTCATTATAATTATTTTACTGTTATTGTTTTGTGTGCATCATATATTAATACGGAATTGTATGAAATAAACTTGTCTGTCTGTCTGTCTTACTAATTGTCGAAATATAAGCAAACAAAGAGCGCAAGCACTTTCCGCCTCGCCTCCCCTCCTAGTCGTACAAGTTTTCTAAAAAGCCCAATCTAAATAGAGTTAACGCTCACTACGAGAGCATTTTATGACTAGAGCTTTTTTATACGTTAACCCAGGAATGTCCAACCTTTTGCTTGTCGCGGGCTAAATTTTCGTCTCTAAGTTTATCATGGGCCGCAATCGCTAAAACAATCAAAATGATGTTGTCATAAAAGTTTGTACGAAAATTTCCGTCTCCAAAAAAGGTGCTCTCTAAAAAAAAAAAGTTTTCACTTTGATTTAATGAATTTTTTACAATTTTTTTCCCCAAAACTAATCGTTTTCTACAAAAAAAAAGTCTTCTTTCTGATTGTGGACTTTATTTTGTCGCTGAATTAGTGCTTTCCGAAAGCTTTTACAGAACACTTTGGCATCTCTCGCGCAACACAGATTACTTGCAAGGAACATTCTAGTTGTCTAATTATAAAAATAGAAATATTTTGCATAAAATCAAAAATCCAATAAACACCAGGTTTAATATTCATACCAATTCAAAAGGGACTTGATGAAATTCTGATTTCATTGCTTGGCAAGCAAAAATATAAAAAATTACCTTAACATATAACGGCAAGCGAAGGTTAAGTACTTTTATTAAATCACCAAAATCAGAGTTTCCCAAAATGAGGTCCGCGACGATATGACAAAATTTCTCAACATACATATCTGGTAAAGTAATCCATACCATGAAATCCGAAAAAGATTCGAAGTAAAGACCTTTTTTTTTAGAGAACAATTCTTTCTGGGGACGAATTTTGGTCTATAAACAAGCGTCCTAGTTTGCCCCTACGGAAATATGGTATGCCTGTTTATAAGCATTTATTTTTTAACGGATTTTGTGTTATTTATTTTTGGGTTTGTTTTATCTTTCCTCGTTGGTTGGGCAGAAAATTAATGTGACATAAGATTGGGGTGCATAATAAAAAATATTGCAAATAGAGGTCCGTGGCCCAAAAATTTTGGGAATAATTCTGACTAAACCACTGTAATAGGTTGTATGGAAATTAGTACGATTCCTGACAAACTTTTTTTAACATAAAAAACAAAGCAGAAGACAATGTATTTATTAGGCCTTTCATATATCCAAGGCATAATTTATCCAAAAAATCAAGTTAAAAACATATTCACTGCATGTTTTTTACATCCAAAGCATAATAGATTTTTGAAAATGAACAGTTGGATACGTACGATATTGCTTTCGTTTTGTTAAATACAATTTTTAAAGGTCAAATGAAATCCAACGTATGACAGAGTTTTAGTCATTACCATTAATTCGTATTATTCAAAAGTACCGAGTACCAGTACCGCGGTACTTTTAAGGAGTACCGTGCCCACCACTGTGAATAACATGAAGTAAAAGATATTTCTTTTTAAAGCTTTTCATCTGACACTTTTAAGGGGAAATCGTCAGAATAAAACAGAAATGAAACCTAACTGGATTATAAAGAGGAAAGCAGAGTTCTCATTGGCTGAAAGAAGTTAGCCAATGAGAGAAAAGATTAAAAAATTTTCAAAGAGTAGACGAATTCTTTTTGTTTACACAGAAGGGGATTAAGAGATTTAATGAAAGTCACTTCAAGAGCAGAAAGGTGAAAAGAAGAGCGACCTCGAGCGAGAATAGAAATAATTATTACAGATGTAAAGCGGAAAATTTCGATTTTACCTGTGTTTTGTGCAGCTTTTTACCAAGAACGGTTTATATTCAAAGAAATACGGTATTTGATTTTATCTAACAAGAATGCCATCTTTTGGTCTTATGCCATTATTTGTTCTTATGATCAAGTGGTGAGTTTTTTACTTCTGGATAAAAATAAGAAAAAACAATAATTGGGAACTAAGCTGATAAAAAAATGCTTGATCGGCGGCTTTTAACTAAGAACAAGGGCGGCTTTTAACCAAGAACGGTTTATATTTAATTGTCACATAAAATGTTATTTAATTGTAGTAAATCATTTGGCATGTTGCTTGCACCAAAAAATTTAAATCTGTCTTCTTCTCCTAAGCTATTGATTGATAATTCAAAAATTAGTTTTGTTCAATCTGTAAAATATCTTGGGTTGCATATTAGCAGTGATCTTGTTGATGATATTGATATTTAAAGGCAGGTTAAATCACTCTATTGCTCAGTGAATAAATTGAAACAGCAATTTAGTAAGTGTAGCTTGGAAGCAAAAAACTATTTATTTAAAACATTTTTGCATACCTTTTTATGGAAGCCACTTGTGGTGTAATTATCGTAAATATAACTTCAGTCGATTACGTGTTGCTTACAATGATTCTTATAGAATTTTGCACCACATACCTCGATGTGTTAGTGCTTGTAACCATCAAATACAATCAAATATTGATACCTTATATGCTCTAATTAGAAAGCATTTTTTTTTCATTAATCGTTGTATGAACTCCCAAAATAGTTTCATTATGTGATTGATGTCATCTGACTTATGGTATAAATCGTGTACGTTATTTTGCGCTAATTTTTCATGAAATTAAAAAATATATGCCTCATCGCGAAAAGTTCGTCAGGCAATCTCTAAAAATTTGGTCATGCAATGCATGACTTGCATGCCCTGACCGCACGCCACTGACGACAGGCATTCTCCCTTAAATGTATAAAAAAAGTGAAAATATACACATAAAATTCAAGTTGTTAATTTGCTTTTTCGACCACATTTTTAGCACAAATAATTTTAAATAAAGGAAAACTAAAAATCAAGCTTGCTGCGAAAGTATAAATACCAAGATATAATTAATCACAAATACACTCACACAGCAAGATATCAAATAAGGTAAATGCATTATCTAAACCAGGACTTCTCAAACTGTGGGTCGCGAAAAAAAAATTTGCGGTCGCGAAACAAATTGGTTTTTTGTGCATTGTGCCGCGAAACCTTCCGTGTACTTTTCCATCAACATTCTCAAAGCAAACATAGCATCGGTAGTTCCCTTTCCTGGCATAAATCCATCCGGTTATTAATGACCTGAGGTCAAAAATAATAATGCTTTCTTCACAAAGATCCTGCACCGTTTTCTCGCAAGTAAAATAAGTTCCTCGGGGTCTAAAACTCCGTGTGGCTGTCTCCGGAAATGTACGCGTCCTTGTTTTGATTTAACTTAAATTTGTATTAACAAGATATAAAAACGATGCGAAAAAAGACAAAATAAGATGGTCGGATGATATGAGATGGACGAAATAAGATGGTCGAACGGACGTAAAATGGACGATAGGACGGTTTTCTATAAATAAACATAAACACTAAAATAAATAATGCAAAAGAAAGACTTAAACACTCACCAACTGTAGACTGACACGGAGCAGACCGACAAAAACTAACAATATTGAACAGTATCTCTAACAGTATTATAAACAAACCAAAAGCCCCAATAACACTCCCAACGGTGTCAAACAGAATTCAGAACAGTGACTCTACAACCGCTACACAAAGGCTGAAGCAGCTAACTGGATGTCTCACAAATTTACACCCAACTTATAGACAACAAATTAGCAAGCGAGCGCGGTGAGGTAATGGAAAAGATCAGCTCAAGGCAACAACGAATTAGCAAGCGAGCGCAGCGAGATAATGAAAAAGGTCAGCTCAAGGCAACAACAATTAGCAAGCGAGCGCCGCGAAATAATGAAGCGTGTCAAATTAAATGTCAAACAAAAATTAAGTAAATCAAAGGCAGAAATAAACCCGGATTCGAAACTCAAAGAATACTTGCCGTAACAGTTATTATTTCTGAAAATTTGATTAGCGTTGTTTGGCTTCAGAGAGAGAGAGAGAGATCTGTTTATTTGCATCAAACCTTTTCAATAGATTACTGCTTAAAACACAAAAATACAATGATTTTACATTTTGAAATTAAACAAACTGATAATAAGCCATATATATCAAATCAAAGAGCACTATTAAGATGTGATGCAGGGGTACGAAGGGACAAAAGTCATTTAATCATTACCTCCAGCTTATTTAAAAGTTACATTACAAGAAATTTAATAAATTAATTAAGTTTTGGTGTGTAAAATTGATTATTAATTTAAAAAAAGATTAGCATAAGACATTTTACATCATAAGTTAAAAACCACCTTACAAACATGATGAAAACAAAAAAACAAACAACAACAACTAAAACAAAGGCCACATACATGTAGATAAAATAAAACGACAGAAAATAACTCGGCATAAATTAGATTTGAAATAAAGTCAAATAATAGTGTAAAAACGACAGCACAACAATGGAAAAAAACAAACAATCAAACAGGCAACAAAAGGACGAAAAAAACCAAAAAACAAAAGCTTATAAGATTAAATTAAACAACCGAAATAGATCTTACTATAAATAAAATTGAAAATAAAGGTAGTAGCATAAAACAAACAACATAACAGATTTCAGAGTAGATACAAATAGCACAAATCCAACTGCACAATAATAAAAAGGAGCATAAAAAACAAAGAAAAAGTACAAAAACAAAACAAAACAAAGGCCAATAAGATTAAATCAAACAACAGAATAGGTCTCAACATAAAATTTATTGAAATAAAGCAGTTAGCATGAAATAAAAAACAATAAATTTCAGCAGGCAATTAAGGATTAAAGAGGTGCACAAAGAGCGATACAAAACATATTTTTTGTTAAGTAAAACCTTAGAACGTTAAATTAATTTTAAAGTATATCTACATGTAGTTCATTTTGTATTAATACTAAGAATTTATAATTTATATGGGTAAAATTTGGATGTTGATTAAATTTCATAGGTATCTAGCAGGTATTTGTACAATAATCTATTAAATGGTTTAATTCTTTGTTCGGTTCTTATATTAATTGGCAGCTTGTTCCACATTTTCATACAATTTACTATAAGACTATTAGAAGATTTACAAGCCAAAAAATGTGAAATAAAGATGTTCTTATTAATTGATTGCCGTGTGTTGTAAGTATGAATTTCATTTACTAAAGGGATTTTATCTTTAAACTCTCTGTCATTGTATAATCGAAACATGAATTTCATTGCAGAATATTGGTACAATTCATTTACCTTTAATAATTTAAAAAATGCATACTATTTATTTAATCTTGTTCTATATGGTTGCATACTAATGTATCGTATAGCTCTATTATGCATTTTATTAAGGTTTTTTAGTGCTGATTGATTTGCATTTCCCCATAGAACTATGCCATATTGCAATCTGCTTTTTATAAGTGCATGGTACACGAGCTTTAGGTTATTAAAGGAATGGTATTTTTTTAAATGATACAGCATTCCCACAGATTGCGATATTCAAATAGTTAATTTATCTATATGTGGTTTCATCCATTCCAGAGAATTGAAATTAATTAAGAATCGTCTTAAATTTTATCAAAATCTCATTGTATTCAATTCTCGTGCTTATGTGTACTCAGTCGCGCCAAATTAGTTTGCATTGTATTTACTAGTGTTATTATTATTTCTCTTTATTTTGCCAGTTTGTAACATTAAATCAAAACAAACACACGCTACAAGATCAAATAAATGGTAAACGATTACATAACACGTACAAAAAAACAAAAAAACCAGCGTGGAGACTGCGAAGTGACCAAAAACAATTGGTCTTCAAGTCAAGTAGCCACCAGATGATAAAATTAGAATGAGTAATCAGGTATCGTAACTATAACAATGACTCAGCGCAAACAAAGATGCAATGAAAATAAGAGAATAAAAAAAGATAAAACAAAAACCATCATTCATACGATTGTAAAATGTATTGTTTGTATTCCAGAGCAAAGTTTTTGAGTGAGCAGCAATTCGTTTTAATGTAAAAAGGGATTTCATTCCATATTTTAACTCCTCGAAATTTAATTGACTTTTGCAGGCGATTAGTGGAGTAGCCTACCTAGGCAGATAAAGAAAGTTTTTGTCTGAAAAACGAGTTGATCGTGAATGAATTTGAGAAATTTTGAGAAAGTAATTTACAAAAGTAGGTGGCAATTGGTAATTTTCATAACTAAACATAAATTTTGCTATTTCGAGTTTAATTAAATCCTGAAACTTTAAAATCTTTAAGCCACTGTACAAAATAGTAAAATTTGTCCATCATTGTTTATTACTAATTATACGCAAAGCTTTATTTTGTAGTATGTTTATCGGTTGCAAATAACTTGTATAAGTACCACTCCAAACCAATAAGCCATAAAGTAAATGAGAGTGAAAAAATGCGTAATAGAGACGAATTAGAATACCAAGAGGTACAATATGCTTTAATTTACACATAATTCCTACTGCTCGAGATAATTTAGATTTTAACTTTAAAATGTGTTCTTTAAAAAGAAGTTTGGAATCAATTATTACTCCTAAATAATTAATATTGTTTGAAACTTGTAAGATACTTGAATTTAATTTAATGGTAATGGCAAAATTTAATTTAGATAGCGAAGGCGATATTATCATAGCTTGAGACTTCCTAGGATTAATAGTTAAATTATTTTTTTTTGTCCATACTACTACATTCTCTAGTTCACGATTAATTTTAATCTCAAGTTCGGTTAAGGAGTTTGCGTGGATCAGAACAGCAGTGTCATCCGCAAAAAGTCGAGGGGTACTTATCATACAATTTTGAAGGTCATTAATATAGATTAAAAATAAAAGAGGGAACTTGAACTAAAACGAGGGACACCCATTTTAACATTTTTAAGGTTCGAGTTTATATTAACTATGGATACATAATCAATTTGTTACTCAAAGAGCTTTTTAATGAGCGCCATCTGTTCAGAAGAAACTTCAAAACTAAAGATTATGAATTTTGAATTTCTGAACTTCAGAACTAAACATACAATTATGAATTTTGTAATAATAACACGACAAGGCCCTGTTTCGACCTAATTAGGTCTCATCAGGTGTGTATAATTACGTACATATACAAGACAACTTAGTTTCGCAAACTTGTTTTTCATCTTTGATTTTCGAAGTTGTAATCATCGCCAAATTTCGGGCATTTGTGGTTAACTATATACTGTAATTTTGTTTAGCTTGCCCTAAGACTTCATAATTTAGCGTCATCGTCAGCAAAATCTTCAGTCAGCCAAGCTTCAAGCTGTGGAAAGGCCACTTGTAAACAGATTAAAAATCCTCATGGAACCAGAAAACACTATTTGATTTTTATGAAAAAGAAATTCTTTTCCGAGTAGTACGCCAGAGAGTTTGAAGATTGCATGCATATATGACTTTACAGTATATTATTGTACTAGTGTCGAGCTCTTTGTCTTGTATATGTACGTAATTATACACACCTGATGAGACCTAATTAGGTCGAAACAGGGCCTTGTCGTGTTGTTATTACAAAATTCATAATTGCACTATATATGTTATCTTTAGTTTTGGAGTTTCTTCTGAACAGATAGCGCTGATTAAAAAGCTCTTTGAGTAACAAATTGGTCTTGAATGCGGCAGCGCTAATCACTTAACTTATAAGGTACCATCTTGTACATGACTACGATTGATTCAACGTAGTTTCGCAAACTTGTTTTTCATCTATGGGTACATACTAAGATCTATTTGATATATAGAATTGTAGGAGATTATATGCAGTCCCTCTTGTGCCGTAGTGGCCAAGTTTTAATAGTAGTCGTTTATGACATACAGTATCAAACACTTTGGTTAGGTCAAGCATAATTAAACCAGTATATTTTTTATTATTAATATTATCATAAGTAGTCGATACAATATCAAGTATTACATGAGTAGAAGATCTGTTGGGACAGAACCCACATTGGCTTGGAATTAAAACTGAGTACTTATTTAGGAAATTAGAAAGGCGAGTAAAGATTGCTTTTTCAAAAATTTTTGAAAAACAAGTTAGCAAAGAAATTGGACGGTAGTTGTTTATGTCAAGTGTATCACCTTTTTTAAAAAGCGGATAACTTTTGCTATTTTTAAATCATCAGGGAAAATACCCAAACTAAAAGAAGCATTTATCAACGAAACCAGAATAGGAATTAAAATAGAAGATGACAGCTTAATAAAGTAACAAGATATCATATCATAACCACCAGCTTTATTTGTTTTTAGATCATTAATAATGTTGGTAATCTCATCACTAGCAACTGGCACTAAAAATATTGTAGAGAAAACTCTTTTGGTTAAATAGTCATTAACTGCACAAACAGAAGAGGGTGGTAGGTTATTTGCTAATTTAGTTCCAACTTCAGTAAAGTGGTGATTAAAGCAATCAGCAAGTTCAACAGGGTTATTTATGACAATATCATTAATAGGCAGTTTAGAACAAGTTGATGGATTATCAGATTTTATATGAAGTAAAGAATTAATTGTAGACCATATTTTACGCGGGTTATTGTAAATGAAACATTCCTCAAATAAATCAACATAAAAGAATTTTTTAGCTTTATACTTAATTTTATTCAATTTGTTCGAATACTGTTTATAAAATTGCTGTTTCTTTAAATCATGAGACATGAAATGCGATCTATAAAGTTTTTGTTTACGTTTAATGGATACAAAAAGACCTTTAGTTAACAAGGGTTTTAACTGAATACGTTTTTGCCTACGAGAGGCTTGACGTCGTGGTCCATAAAAATCAATTGCTGATCTAACTATTTGCAAAAATTTACTAAATAAAAAGTTGTAATTGTCAGCAGTAATATCGTTAAGAAAAGGTGCAAAATGGTGCATATTATTATCGAGACGACACAAAAAACCTTCGATTTTTAGATTGTTAAAATCTTTGACAAGGTATTTAATTTGTTCAGTTGACTGTGGTTTAGCACTCGAAGAAATTGCACAATAAGTCATGAAGTGGTCACTAATATCATTTAAAATACAGTAATTCCAGGACATACAGGATTAGATAAAGAACTAGCAAATATATGATCAATGAGGCTTGCGAAAGTGTCGGTAACTCTAGTTGGTTTTGTAATTAATTGAAAAAGACCACTACTTGCAAACATAGAAAGGTATTCGTCGCTTATGGAGTTGGATTGATTATTGTAAATATTTATGTTAATATCACCAAATAAATAAATATCATATTTGTTGCTTTCAAATTCACACATTTTTTTGTTTAGTGCTTCGATAAAAGTATTAGCGTCACTATTTGGATGACGATAAATAACTGCAATAATAATTGTGTGTTTAATTCCTAGAAAATTTATACATACCCAAAGATCCTCGCAACCAGCGATCTTTAATAGGTTTTTACCGATTGTTTTATAAGAAATAGAATTGTTTAAGTAAAAACCCACACCACCTGCCCGTGTATTAGAATTCGCACAAACAAAAGAATAATTAGAAATAAAAATATTAGTAAGAGGTTCTTTGTTAATTTTAGTTTTGGAAATACAGATAATTTGTGGAAGGGTAGGAAGGAGCTGTAGTTCTTCATAGAACGAATCAAAGTTTTTTGTAATGATCTAATATTAAAATGTATCATAAATAAAGAATTATGACAATCAATTCTGTCATCAAAATTTATAAAATCAGTGTAAATGCAAGACTTAATATTAGATGAAATCATGTGATCTAATAAATAGTCATTGGTGTTTTGGTGAAATTTTGCATCAAGGCACTGAGAATCATTGTTGTCTACTTGACCCGAAGCCAAAAAACGAACCAAATCATTGTAACACTCTATTGAATCAGCCATGGATTACGTAATCAAGCCAACAAAAAAGAAAAACACGCAACGGAAGTAATTAAGAAAACCGCTGAAAGGAAAAAAAAAATTTCTGGCTACAATACAAATATTAACATTTGATTAAGAAGAAGTTCGATCCTTAGTCGGAGCAATGACATACACTCCATGATTGGAAACTCACATCACGTGACCTGACTTTGTATCGCCCATTGAACGCTTGAATGCACGAACCTAATTCAGTTGATCCAGTTTAGTCTGATCTGATACCCTTCCGTTTTGGTGGTTTCGGTTTCGGTCTGTCATCTTTGAAATCAATAAACAGACTTACTCACGGCCCAGGCTGCGAGAAAGCACCTACCAACACAAATTATTTTTACAGGGAATACCGCCATAAAACAGAGACCGTAAACAATAAAATTAATTAAAAGATTTCAAAAAAGACTTCTAAACAGTTAATTAACTTTCGAATTGAATTGCAAGTTTTATTCTATTCTTTTATGATTTTAACAACAATAAATGTACTCGTAAAATATAAAAATCTTTCTAAATAGATACAAGAAAAACAAAAGTTCATTAGTTGAACGAACTGCCGTAAACAGGAGATGAAATTTCTTTTTTAATCAATTAATGAATGAATAAATGAATAAATGAAACAGTTTATTTAAAAAAGAAGAGCACCAACATTTGCACAAACATAAAGCGATTTTTTTTGAGGAAGCACCGAAAAACCATTAGGTTATCAAAGTCAAGGTGCTCCCTGTAGCACAAGAAAAAGAAAAAAAAACAACAACAATACAATAAAGATAATTGAGATGACTGTCTTATACTTATAATTACGTTAATGGTAAATAAATAATAGACAATAGACCCGTTCTCTGTGTAAAACGAGAGTTTTCGTTCTGCGATGACATCTTTTCATGGCGCAAGGTTTTCTTTTCAGAAGTAATCTGATAGCACACTAATTTCGACTCTACGGAGTGTTAGTTAAGCTGAATCAAAAAGTTTATGGCAATAAAACGCTTTGAATGTTATTTCCCGAGGGGCGTATTACATTAAACTGAAATCATTTTAGTACGTACAATTGTAACACAATAATTAAGGCCTCGATCAACTATAATGCGTTTTATTGTACATGAGACCTAGCGAGTTATTAATAAGTGCTTAAGAGTGTGTTTTATATTGCTTATTGAAAGTATACAAAGGTAGTTTCTTTAAATTGACGTCAATTTCATTCCAGAGTTTGACACCACGATATTCTAATTTGTTATGATCTGCTTTTTTGATGCGCGGGAAAGATAATAATTGGCAGTTATATTATTTCTTGTTTCATGATTATGAACATTTCCAATTTTGGTAAAGCTATTTTGAAACATCTCTGGTAATTTATTATTGAACAGTTTATGCATAAATTTTGCCAGTTCTAATTTGTACACATCTTTTACTTTTAAAAAATTTAATTTTTTGTATAATTCAGTCACGTGGGAAAATTTTTTACTAGAGGTAATTGTTCCCATGATGTTATTTAATCGCACTTCAATTTCATAAACTTAATTTTGTGATGCTGTACCCCACATGGTAATACCATATTGAATACGACTGTATGCAAAACTGCAGTAGAGCATGTGAAGAGTCTCAGTTGTCACACATTTACGTAGCTGATACAACAAAGAACAACACTTGGCCAATTGTAAGGAGAGTTCAATCCTTGATATGTGCCGACCAGTTTAAATTTTCATCAATGTAAACTCCGAAGTATTTTACTACTTTATTTCTATCTGTTTGGTTATTATTTATTAGTACTTTAAAGTTTGTGTTGATTGAACTAGATAGATGCTTTTTGAATAGTAAATATGTTGTTTTTGAGTAGTTAAGTTATAACTTGTTTTGGCACATCCAATTATTTATATGATGTATTTGAAAATTAACTTTTTTTGAGTTCGAATAGATTATTATGTGAAAGGGTTAAGTATGTATCATCGGCAAATAATGTAGTTGAGAATTCAGGCGTTTGTGGCAAATCATTAATATACAAAATAAAAAGTAGTGGACCTACAGAGGAACCTTGAGGTACACCACATTTGATTTTTCTCATAGTAGATTTTGACTTGGAAATTTTGTTGTATTGGTATTGTTCCGTTCCTAAAAATCGCCCAAATTATGTAGATTCACAATCTCATAAAAAATATCTTTGATTTCGCTTTGGTCCGGCTCAAATAGCCGAAGAAATAACAGTTTTGTAAGTAATTTAAATATTTTACATTTAGTTATAAAAATATGGCAACACTGCATAATTTCGCTTTATTGAGAACATTCTGGATTTCCGCTTGACTTGTTTTTGCATGTGACGCAATAATGCTTATATGTGATTGGCTTCATTGAGATAATTTCAGAACATTCGAGCAACCTTACCAATGGTATAAATACGATTCGCTGAAAAGCAGTATTATTATAAAATTGGATGTTTCGTTGTGGTAACTTAAAATTGGAAAATTGTTAACTGTGTGAAGTCATAGTTTTTGGTCGCAAGTCTTTGGTGATCTACGTGATTGTGAAGAATTAAGCTATTGAGCTTTAACCTGTTGCTTTGATTTATACTATTCGGGCTCCTAAGTGGATTGGAGCATATTTCTTAATAAAGAAGATATTGTGGTAGTCTGAGCTGTGATTTAGCTAGACTATATTTTTGCTGTCGCTGGTTCGAAGGTCAGATCCAGCAAGAAGATTAAGAATTATCGTTTAGTAGACACCGAGATTGTGTTATTGGCGAGGCCTTCTTAGCAGGCGCCAAAAAAGGTAGACGATTAAACAACGTACTAAGTTACCAAATAAATTCTACAAAATTTCAAAAAACTTTTTAACATCGGAACAAAATTTAAAAAACTTTCCAAAATTTAGAAAACTAAAATTTGTGGAAGTAACAAAATTTCAAAAACTTTTCGCAAGGTTAACAAGCAAATTTCAAAAGATTTTTTACAAGCTAACAAGTAAATTTCAACAAGTAAATTTTTAAGAAGATCAAGTAAATTTGTTATATAAGAAGAGCTCTTAAATTGAATAACCTACTTTGAAATAAACTGTTGGTAAAATTGCTTAATTTAATTGAACTGTGTGAAAAGAATAATTTAATTTGAAGACTCCAGAGGGGAATTGCAAGAAAATTCCTCACAACTAAAGGTACTGTGGAATTTGGATTTTCTAATTAAGCTGTGAACTGGTAGTTTGTTTCTTTATTAATTTGTGGTAATTGTGATTTATTTCATTTGGTGGTGTATTTATTGTTAAGATTTTTAGCTATGTCTAGTAAAGATATTGACGTAGGGCTGCCCGATGTTGGCCCGTCTGGTTTGGGGTTAGATGAGGTTGTCCCGGGGGGGGTGAAGGTTGGTACTCACTTAGGGATGACCACTAGATCTATGGCCAGGGGGGTAGATAATGATGGGATTATTGACCCAGAGGATAGTGTCTCCAACTTGGGGTCTAGAACTTCATGTACCTCTGTTTTGTCTGAAGCACAAATTGAAATTCAAAGGCAGATAGAGACTAATCGCATCATGGCTGATTTAAGATTAGCCAAACTGGCCCGAGAGGAAAAGCAGAGACAGGCACAACTGGCACGAGAGGAAGAGGAAAGGAAGGCACAACTGGCCCGGGAGGAGAAAGAGGCAGAGCTCAAGGCGGAGCTGGCCTTAAAAGAAGCAGCATTAAAGGCTGAATTTTTAAAGAAAGGCTTGGAATGCCGTAAGTCACGGTCTGGTTCTCAAGTCAGTTCAAGGTGGTCAGCCCACACCAGAACCGATTTTCTTGAAACCCATGGTGGGTATTTGAATACTAATAGTCAGCAAAGTAAGGCTGTGATCTCTGGTGGTGGTGGTGAGACTGGTGATGTGTTACTCCCCAAGACTGCTGTCCGGGAGAATTTAACCTCGCAGAAGTTTTCTGACTCAAATAATTTGCTAGGTAGCAATGATAGGTCTCTGCGAGGCAATGTGGCTTTTGGGGCCGCCCAAAGTGTGCATCCTGACTTTCAGAACTATGTAGTTTCCCCTGGTGTGCTGACTGGTCGGGCAAAGACATGCCCTAAAAATTGTAGTCAATCTGGTGTTGATGCTGTTGAATATGATGGTGGTGTTAAAAATAAGTATGTTAGTGCTGCCTTACCTGCTGTTACGAATGCTAGATCTTGCAATGTTGGTGGTTTAAATTGGAATAATGGATTGTCTCCTGTGCAGTCAGGCTCGACTCAGCAGGACAGTTTCTTTCAATATCAAAATTGTCGTACTTTCATAGATAAGGCGTTTTTGATTAATTACAACGGAAGTAATATGCCATATATTTTCTTTTATAATCGCATTAAGGCTTTAATGGATAGTTGTCCGTTTGAAAATTCACGTTTAACTTTGTTGCAAGCTGCTTGTGTTGGACTTGCTGGCCAAAATATTTCTAATCTGGTTGCTGACACACCTGGCCTGTCTGAGGCTAGGCGCATTGAAATGTCTCTTGAAAGATTGTCCCAGAGATTTGGTGTCAGAGGTGGTTTTTATGCTGAACCGGAAATCCGCAAGTTTCGGTATGGTGATAAATTAAAATCAGATTCGGCCTTTGCGCTAAAAGAATTTAAAGACCAATTGTCTCAATGTTTGCTCTACGCCAAAGCTTATAATCAACCAGATAAAGTAGAAGGTCGTTTTGTATTGGATTTGGCTAAGCGTTTGCCAGATGTAACTAAAAAAGAGTTCTTAAAGTTTTTGGAAAATTGGTTTGGACACACAAATGAGCCTAGTTTTGAAAGCTTATTTGAATTTATAACGGAAGAAGAATCTTACAAGTCGACAGATTTTGGTATTTCACTTCTAAATGCTTCAAGTGAATTGCGCAAATTCGAAAAGCCCTATGATAAAAGTAAAAATGCTTGCCCAGTAAGACAAACTTCCGTTAAATCACCTAATCTCCCAAGAAGGTCTGATGCAAATAATAAACAGAAGAAGTCTCTAACTACTGATAGTCGACCAGAGCATCCTATGTGCATCTACTGCTCTTTGAAAGGGCTGGTTGAGCATCATTATCTGTCAAATTGCTCTGAATTTTTGCGTTTGACACCTATTGATCGCAAAGATGTAATTGTTAAATCTGGTCGGTGTTTGAACTGTTTGCGTAAGCATTTTGTTAAAGATTGTTTTGCCCCCAATAGATGTAGAAAATGTGGAGCTGCATATAGTAGAAAGCACTCTTTTTTGTTGCATGATGCCTTTGTTACACCATCTCAAGCATGTGAGAGTGGTGATAACACTTCAGAACCTTCAGTTACTGTGCGAAAAGTTGGTATTGGGAGTGTGAAGGCTGCCTTTAGTCGTGTCACAGCTGCCCGCATAATGAACCCTGTAAATGGTAAAAGCAGGTTGGTGTATGTACAGCATGACCCAGGGTCACAGGTTACTCTGGTCTCAAACAAGCTGGTACAAGATTTAGGTCTAACTGCATTTGATAATGTTTCATTTGAAATGCAAACAATGACTAGTTGCAAGGCTACCATGGCAGATTTAGTCAAGTTTAATGTGCAGTCATTGCATACTGGTGAGATTTTTGGTAATGTGGTGTCAGTTGTCAATGAACCTTGGAGTGATGATGAAAATACTTTGCCTCATAAACAGGACTTGAGTGTGTATGAGCACTTTAATGATATTGAAATTGTTTGCTTGGATAATTGCCATAGTGTGGATGTGTTACTGGGCAATGACAATGCCCATCTTATGTATGCCAAGC
Source organism: Diplosoma virens (assembly GCA_963680785.1). NCBI lineage: Eukaryota > Metazoa > Chordata > Ascidiacea > Aplousobranchia > Didemnidae > Diplosoma > Diplosoma virens. Next base: position 50,987,789 of record OY796883.1, read on the forward strand.
AAGAACGAATGGGCAAGAGTCAAACTGACCCACACGCACTACTCTCTCCATTAGGCTGGTTAGCTGTTGGCGGAAAAACATCTTTAAGTGAGGTACCTGTCAAAGTCTTAAGAGCCAATGTTGAAGACAAGCAAAGCAAGACATTAAGCTTGCAACAGGCTATTGACAGAAAAGATGCAGAAATTGCTGAATTGCGTAGTGTTGTTAAAGATTTATCTGTTGAAGATGAGATACCTCAATGGTCTCGCACTGATACTATTGCCAGTCAATTGGTAGAGCCCTGCATAAAGGTAAAAGATGACCGGTTTGAGATTCCCGTACCTGTGGTTGAGAAAGCAACATTGCCTAATAACTTTGAGTTAGCACACGAGCGACTGTCTGCCCTGCGTAAGAAGGCCCTTCGGCAACCTCATCTTAAAGAATTTTTAGTCGAGTCTATGGCAGAAATGCAGTCCAATAATTACATTGAACGTGTGCCTGATGCTGATTGTGCGAATGACCAAAAATGGTATCTACCTTATTTTGTTACCTCTCAAGTTAAGAAGCGTATAGTGTATGATGGAAAGGCCAAGTTTAAGGGAACCTGTGTGAATGATATTATTATGTCTGGACCTGATCTTCTGAACCCCTTGCTGCATGTTTTAACCAGGTTTCGCTTAGGTAAGTATGCTTTGATGTCAGATGTCACAAAGTGTTTTTTCCAAATTCAGTTGCCGGCTGCCCAAAGAGACCTATTTCGCTTGCTGTGGTTCGAAAACAATGATGTAGAAAGAGGTAAGTTGGTATCCTACCGTTTTCGAGTCCATCCTTGGGGCATCAAAAGTAGCCCCTACATTGCCTGTCTTGCATTTAAGAAGCTTGTTGAGGAAAACCCCACATGTGCTAGTGACATGACCCTTCAAAATATACTGCAGAACATGTATATGGATGACCTTATTTTTTCAGTAGATAGTTTAGAGAGTGCACAGACAATCACAAATGAGGCAGTGAGCCTATTTAAAAGTCGTGGATTTAAACTTGTTAAGTGGAGTGCAAATAGGGACACTATGAGTGTTTTGTCCTCTTTAGGTCCTGAACTTTTGTCAGCTTCCATAAGAGAATTAGACTTGTGCGGTGAAGAGCTAGCCTTGCCTTCTGCCAAAACCTTAGGCTGTGTCTGGGATCCTGACTCAGATGAGTTGCGTATTGACTGTTCATTAAAGCCTCTTGGTAAGTATACACGTAGAACCATGCTCAGTCAATTAGGACAGAATTTTGATCCACTGGGATTTGGGTCCCCTTTCTTTATTAAAGCACATTTGATATTGCAGCAGTTGGCTATAGATAAGTATGATTGGGATACAAAAGTCCCAGATGAGATTGATAAAGAGTGGGATGCATGGCTGCATTCACTTTCATTGCTGCAGAGTTTTTTGCTTCCCCGGTTTACAGACTTACGAGGGCCAGTAAGTTCAATTTATTCTGATAATGGAACTACATTCCAAGCTGCAGCCAAAGTGCTGCCAAAATTGCTTGAGTCTACAGAATTAAAAAATTTACTTCGTAAAAAATGTATTGACTGGGAATTTATTCCCCCCTATGCACCTGTACAAGGTGGGGCTTGGGAAGTTATGGTGAAGCAAATCAAGCATGTGATTGCTAATATACTTGAAAAGTCACAACGCAGACCCAACTTTGTAGAATTGCTGACATACGTGGAAAGTGCCACGAAAATTGTAAATGATCGACCTTTGACCCCTTTAAGTGATGACCCTAGAGACTTTACAGCAATAACCCCTGCCTCACTCTTAACTCCCTATTCAAGCCCATATTGTGTGGTAGGTTCACCACAACACAAAGACAATTTAAGGAGAGACTATCGCTTTAATATCTCTCTTAGTGACCAGTTTTGGAAAAAATGGCTGGAGTTTTACCTACCTTGGCAACAGGGGAGAAAGAAGTGGTTGAAAATGGCACAGAACCTAACGCCAGGCCAATTGGTAATCTTAACCTCAATGGAAGATATATCAAAACGAGGCAAATACCAACTTGGGAGGGTGCATGAGGTCATTCCCCAGAATAGAAATGGAAAGCAAATTGTGCGTAGAGTTAAAGTTGCCACTACTAGTACAGATGAAAGCACTGGTGATGTCAAAGTGGTTTATGTATTAAGGGACCTTTCTTGTATTGCCCCAGTAGACTGCCCCTTAGATAGCTGATTTTCAACTTGGCAAGGCTGACGGAGGGCAGACCCTGCCATAATATTTTTACTTGGTTGTGTTGTTATTTTCTGTGTTTTTGTTTATTTATGTGCTTCGCTTATTGGGTTTTCTATTGGAAGAATAAGACACTCCTGTTGATAGTGAAGACATTAGCTGTAGCCTACGCTATTTTGGCCCTATTTACATGTAATGAATCTGAGATATTGCTGCTTAAATTGTAAAAGAAAGCTGTGTACTACTTCTGCCCTTGTGATTCATAAATGCTGACTTTGAAATTGAATTGTTGATTTGAAGCAGGCAATAAGTTGCAGCAAATATAAACTACTGATGTTTCTGTTATTCACATTTGTGCCGTATACAAATTATTGATTAGAATGGGCTGCAGTGTTAAAGTTAGTGTATTACATTTATTTATTGTGCTGTGTTTCTTTTTTACTGAGTATTGAGTTAAGTGAAGTTGTGTATTTGTACATCGAATTCAAGTGTCTTTGTGATTTGTTAAGTTGCGATTTTTCGAACTTCATTTGTGTTGAAATTTGACAACTGTGTGTCAAATTGGGGCCGCTTTGTTCCGTTCCTAAAAATCGCCCAAATTATGTAGATTCACAATCTCATAAAAATATCTTTGATTTCGCTTTGGTCCGGCTCAAATAGCCGAAGAAATAACAGTTTTGTAAGTAATTTAAATATTTTACATTTAGTTATAAAAATATGGCAACACTGCATAATTTCGCTTTATTGAGAACATTCTGGATTTCCGCTTGACTTGTTTTTGCATGTGACGCAATAATGCTTATATGTGATTGGCTTCATTGAGATAATTTCAGAACATTCGAGCAACCTTACCAATGGTATAAATACGATTCGCTGAAAAGCAGTATTATTATAAAATTGGATGTTTCGTTGTGGTAACTTAAAATTGGAAAATTGTTAACTGTGTGAAGTCATAGTTTTTGAACGCAAGTCTTTGGTGATCTACGTGATTGTGAAGAATTAAGCTATTGAGCTTTAACCTGTTGCTTTGATTTATACTATTCGGGCTCCTAAGTGGATTGGAGCATATTTCTTAATAAAGAAGATATTGTGGTAGTCTGAGCTGTGATTTAGCTAGACTATATTTTTGCTGTCGCTGGTTCGAAGGTCAGATCCAGCAAGAAGATTAAGAATTATCGTTTAGTAGACACCGAGATTGTGTTATTGGCGAGGCCTTCTTAGCAGGCGCCAAAAAAGGTAGACGATTAAACAACGTACTAAGTTACCAAATAAATTCTACAAAATTTCAAAAAACTTTTTAACATCGGAACAAAATTTAAAAAACTTTCCAAAATTTAGAAAACTAAAATTTGTGGAAGTAACAGGTATCTATTGTTAAAATAGCTTTTCATCAGTTCAAGAGCTATTCCTCGAAATCCATACATGCATTCTAGCTTTTTTATTAATATAGTATGGTCTACAGAGTCAAATGATTTGCTCATGTCTAAAAACAAAGAACAACTTTATAGGCCTTGATCAATATTATGTAGTAGGTCGTTGTGGAGTGTGCTAATTGCTAAAGTAGTAGACAAATTTTTTCTAAATCCAAATTGTCGGTCATTGAGCAGATTGCACTTTATCAATTAAAAATAAATGCCATTATGTAAAAGTTTTTTAAAAATTTTGTTGAATTGACATAGCAAGGATATCGGTTCATAATTAGTGGTTTGAGTTGAGCATCCTTTTTCAAAAATAGGAATAACTTCTGCGATTTTTAGCGAGTCTGGATAAACACCAGCGCTTAAGCATACATTAAAGGGATTGCTTAAAAAAGTAAAAATTACTGGATTAGCAAGTTTAATAAATCTAGTTTCGATATCTATTGCTCTGCATGCTTTTCTATCTTTTAGTTTTGTTATTAAATCAAACACTTCCTGAGGGGTACAAGGGAAAAGATATACAGAATAAGTTATTTTTTGATTTTATTGAAATTACTCTGTGAATCAGGTGGCTTATCGTGTGCAGATATTTTTGCTGCCATCCTCTTTCCAACACTTATCAAAAATTTATTAAACTCCTCCGCAATGGTCTGAGGATCTGTTAGTATCTTAGTAGGTCCAGAATTTTTTTTGTTTTCTATTGTATACTAATTCATTAACAATATTCCCTACTTTTTTGGAATTATTTTTATTATCGTTTAGCACGTTGTGATAGCAATCAACTTTTGCTTGTTTGATTAAACGATTTAGCAGATTGCGATAAATTTTGTATTTATGATTTTGTGATGTGTCGGGCTTCTTACGAAAATTGTTATACATTTTGTTTTTGATTCGAATCGATTTCAAAAGACCGCGGTTAACGACGGTCTACGTCTTAGCTTATTTTCCTTTATCGAAGCTTTTCTCATAGGTGCAAATTCATCACTAATATTTTCAAATTTTGTTACAAACTTGTCCTACAATTCATGAGGTGAGCTTATATTGCTGTCTATTAGAATGTTAAGTTGGTCATTGAGAGCATTTAAGAAAATTTCTAAATTAAATTTGGGCATGTCTCTTACTTTATAGCCATTATTTTGCGGTTTTTTCACTTTTGTAATTGCCGAGACAATAGCATCATTTTAATGTTCGAAGTGATCACTTACATCACACGTCAATACACCAAATACTGCTCGTCTTTTTCTTTTATTTGTGTAGATGTGATCGAGCAACGTTTTAGACGTGAGACTGATTCGAGTTGGCAGGTCGATTAGACTGAGGCATGTGCAACTCAATAACATAGTCTTCGAATTGAATCGTTTGTTGCATTATCTTATCTTATCTCTATATTTATCCTCCTGACTCGCAGGAAAGCGACGGAGGCGCTAATACATAGGGTAGGCAATTACCCCGACCTGCTTCCGGAAATGCCAAGATATTGCTGTCCGCTTGTAATTTAATAGAGACATGACTATAATTTAGAACTGCTTGTCAGTACCAACAAGCAGGGGAATGTGCCGTAAAGTGTCTTTCCCAAGGAGACAACAGAATGTCGGGAGTGGGTTTTGAACCGAGACCGTGTTGATCACGAGCCCAGCGATTCGACCGCGCTGCCGACAATCGAAGTAGAAGATGCTATAAGTCAATATTATAATGCTACAAGTCAATATTATAATCAATATGCTATAAGTCAATATTAAGATCACCGAAGCAATAATACTGTTTTTTACTGTTATTTAGTGATATAAGTATTTCGTTTAAGCTATCCTTAAAGTTATCAACAGCAGAGACCGTTGCAATAGGATGCCTGTACACTACACCTATTAATATCGGGCCTGTTTTTGCATGAATATCAATCCATAAATGTTCTGAATTAGGCAAGAGGTAATTGAAGTATTGATTTAATTAAAAATTAATCGTATTTTTTACATACAAACCAACACTTCCCGCATTGGTCGTGCTGTCACTATGAATGAAAGTATAACCATCCAGATTAAAATTTCGGTTAATTTTTTTTGTAATTTGGTTTCAGAGATAGCTACGATATCTGGTTGGTTTTTAAAGCTAGAAAACAAATTATTTAGTGAGTCTATATTTTTTAGAATACTTCGAACATTAAAATGATTACAAATAAGTCGTCATGATTTTTTTATCAGACAAGTTTTTTTTACAAGCATTTACATAGTAACTAGTGGAAAACAAATCGCTAGTTGTGATCAAAACAATCAGTGTTAACGTTGTTGCAGAGGTGCAAGTCAAAGTTTGGGCGTGAGTTTGCCATTATGCAAGTTGGCTGTGTGATGCAATTTTCCCACGCCTTTAAAAGGTTACTCCTTACAATTGGCATCGTCATTAAAAAGCAATGGTAAATAGTTAAGTTTTTGAAAATCTACATCAATATTATGTTTAAATAGATCATCAGGAACGATATTTAATCCAATCTCCGATTCCCTCATCTTTTTCGTTGTTGCCAATTTTACCTTCATATTTCGCTGATTTCTTCACTCCAATGCAACCGTTTATCGTGTGACATAATACAAATTTTCCGCCGCATTCCTTTTTAACATAGTGGAGCAGTTTAGATCTAAGTGGGGTAATATCTTCAGTAATCAAAGCATCAAAAAATTGTTTACTGTCTCTTAGCCGAGATTTTGCTTTTATAAATTCGTTGCGTTTTTTATTCGAAAGAAATCGCACAATTACTTGTCTAGTGTTTGCATCAGCTATTTTCTTTTTTTTGCCAAGTCTATGTTCCCTTCGTATATTGCAACTCTTTAGATCAATATTCAATTCCTTAGCTAATTCAAAAACAATATTTTCGCCGTCATCTTGTTTTTTTTTGCTTTCTAAGCTGCCATGTATGCAAAGATTTTTTTCTTCTACCATATTGTTCAAATGCATCAACATTGAACATATTTAGAAAAATTGCCTGCTTTAGCTTAATATTTTCTGCTTTCAACTTAAGCATTTCTTCGTTGTTATCGTTTAGCTTAGCTTTTAGCTCGCGCACCTGACTTTCCAATTTTTTTGTACAACTGTATATTTCATGCAGTTTTTCTCGATCATCACTAGTAAAATTTGCTGCATTAGTAGCAGAAGATTCTTCGCTATTACTTGCGTATTTATCTTTTCTAGTATTTCAACTCATCAGCTTTTCTGACTACAGAAGGAGAGAAAAATTAAAATGTTGTTAAGTAATAATTAACTTTTACTTAAAATAGGTGTCAGAATGGGATGGGAAAGGGATAGTGCTGAGGGAGGAGCTGGCTGAAAGTGTTCTGGAGGTGAAGAGGGTGTCGGGACAGACTGATGGCCATGAAGCTGGAGGTAAATGGGTACATCCTAAATATAGTAAGTGCATATGCTCCACAGGTTAACTACAGCATGGAGGAGAAAAATGATTTTTGGGAAGACCTGGATGGATTGATTGAAAGTATATCAAAAGAAGAGAGGATAGTTCTTGGTGCAGACCTTAACGGACATGTGGGCGAAGGAAACATCGGGGATGAGGAAATAATGGGAAGGTACGATGCTGGAACAAGAAATAAGGAAGGATCAATGGTTGTGGATTTTGGAAAAAGGATGGATTTGGCGATTGTCAATACTTATTTCAAGAAGAAAGATGAACACAGAGTGACGTATAAGAGTGGAGGAAAAAGTACCCAAATTGATTATGTGATGTGCAGAAGGAGGAACCTGAAGGAAATGTGCGATTGTAAGGTAATATTGGATGAGTGTGTCGCAAAGCAGCACCGTATGGTGGTATGCAAAATGGCTCTTATGGTGAAAAGGAAAAAAGCAGAGAAAGTAAAGCCAAAGATACGATGGTGGAAACTGAAAGAGACGAGCTATCAAGAAGCGTTTAGACAAGAGGTGACCAGGATTTTGGGAGGCAAGGATGGGTTACCTGATAAGTGGGACAAAACAGCAGAAATGCTAAGAAAAACAGCTGAAACTGTACTGGGAGTGACATTTGGGAAACGAAAAGGAGACAAGGAGACATGGTGGTGGAATAAGGAAGTTCAAAAAAGCATAAAAGAAAACATGGGACGAAACAAGAAATGAAAATACTAAAAAGGTATACAAAGAAAAGAAGAGTAAGGCAAAGAAGGCAGTTGCAATGGCAAAGGGACGTGTGTATGATGATTTGTATGCTAGATTGGAAACAAAAGAAGGTGAAAAGGAGTTATACAAATTGGCTAGGCAGAGAGACAGAGCAGGGAAAGATGTACAGCACGTGAGGGTTATAAAGGATGAAAACGGTAATGTTATGATAAATTCAGAAGCAGTGTTAAAGAGATAGAAGGAGTACTTTGAGAAACTGATGAATGAGGAAAATAACAGAGAACCTAGGACAGAGGAAGCAGAAGTGGTTAATGAAGAGATAAATTGTGTCAGTAGAGAAGAAGTAAAGAACGCACTAAGAAAGATGAAAAAGGTAAAGCGGTTGGGCCAGATGAGTTGCCAGTAGAAGTTTGGAAGTGCATGGGAAAGATGGGGATAGAGTTTTTGACCAGATTGTTCAACAGACTATTAATGGGTGAACGGATGCCAGAAGAATGGAGAAGGAGTGTGCTTATCCCAATCTATAAAAACAAAGGGGATGCACAGTGCTGTGGAGACTAGAGAGGAATAAAGCTAATGAGCCACACAATGAAAGTATGGGAAAGAATTATTGAAACCAGGTTAAGAGATAGAGTGGAGATCAGCAAACAGCAATATTGATTTATGCCAGGAAAGGGAACTACCGATGCCACGTTTGCTTTAAGAATGTTAATGGAAAAATACAGGGAAGGTCAAAGAGAGCTACATTGTGTATTCGTGGACCTAGAGAAAGCTTACGACAGGGTTCCACGGGAAGAGCTGTGGTACTGCATGAGAAAATCCGGAATAGTGGAAAAGTATGTGCGACTAGTACAGGATATGTATGAGGGAAGCGAAACAGTGGTGAGGTGTGCAGTAGGAACTACAGAAAGTTTCAAGATCAAGGTTGGACTGCACCAGGGATCAGCGTTAAGTCCATTCCTGTTTGCAGTGATAATGGACAGGCTAACGGATGAAGTAAGAGAGAACCACCGTGGACGATGCTGTTTGCTGATGATATTGTGATTTGCAAAGAGACCAGGGAAGAAGTGGAGCAGAGATTAGAATCCTAGAAGTATGCATTGGAAAGAAGAGGGATGAAAGTCAATATGTCAAAGACCGAATATCTGTGCATAAATGGAGGATATGACGACGAAATAGTAAAGATGGAGAATACAAAAATGCCAAGAGTAAAGAAATTTAAGTATTTGGGATCAACGGTGCAAGAAAGTGGTGGTTGTGAGAGGGAGGTAAGGAAGAGAGTACGGGCAGGATGGAACGGATGGAGAAGAGTATCAAGAGTAATCTGCGACAAGAGGTTACCAGCTAGAGTAAAAGAAAAAGTGTACAGTTCAATGGTAAGACCAGCAATGGTGTATGGACTTGAGACAGTAGCAGTCACAAAGAAACAAGTAGAAGAGATGGAAGTCGCAGAGATGAAAATGTTGAGGTTTACTAAGGGAGTGACAAGAAAAGACAAGATTAGAAACGAGCACATCAGGAGTACTGTTAAGGTAGAACGGTTAGGAATGAAGATGAGGGAGGGCAGGCTGAGGTGGTATGGACATGTCATGAGGAGAGACCAAGAGTATGTAGAAAGAAAGATGATGGAAATGGAGTTACCAGGAAAGAGGAGAAGAGGGAGACCAAAGAGAAGATTTTTAGATGTGGTAAAAGAAGATATGAAGGAAGTTGGTGTGAAGGAGATGGACATTGAAGACAGAAAGATGTGGAGAATGATGATCCTGTGGCGACCAATCAGCTGGCGCGCGCGAAAGACTCATGTGACGAGAGACGTCGGTGCGCAAGCATGCGTGAAAACGCTTACAATGATTTTCGCTAACGTACGCGCCGTCTTTGTTCGAGCTTTCATTATTAAAAATGCATTGTTAGAAACGGGTCATGTATTGCGAAGTCAGACAGTGTGTTTAGTAAGTAAACGCTACATTGGTGACCCCGGAAGTCGAATACGCCCAAAATTTTCTAATAGCAGAAAATAAGCTGAAATTACTGGATTAACTTTGTTAAACATTGATATGTCAGCAGACAGTGAAATTTTAACGCAGTTAGCTGAAGCAGTCAGCAAGTTAACAAACAACGCCTTGTCAACGACTAAGATTCAAGCAGTAGCAGTTAAACTCCCAGAGTTTTGGACAGACGACCCGGAGATTTGGTTTCTTCAAGCCGAAGCACAATTTAGATCTAAATCTATAATTATTGATCAAACTAAATTTGACTACATAATTACAGCATTAGACAATCGGGCCGCTGCAGAAGTTAAAGCAGTTCTTCTAAACCCACCGGAGCAAGGAAAACATAATGCTTTAAAAACAGCTTTACTCAACGCGTTTGGTAAATCTCAACTACAAAAAGACGCTGAGCTCATTAATATTTCAGGGCTTGGGGACAGGAAGCCCTCCGCATTTCTACGCTATCTCGAGTCCCTCAACAATGACGCCGACGCCCTTCGGCGAGCATTTTTTTTAGCACAACTTCCTTCACAAGTTCGTGCAATTCTAGCGGCCCAAGAATTTCCAAATCTACAGGAATTAGCTTTAGCTGCAGACCGTATTATCGAAGCTAACGAGTTACTCCCTATTAACTCGGTATCGGCGTTAAGCCCCAGACATCTTAAGAACTTACAACCAAAACACAAACCCAAACCTAATCCCTCCACTCATCACATTATCTGCTACTACCATAAAAAATTCGGCCCTAACGCACGTACCTGCAGACCCGGCTGCCCCTTTGCGAGCTTACTCCCAGTAACAACATCATCGTCAATTACCGTGCAGGAAAACGGGCAAGCCGGCCGCCAATGACCGCGGCGGTCGGCTTAATCAAAAATAACACCTTGTCAGTGTGGGATCGCGCCACAGGGACATCTTTCTTAGTAGATACCGGCGCTGACGTTTGCGTTTTCCCTGCTTCCCCAAACGACATGCGCAAACGTACCCCTACAGAAAACCTCACAGCGGCCAACGGGTCCGAAATCAACACATGGGGACAATGTGTTATTACTTTTATTCTCGGACAAGGAAAGCGATATCGTCAGAAATTTTACTTAGCCGACGTCGCTCGCCCTATACTAGGCGCCAATTTTTTTACGGCCAATAACATTGCCATCGATTTACGCGGATGCCGACTTGTCGATTTAAATCACGGCCATACTTTCGCTGCACATACAGAGCGCACACCGAACAGTCACTGCGGTTTAATTTTGGGCGCAACTAGCCGCTTTAATCAACTATTGCTACAATTTCCACAAATTTTAGACCCCAGTCTACAAAACCAGGTGAGTAAACACGGTGTAGAACACCATATTGTCACCAGCGGCCCACCAGTTCATTCACGACCTCGGCGTTTAACTGCCCCAAAACTAGCTCTAGCCCAAGCCGAATTCCAACAATTAGAGCAGGCAGGCATAATTCGCCGCTCCAATTCACCTTGGTCCACCCCTCTACACATGGTGCCTAAACCCTCTGGGGGATGGAGACCGTGCGGCGATTATCGCCGCCTTAACCAAATTACCACCGACGATCGTTATCCACTACCCCGTATTCACGATTTCAACACACGACTGGCTGGAGAAAAGATTTTTTCCAAAATAGACCTCATTCGTGGTTATCACCAAATTCCTATGGCCGAAGATTCAATTGCCAAGACCGCAATCGCCACCAGTTTTGGCCTCTGGGAATTTTTTCGGATGCCTTTCGGGTTAAAAAACGCAGCATAAACCTTTCAACGACTCATGGACAGCATTTTCCAACACTTAGATTTTGTTTTCGTCTACCTAGATGATATTTTGGTTGCTAGTAAATCACCGGTAGAACACTACAATCACCTTAGACAGATTTTTACACTGTTGTCCTCAAACGGATTAATAATTCAAAAATCCAAATGTATTTTTGGCGTTCAAGAACTCGAATGTTTAGGACATCTTATCACAGTCGAAGGTGTTAGACCTCTCCCGAGCCGCATTGAGGTTAACCGCAATTTTCCCACGCCAGATTCTCGTTCTTCTCTTCAACGTTTCTTGGGCATGATAAATTTTTACCACCGTTTCCTCCCCACAATCGCCTCGCAGCTTGCGCCTCTGCATGCCGCATCGTCTGGCCGAGGCAAAGAACTTACGTAGACTACAGAATGTCAGAAGGCTTTCGAAAACGCCAAGGCAGCGCTGGCACATGCTACTTTACTACACCATCCTAAGGCAAACGCACCTACCAGCATAACTGTAGATGCATCTGACTTGGTCATTGGAGCACAACTTGACCAACTGCACAATGGTTACTGGGTACCCATCGCTTTCTTTTCCCGAAAATTGTCGTCTGCAGAAAAGAAATACAGTACCTTCGACAGAGAACTACTGGCAGCGTACCAGGCTGTACGCCACTTTCGGGATTTCGCAGAAGGCAAGCCCTTTACCTTGTACACCGACCACAAGCCATTAACATTCGCATTGTCCAACAATGCTGACCGCTCGCCCCGTCAATCCCGCCACCTGTCGTTTATAGCCGAGTTCACCTCTGACATACGACACGTGAAAGGAAAATTTAACGTGGTAGCCGATACACTCTCAAGAATCAACACTATCACAGAGCCTTCCATTGACTTTCGACAACTAGCAAACGACCAAGCAGTTTCACAAGAAATTGCAGCGTATCGAACCTCAATAACCAACCTTTTGCTTCAAGATATACCATTCGGCGACGTCTCCCTCCTATGCGACATGTCACTTGGGAAACCTCGTCCTGTGCTTCCAAAAGAATGGACCTAGAGAGTTTTCCAAGCTATACACTCTTTAGCTCACGCCGGACCACGCCCCACTCAACGGGCAATTGCAGACCGCTATATATGGCACGGCCTTAAACGAGACATTCGCAGATGGTGCCGAGAATGCCAGAGTTGCCAAGCAGCCAAAGTGCATCGCCACATCCGAGCCCCACTCTCTCATAGGTCTCAACCAACAGGGCGTTTTCACAGCATCCACGTAGATTTAGTCGGTCCACTTCCTCCGAGCGAAGGAATGACATACCTCTTCACCATTATCGACCGATTTACCCGATGGCCCGAGGCCATTCCCCTCCCCGACGCAAAAACACCTACCTGCACAAATGCTCTCATACGAGGATGGATCTCCCGGTTTGGAGTACCGGCAGATATCACATCAGACCGAGGTCCACAATTTACTTCATCTTTATGGTCAAACTTAAATAAAATGTTAGGCATTAAACAACAACACACCACAGCTTACCATCCACAAGCTAATGGCATGGTAGAACGCTTGCATCGACAACTCAAAAATTCCCTCAAAGCCCGCACTACATCTCCACATTGGATGGAACACCCACCTTTCACACTCCTTGGTTTACGAACAACTTGGCGTGAAGAACCGGGATGTTCTCCCGCCGAATTAGTGTACGGATCTACTCTACGCATCCCCGGCGATTCATTGACCCCACCCCACCCCTTTCTCTACAACCTTCAACCACATTTCTTCGCGACCTGTAAAAATCGATGCATGAAACCCTTCCACCACCCCCGACACACCACTCATCTCTTACATCCTATTACCCACCCTCTCTTGGCCATACAGGTTTCGTTTACGTACGAATCGATAAACACAAGACACCCCTGCAACGACCTTATAAAGGACCATACAGAATTATCTCCACATCTGAGAAATTTTTCATCTTCGACGTAAATGGACGAACAGAAAAAATTTCAGTTGACCGTCTCAAAACAGCATACCTGGCCACAGGAAGATATCCACCACAACTCAACAACCAAGAAGAAGACATTTCGACGCCGCTCCCTAATAAATCTCCAGGCATCACAACTACACGCAGTGGACGATCAGTTCGACGACCACCACATACTGTCAAAGACTATATCGCTGGTATACAAGAGTCGTACAACAACGCTGAGGGGGAGCCATGTGGCGACCAATTATTTAATACAATAGTAATAGTTAACAACAATAATTAAAGACGAGCTTTTTGCCAAGCAAAAGTAATCAAGCGAGCATCAGAAACTTATTCAAATAAAATGTTATTACCAGCGTAGTACATTGATTTCATCGAACTACTCACCCATTGTTCAGGTCCACAACTGGCTGTTTGAGGTGTAAAAATCACAAACAGAAATTTGTGCCAGCTGTTTAAGTTTTTAACTTTTTTAGCTGGGGTGAACAACGAGCTGTAGTGTCCTGACGAGTTCTAACAAGGACGAAACAGGTCTGTCGGCACTTGCTTGTTGATTGACTTGACCATTCTTAATTAATGCTTGAAAATTTAGATGGCCAGAAATGGTCACCTGAATTAAATGACGTTATGATCGGAGCAGTTAAGATTATCAAATATATTCGCAACCGTGTATTGCATTTAAGGGTTTTTGAGGCACTGTGCCGCATGGGTTTACAACATCACCATCTTATCTTTGATGCAGAAGTGATACGGTTTTCGAAAGGACGCGTTCTGCACGTTTTTTTGATTTAAGAGAAGCAAATAAATTTTTACGTGAGTGAAAATTCCTTATTAAAAGAATTTCGATCCGAAAAGATGTGGATAGGCAAACTTGCATATTTAGCAGATACAGTATATTCAGCCGCTTGAAGATCGTAGTAGTTTAGTTTAGTGATCGTAATCGTAGTACTTTTTCTCAAGGCTATTGCATCAACATATTTACAAAGTGCAACAAAACGTTTAAAAAAAGTTGATTTTTTGCAATAGATATTTGCAAAAAAGCAACATTGATATATTCCCAAGTTTGCCAGATTTTGTTGCAAGTACCTCTGCTGACACTAAAATGTTATTTGTTATTATGAGTCAACACTTAAAAGTGTTAGCCATTAATTTTTGCCTATACTTTTCCGAAAATAGGATCCTCAAAAGGGATATTTTGGATTGTTAATCCCTTTACAGAGGATAAAAAGTCGTGCGGTCTTAACGCTGCTAAAAAAGAATCGCTAATTGAACTTGTTTGCGATACCAAGTTAAAGATTATATATAAAAACTTACCTCTTTCACAATTTTAGGCTTGACTTAAAAGCAAATATATACAATTTAATAACAAAGCAATTAAACTGCTGCTAATTTTTTCTACGGCTTATCAATGTAAGAAAGCCTTTAGGCTTTATCTGTAATCAAAACCAAGGAGAAAAATTGCGTGGACATTCAAGCTGTACTTCGCCCAGAGGCACCGATAAAAATTTTGGCCGGAGGGATGTCAAGATTTAAAACAAAAGCACGTTTTTTTGGTTGAATAAAAAAAATTGAAGTTAAGGTTTTAAAACTAAATAGAATCGTCCGAAATTAAAAGTTGCGTGATTGAAATACAGGTGAGGACTAAAAAAAGGGTTGTCACTCTGATTTGTACTCTCATTCTTTCGCTATGACTGCAATTATCACGGATGACTAGCAAGGGCGCAAACTTGAGAAAAAAAGATTGATAAAGTACTAACAATAAATTTAAAATACGAAGATCTTTTTGTATGTATACAAGAAAACCAAAAGTTCATTAGGTGAACAAACTTCCGTAAATAAGAGATAAACTTTCTTTTTTAGAACTAACTTTCCAGATCATGCATCTGCGTACCTGTTATAAATACAGTTGAAGACAAAAAAAATGTTGTCACTCTGATTTTAATACCTATTCTTTTTTTGTTTTCAAATGTATTTCGAACAGGTACGCAAATGCATGACCTGGAAAGTTAATTGCAGACTAAAAAAGTTTAATCAATTGCAGACTAAATCAGTTTAGTGCAGACAAAAAATTAGTTTAGTCGAGGTAGGGAGTGTTTTTTGCTGCTCTTTCAAATCGGAAAATTGAGATTAATTAAGCTATTATTTCAGTAAAAAAATTAAATAGGATTGTTCTCAGCACTCGATAAATATTTTGGTGTTAGTTAATAAGCTTAGGACAACTTGAAAATATTTATTTAAACAACTTTCTTATAACTAGTTTTTTGTCTTTGTGATTCATTTTCGGACAGCTATTTTAAGTAAAAGTTAATTATTACTTAACATCATTCTAATTTTTCTCTCCTTCTATAGTCAGAAAAGCTTATGAGTCGAAATACTAGAAAAGATAAATACGCAAGTAATAGCAAAAAATCTTCTGCTACTAATGCAGCAAATTTTACTAGTGATGATCGAGAAAAACTGCATGAAATAGGGGAAACTAGGGTTATTTTGGACACGGGGTTACCTCGGACAAGGCACTTCCGGTTTGATTTTCTCGCAACAACGTGCCATACTGTTATCTTTGAACATTCCTCAATGAGTTGCAATCTTTTTAGAACGTGGAACACAACTGCAAGACAGAGTAATTTTTGATTTTTCAATTTTTGAACAAATAGTTAAAATTTTTAAACAAGCTGCATAAAGATGAGAAACACCAGACTCGAGTTTCGCTCTTATTAGAGCTCGTCAGTGATGCTTATCTCACCGCGAATCGAACCAGACTAGTACCTCTAGTGGTATAGTAGCCTGCGTGGAAGACTACAGGTCCCAGGTTCGATTCGCGGTGATATAAGCATCACTGACGAGCTCTAATAAGAGCGAAACTCGAGTCTGGTGTTTCTCATCTTTATGCAGCTTGTTTAAAAATTAATTCCAAATTTTCTCATAATTCTTCAAATAGTTAAACTGTTTTTCATTAGAACGTAAGGTTTATCGCTTTTATTGTTGCAGTTTAAGTTTAGTTAAATAGTTGGAAATATAGAGGAGAGCTACTAGAACAGACTAAGTAAAAGAAATTTACTAAAACTTAACTTTGCTTCCATTGACCGCCTTTTTCTTTTGCACGTGGTTGTTGGGACTATTTCGGACAAAACTATTTTTATGTCTGAAATAGCCCCAAGTAAATTTCAAGTTAATATTGTTTTCTGTAGATCCAAAAATGGTTAGAACTTAAAAAATTATAAAGGATATTAATGCTAATTTTAATGTAAGTACAGTTGAAGCTGCAGTAAAATTAGTTGTTGAAAAAAACACATCTATTAGAGAAGCAACAGCTCATCACAATATCAAAAAGTCTACGCTAAGCGATTATGTCAGAAGATACAGGGCCGAAAAAGACTCATGCAATTTTAAAAGAGGACAAAGAAATCGGCAAATATTCGATAACGAAATGGAGCTATTGTTGTGTTACTATATACTCACTTGCTCTAAACTTTTTTATGGATTAACATCTGCTGCAGCGAGACTATTAGCTTATCAATACGCTCTCAAAAATAAAATTTCAATACCCGCATCATGGACCCAAAATGAAATGGCTGGCTATGATTGGTTACATTCTTTCTTAAAACGTAATACAAACATAAGTTTACGCACACCCAGAATCTACAAGCCTTGCAAGAATGTCCAGTTTTAATCGCTTTACTGTAAATACTTATTTTCAAAAAGTGGCAGATGTTTACCGACGCTACGGCTTTAATGCTTCTGAAATATTCAATTTGGATGAGGTAATAAGCGAAGCTAATAGCCTATGTGCTTTATGATTTAACTTAATGAAAAGGTAGGTTAATTTAAATTGAAGCAATATTTTTAGACTGGAGTATAACCACAGTGGCAAAAATGCAAAAAGTATTTGCGGAAAAAGGTGCTCATTAAGTTGGACAAGTTACCTCAATGATCATGCACATATATATATCGGGTGCCGGTACTCAAAATTCGCAGAATACGCGGCTTAAGTTATTGATGGAAAACGCGCAGCAAACTTAGTTTACTTTGGTGACCAACCAATTGTTGTATAGGGCGTAAAAGTGCTCGATTCCATAACTGTATTAGTTTAAACAAGATTTTTAATGCTATTACGATAATATAAATTTGCAATAAGTCAGAGAAGAATTGTATTTTGTCGGTTTGGAAATCTTAAAAATATAACTAAATTTAGGTTTGAAATGTTTTTCCAGGTATTTAAATTAATTTTTTTATTAGATTGTGAATTGCTAGTGTAACAAGAGAGTTATGACTGGGTAATTTATTAGTTCTAGATTGCTACTGTAGCTTTGACTGTACTGTCATACCTCATACTATTGATGAATAAAGAGATTGATTTGATATTGATTTAAACCGCTGGAGATTGATTTGACAAAAATACTAATTAAAATATGTATATAAGGAATGTGATACTCTACTTCTTCGTTTTTATCAGTAGCAATTAGCAGCAATTATCAGTACCCTGAGAGGGGTATATATGGGAAAGTTTTTTGCAAGTAAAGTGAAGAGTAACTTTATTCTTAATTTTTACTATTATACCATAAAATTTTAAGGGCATCATTCCAATTTTAAGCCCCCCTTCCTAATTCTAGATGGAGGTGGCTCGTATACCTCCTCGCCCTGTCCGTTTAAAATATTTTGTTAAAGTTGTATGACAATAATTTACACCAGCAAAATTGTTAAGGTTGCGAAGAAAAAAAATGCTTCCTTACCTGAGAGTATGAACCGATATTAAAGAATACAAAATTGTTTTTTTTTCAATTATCGTCCTAATTCAGTCAAACGTACCGAACTGCGTGGTAAACTTTTCGTAGCTCATTCAGTGTTTTCAAGTTTACAATACGCCAAAGTATGATAAATTTAAGTCAACAATTTTGTTTACATTGGCACAGTAATGAAAGTGCCATGGAACCCAGTTTGGAAAAAACAAATATTGATTAAATTTGGTTCAGGTAAATGTCTCTGCCGACGGTATTTCGGCAATTTAAATTTATTGATTTTATTTGGCACCCCCTTCAATAGTTCAGCCGTAAATTAAAAAAGGTACAAAAATTGCAATCGATAGTTAGTATGCCGAGTCGAAAACAAACATTTCGTTTTGTCAAAATAATTGGCAGCATAAACTCAACAACAAAACTTTCTAACTGTGATAAAAATAAATTTCAAGTAGGATCGCGAAACACCAAAATGACTTCAGTACTTTTTAAAGTCCAGACAACAAAATGACATTTACTAACATTAGCAAGGTGCATACAACCTTGTATTTAATGCTTGTAGTGATGATCAGGTTTTAAATACAACTCGCCACTTTCTGAAATTGTTGAAAAAAAACTGTTTATCTGATAGAGCAGCATGTCGAACAGAATTATTACGACGTTTCCACGGGCACTTGATTTCCAATTAAAGCAGCTCCTAATATTCATAAACACTAACATCAGGGCTTCTTGCCAACATGCCGCTGTTAGACACAAAAGCCAACATTTTGTAACCATCTTGTTAAACATCTTTTCATAATTGGTGTTACTAACCTTAATTTTTAGCCAATCAGAATCAGTCTTAAAACTTTTGAAATACTACGTTCAGTTCTGCAATTCATTATAACGAAACCTCCTGAAGAGAGCTAGACGAAAACGTTCGAATTTTCAAAACAACCTTTTTTAAGGCTACTCAATTAACAAAAGAGCTTAAAATGAATCATTTGCTTTTAAAAGATATTTAAATAAGTTCGATTCAATGACTTATGAAAGTAAAATTTTGATACATCTTTCAATAAATTATAAAGACTTTGCCTTTTTTAATGCCAAAATTTATACTCTGTAAATTCATTTTATTGTTAGAAATAAAAAGAATTTAATAACTATGACATGAGACATGAGATTGTTTTAAATGCAACTGAAAAAATGTTTTTCACAAATTACTCAATACAATTAAAAGACAAACCTCAACATTACAAAAAACTTTCGTTTGGGAAGCTTATTTTCCAAAAGCTTGCTGTTGTGCATTTGTTTTTACTTGCAGCACATGTCCAGACATCTACGAATTTCCCCCTTTTTTTCGATATGTTGTGGTCAGAGTCACAAAATAAAAAAATTGTACTTAAAGTAGCAGGATCCATTGCAATTAAAATTTAAAAAAAATATATAAATACTGCAATTCATAAGCAATATTCTTTTTACTGTGGAAATATATATAACACAGTTTCTTGCAGAAAGAAGACATACAATTTTTCTTATCATACAAAGTTATTTTTTACCAAATTCTTGGTTTATAAATCAAAAAAGTAAAAAAAACATTCCTTATCAGATAGAAAATATTATTGAGCTATTCAATCAAAACTAAAAACTTAAAAATTGGTGCAAAAATAACATCAATAAAATTATTCTATTATTTAAAAAATAATTATGTAATTAGCTAAATTAATAATTTTAAAAGTTAAAAAAAATATTTTGTTCACTCAATGCTATAAGAATTCTTAAATTTTTTTTATCATTTCTTAATGCACATATACTTGTGTTCCGTTCCTAAAAATCGCCCAAATTATGTAGATTCACAATCTCATAAAAAATATCTTTGATTTCGCGTTGGTCCGGCTCAAATAGCCGAAGAAATAACAGTTTTATAAGTAATTTAAATATTTATTTTTATTTACAAGAAAAAATGGCAACACCGCTTATTTTTCACGAAATTTAAAGTAATTTCCAGAACTATCCGATTGACCTGTTTTGATTATGACGTAATAGTTGTTTGCTTTGGAGAATGTCAGAACATTCGAGTAATCTTACTGAATGGTATAAATACGATTCGCTGAAAAGCAGTATTATTATAAAATTGGATGTTTCGTTGTGGTAACTTAAACTTGGAAAATTGTTAACTGTGTGAAGTCATAGTTTTTTGGTCGCAAGTCTTTGGTGATCTACGTGATTGTGAAGAATTAAGCTATTGAGCTTTAACCTGTTGCTTTGATTTATACTATTCGGGCTCCTAAGTGGATTGGAGCATATTTCTTAATAAAGAATATATTGTGGTAGTCTGAGCTGTGATTTAGCTAGACTATATTTTTGCTGTCGCTGGTTCGAAGGTCAGATCCAGCAAGAAGATTAAGAAATTTATCGTTTAGTAGACACCTAGATTGTGTTATTGGCGAGGCCTTCTTAGCAGGCGCCAAAAAAGGTAGACGATTAAACAACGTACTAAGTTACCAAATAAATTCTACAAAATTTCAAAAAACTTTTTAACATCGGAATAAAATTTAAAAAACTTTCCAAAATTTAGAAAACTAAAATTTGTGGAAGTAACAACTTGCTATTGTTATTCAATCAGAATTCCATGCGCTAAAAATCTAGTTTGTACCAACTCAGTTCTGGAATAGAGATTTACTTCTACGTCCTATGATATTAACAATCGTTTAATACAAGTACATGAGACAAGCCAGTGAGGGAAAAATCCGTTTTTATCCTTTCCATCTATTAACTAGGGGCGTTTGGCAGTGGTGGATATTTAAATTCAGGGGCCCGAGGCAAGGATTTTCAAAAATTGATGTTCTCCAAAATAGAAAGAGCTTTGATTTCGTCTTTCACTTTTTTCTCCAAAAATCATGGTGATCTCTTAAAAAAAAAGGTCTTCACCTAGAATCTATCTCTATATTTCCCACTTTTTGTCCCAACTTTATAACCTTTAAAAAAAAAAGGGAGGGGGCCCGAGCCAACTGGCTCGTTCGCCTCACCCAATATCCACCACTGGCGTTTGGAGATGGGTTTTCTCAAGCTTTTCCTTATTTAAAAAAAATCGTCTTATGACAAGGTATTTATTTTTCTTTTATTGTAAAAGAAAGGCATCTTTTCCTTATTTAAAAAAATCGTCTTATGACAAGGTGTTTATTTTTCTTTTATTGTAAAAGAAAGGCATAAAAACAACAATAGAATGTTTTGTTCTTCTGAACTCAATTCGTTTCAATCAAAAAATGAATATAGTTTTTTTCGAGTTCCGCCGAAGAATAGAAGTTGCTCAATTTTCATTTATTTTGACGTCATATTTAGTTTCCCTTTTTGATTAGTTTGCTCAAGATGACGCAGCTGCTTTAGAGGATTAGATTGAAATAGAAGCTGTTTTAACACTTGGTGGCAAAATGCTGCTGCTACTTTTCAGATTAAAATTTATTGATAGAGTAGAAATTGCTTTGATAAAAAGATTGATTTTTTCTCCTCTTTTTCATTGTGTGATATCATCGGCTTTTTTGGAAAGGAATATCGTTTAGATCGTGTGCTAGTTGCATGATGTCTAAAGTTGAAAGCCCATCATCAGCTTATAGATAAATCGAACGATGCTTACGGAATAACTTTTTAATTCCAACTCTTCATTGCAATGCCGTTCGATAAATTGCAGCGACTTTATTGTCTTGTGCATTTTACATTGACAGACAACACGCATATACGTTTGACCATTTTGACATCGATAAATAATAGCAAAAAAAACATGCAAACAGAAATATAAAATACAAATAGTATTTTAGTGTATCACAAATAGTTACGATCTTATCTTACAATTAAAATGTAAGAAATATTTGGCTTTTCTTGATACCAGGTATATTATTAAAATCTTTATTCATGCTCTTCTGGTAAAATCTGAGTTAAATTGCTGTTAATTCTTTATTAAGAATGGAATCGATGGAACAAAACATTTACTTTAAATTATTACAATATTATAGACTAAAGTTAAAGAAAAAAGTTAAGGAAATTGATTCATCAACAAAAACGAAGAAAGATAAATGGGTCATTAACCTTTCAAAACACACGCTGACAGAAGATGAGAACAAAGTTTTGGCGCGTGGTTTAAATTTTGCAGTGTCATCAAACGTCATACCAAAACAACAGATTCTTGCTGAGATAGAAAAAGGAATACAAAAACTACCAGAGCATTCAGCCAACCTTATCCGCAATCAAATTGTTAGTGTTTTAAATAATAAAAGAAAAATAAAAAAGAATTTAACCAACAACGAAAAGAAGGCGTTACTTAATTTATCGAAAAAAAATGAAATTTCTATCTGCAAAGCTGACAAAGGTAATTGT
Source organism: Diplosoma virens (assembly GCA_963680785.1). Taxonomy (NCBI): domain Eukaryota; kingdom Metazoa; phylum Chordata; class Ascidiacea; order Aplousobranchia; family Didemnidae; genus Diplosoma; species Diplosoma virens. Next base: position 51,010,315 of record OY796883.1, read on the forward strand.
ACTGTGATTCTCGATCGAATTGATTATTATGAAAAATTGTTACTATTATTGAAAGATGAAACAACGTACAAAGCAATAAAACAAGATCAAACGAAGTCCATAGAAAGACGTTTAAACGCATTTATTTTTGACTTATTAAAACGTAATTGTATTACTAAACAACAATATTATTTTTTGCGTAGTAGTGATTCATATGCACCACGTTTATATGGTTTACCAAAAGTTCATAAAAAAGATTTTCCCATGAGATTAATTATTTCTTTTATTAATTCACCATTATATAACTTATCCAAATATTTATCTAAATTATTATCACCGCTAGTTGGCAAGACTAAATTTACCGTTAAAAATTCTTACCAGTTTGTTGATGTATTAAAAGATGTTAATGTTGAAAGTAATGAGTGTATGGTTTCTTTCGATGTAGTGTCATTGTTTACCAAAATTCCTGTTAATCTTGCAAAAGATGTTACTATTGAACAATTAAGAAACGATGTTACACTTAATGAACGTACTGAAATGACAATTAATGACATTGAAATTGCTTTGAACTTCTGTTTGTACAATACTTATTTTAAATTTCAAGGAAAATTTTATCAACAAATATTTGGTGTTCCAATGGGCTCCCCTATTTCTGTTACTATTGCAAATTTGGTTATGGAGCACATTGAGATAAAAGCAATAAATTCCTTTTTTTCCCCTCCAAAATTATGGTCAAGATTTGTAGATGATACATTTGTAATATTAAAATCAGATATCGTAATTTACCATCGAACATGAAAAAGAAGACAAATTACCATTCCTAGATATACTGGTCATGAAGAAAAAAAGTGGAACATTGGCAACCAAAATATATAGAAAAGAAACTCACACTAATCGTTATTTAAATTATGAATCTTGTCATTCACAGCAACAAAAACAAGGTATTATTATTAGTTTATTAAACAGATTAGCTAAACTAATTACAGATTCAAAAGATTTTAATGAAGAAAAAGAAATGCTACGACGTACTTTGGAAGACAACAACTACCCAAATTGGCTTATAAAGAAAACATTCAATCGATTCAGATTCAATAAAATTGAGAAACATGAAATAAGCAAAAACTACAAAGGAACAGTAACCCTACCTTATTTTCAAGATTTAACTGAAATTTTAAGTCGTATAATTAAAAAACAAAATATTAGAGTATATACAAAACCTTTTCAAACAATCAAGCAAATTTTACCCAACTTAAAAGATTCAATTGAACCAAAGCAACAGCCAGGAGTAATTTATGAAATTCCATGTTTAGATTGTGTTGGCATTTATATTGGTGAAACTGGTAGGGCATTTCTTACAAGATGCAAAGAACACATGCGGGATGTGAATTCAAAAAATTTAGCACGATTAGAAAATAATGATATAAACAACAAATCTGCTCTAGTAAAACATGTATATTCGGAAAAGCATCATATGAATTGGAATAATTCAAAAATTTTGGCAAAAGAAGCAGATTATATAAAAAGATTTTTAGAGTCCTTTTTTATTCATTTTAATAATGATGCTTTTAATGATAAAACCAATTGTTTCTACCCAAATGCTTATTATAATTTAAAATTCTGAATCCGTTAGATGTCGTTTTAAATCAATAATGTATTTTAAATATTTTTTCCTTTTTTCACGCCACTATGGTTTTATTTTGGATGACATTTGTGTTTTGCTTAATCTCCTGATGAAGGTTTACTGAAACATAGTACACCGAAACGTTGAGTTTTTGTTATTGTTTTTACTTTTTTAATAAAGAATTAACAGCAATTTAACTCAGATTTTACCAGAAGAGCATGAATAAAGATTTTAATGTAAGAAATATTTTATATAGAAGTCTTTTTGCACTTACACAAACTTAAAATACCAAAAAAAAAGGGGGCTATCTTAGATATGAATGTGAGTGCATATATATTTTTATGTGTGAAGGTGTGGGTGGATCGGTGCCTTAAGTTTATATGTGCGTGTATGTGCATGATTATGTAAGTGCAAAAAATATTTTAATACAAAAGAATACAGTATATATTGTAATTTTATTTTATCAAATAAAGGTATTTATAGAGGGCGTCTACTGTTTAAAACCCTCTATCAATACAATTCTGAAATTGCAATAGATCAAGCCAAAAAATTAGGCAAATCGAGAAAAAATAACTAATAAATAAAATGACATCTTCAGTTTACGGCTTTTTTTTCTTTTCACTTTGAATATTTTTATTTAATATGTCTATTATTATTTTGCAAAAAAAAAAGGCTCAATTAATTCAACATTATATTTGAATAACTATAAAACAGCATGAAACCAATACACTTAATAAAATATTAAATAGCAACAAATATATTTTGTCAAATAATCTATATTATATAATGCGAATAATTATCAACATTAATTTACAATAACTATAACTACGATGCTATAGAAAATAAACACAATATAAAGCATAAATTAAAACATTATTAAATACTACAAAGATTACTAAATGATGTAATTTATACACACAAATCTTTAACAAGCATGAAATGATTTATTAAAAATACACATAATATTATATATAATACAGATAATTATCACTAGAAACTTAATAATACACTGAATTTACACATAAATCAAAAATAATTACATTGCATTATAAGAACAAATAAAATAAGTAATCATATTATTAGAGGGTGTCTACTATATAAAGCCCTTTAATAATTTAATCTTTAGAAAACAGAGGCATGGCATAAAAAAATACACTAATTTACAATAAATATATAGTTTATCAAACCAGGCTATCAAGCTATATACAGTAAACAATTTTCTACACTAATTTACAAGAGTTATAAATTATAATTACAATACTACAATGGGTGTTCAGAAGGTAATGCAACTGATTTAATTTCTTGCAGCATTTCTTAACTAACATCTGATTCTTTTACAGATTATAGATTGGTAACTAAGGTTTACAGATTTTGTAAAAAAATAAGGGTTTGAATTACTGCAATCTGCAATTCAAATTATAAGCAATCTCTCTATGTCTTCTTCATTAGAAGGTAAAACTGACATGATTGCCCCAAAGCAATTTCGGCAGAAGCAAAGAATTGTCATAGAATTTCTTCTGTTGAAGGGAGAAACAGCTCAGAACATAAGCAGAAGGCTAAAGCATGTGTATGGTAACGATGCGATAGACTGCAGCACAGTGACAAGGTGGGTGAAACAAATCAATTATGGACAAGAAGAACCTTCTGGAAGTAATTTTTGTGATAGGCAAGAAGTGGTACGCCATCTTCTGCTCACAGTTCTCTGCTAACATTGATCAGGCAGATGAATTGATTAAGGAAAACAGACACATCACTATTAATGCACTATCTGAGTCATTAAGAGTAAGTACAGGGAGTGCTGTAAAGATCATGGATGCCCTGGTGTATTCAAAAGTGTGTGCAAGGTGGGCCCGAAGACAGCTCACAAAGACTCATAAACAATCCTGCCCAGAAGCTTGTTCTAAACTTCTGGAGTATTGCCATAGTGACAAAACCTTTTTGCAGCAAATAGTGACTGGAGATGAGACTTGGGTTTACCACTTTGAACCAGAGTCAAAGAGATAATCAATAGAGTCCATCTCACCTCACCACACTCGAAGTTCAAATCTCAGTAATTTGCAGGAAAAGTGATGGTGACTGTGTTTTGGGATAATCTTGGTGTGATACTGTAGACTTCATGTCCAAAGGAGCAACAATCAATTCAGATATTTACATTGATACATTAAAAAAGTTGAAAGCAAGAATATGAAGAGTTCGACCTGCTTTGAAAATGTCTAAGGTTTTATTGCAACATGACAATGCTAGGCCTCACACCAGCCTCAAAACCCATGAGGTCATCAGCTCCTTTGGCTGGACAACAATTTCACATCCCCATATTCGCCAGAACTTGCACCATCTGGCTTCCATTTGTTTGGATTTTTCAAAGAAAGTTTAAAGGAGTGACATTTCTTCAGTGATGAAGACGACAAAACTGCTGTTAGGAAGTGGTTAAAAATGCAGCCTGTAAAATTTTACAATGAAGGAATATGTCCACTCATTAAAGATGGGAAAAAGTGGTTCAGAAAGTGGGAGATTACATCGAGAAGTAACTATGAAATGCTCATGCTATATACTTTCTTGTGATGCACAATTTGTGTACCTTTAAAACTCAATGTCATGAAAAGAAACCTGGTTGCCTTACTTTCTGAACGCCCCTCATCTAATAATATAGAAATATGAACACAATCAAAACTATAAGACACAAGCTAAAATACAATTTAATAGTACAGATATTATTAGATAATACAATTTATACACATATCCTATTACGCAGATATACATATTATACACAAATCTTTTTATTACATACATGAAATAATTTTTTTGAAATAACTAGTAATTAGAAACTTAATATCTTACAAGGCAAGTAATGTAAAAGATATAATCACAAATTAGCGCATCATGCAATTCTATAGATAATACAACATATATATATATATATATATATAATAATAATCTATAACACAAACGTGCAATAATTTATTAAAAATACACATAATATTATATACAGGGTGTCCCAAAATAATGTATACACTCTTTGACTTTAAATAGCTAATAAACTTTTCTTCTATTTTAGATTTGATTTTGAAGTAAGAATGGCAGATACTGGGCTTACGTTCGTGCAAAAAAAATTTGTTCTGAAAACATTCTGGAAATGTGAAAATAAAGCTGAAGCGCAAAAACGCTTTACAAGTGACTTCTACAGAAATGCTCCAACATGTGTCACTATTTCACGAATCCTAGATAACTTTGAGAATCATGGGACGATCTAGTGCATGAGAAAAGGCCATTCAGGACAAAAAAGAACATCAGAATGCCAAATTAAATTTAATATACGTATATCTGATTTTCATACGGTGTTATATATATATATATTAAATTTAATTTGGCACCTTGAGGAACTACCCCAACATCAAAATTGAGTATGTAAACATTTACATACAGGATCCGAATTATTATGCAATCATAGATCAGGTCAACATTATGGGGCATTGGATCTCTGTGACCATGCCCCACAATAGACACCTTCTCATGTGTAAGTTGTAAGACACGTGATGACAACATTAGTCTGCTTCAAAGTGGTGTCAAAGTTTGTAGTTTTCGTACACGTCAACAGTCTTTGGCCCAGTATTTTGGCATGAAAGGGGGACTTGTATAATGCACAGATGTTGGTGGTATTCAGCAAAAATTTGGGTATTATCACAGACCAGAAGAATGGAGACTGTTCATTGTTTGTTGAAACTAAGTCTAAAAGCTGTGTTGCTGCACAATAAAAATACGAGTATATTGCCATCACTTCCCGTTGGATATGCAGGTCATATGAAAGAAACATACGAGAATATGAAGAACCTTTTGCAGTGCATAAATTACAAACAGTACTGCTGGCAACTGTGTGGTGACTTTAAAGTAATTGCAATACTGCTGGGATTGCAGCCTGGTTATACAAAGTATTGCTGTTTTTTGTGTGAATGAGACAGTCGTGCAAGACATGAACATTACCTTAAAAAGGATTGGCCAATAAGAAGCATTTTAAAAGCAGGTACAAAAAATGTGAAGTACACTCCATTCATTGAAGCAATAAAGATCTTACTTTCCCCTTTGCATATTAAACTTGGATTAATGAAAGATTTTGTAAAAGCGATGAATCAGAATGGAGAAGCTTTCAACAAGTTTCCTGTATTAAGCCAAGCAAAGCTCAAAGAAGGTATTTTTGTTGGACCCCAAATCAACAAGCTACATGTATTAAAGGATGAAGACTTTAATCACACCTTGTCTAAAATAAAGAAAGTTGCCTGGAATTTCGAAATTGGCATTTCGAGAGGAGGCACACAACTTTCTTGGGAATACAAAAGCTCCAAATTATATTGAACTGGTGGAACACATGATAGACTCCTACAAAAATATGGGGTGCAACATGTCAATATTGAAAATACAGTTCTTACATTTGCACTTGGATTTTTTTCCTTCAAACTGTGGTGATGTAAACAACAAACTGGGGAGTGTTTCCACCAGGATATTGCAGTCATGGAAAAACGGTACCAAGGAAAATGAAGCCCATCATAGCTTGAGACCAACCAGAAATGTCTTTCAACAGGAAAGCTAAAAGAATGCAATTGTGAATATGAACGTTTCTGTTGTTGCATTAGCATTAATGTATGCATTCGTAGAAAACTAAAATTGAAAATATTTCAAAAATGAGAGCTAATTGAAGGTTTTTATTGTCATTTTCGGATTCAGTGCCCAAAAATCTATCAGAAATGACTATTTTCATAAAAGAAAAAAAAGTTTTTTGAAATTTTGTAGACCTGTGTTATTGGTGTGCAGTGTATATAAGTTGCATGGTCTGCAAAAGCGGCCTCCCATCAACTTGTAGAGTGCCCTGATTCTGATTAAAAACAAGAAAAAGAATTAAAGATTATGGAGGAAGAAATAAGCCCCACTGTAAATGAAGAGGAAAAAGATGGGCATAAAATCAATCTCAAAGAATTCCTCATAGTTGGAAAAAAAAGATCCAGACTCTCCCCAACAATAAAAAAATAGGATCAAAAAAAGCAAAAAAGATACAGATTACAGTGAACCGGATGAATGATTCAAACCAAAAAGATCATGATCTTAAATCAGATAGCTCAATGCACAAATCAAATCAAGAAAATGATGATCATAAATCAGGTAACTCAATGAGTGAACCAAACCAAGAAAAAGAAGATATTAAATCAAATCCAAATTTGGAAGTCAGAAAAAAGATTATCCTCAGCTCTCAGACTCATCTGAAGAGCAAGAGGAAGAAACTAAAGAAAAAGATAAAAAAGAAGACACTAATGAATACCAAAATACAGAAAACACGCTTTCATCAGGAGGAACATATAAAGATGTGCTCATAAATAATAATAATTAACTATTAAAATGTTTTATACTTAAAAATCTGTTTTAAAAATTAATCAATTCCTTTTCATTCTAAATTCTGAGTTTAAGATAGATTGAATTAATATTAATGGCCTGAGCAATAAATTGGAGATGATACACAATATGATTGAGGATACAAAAATTAATATAATGTTCTACAGAAAACCTATGCAATAGATCTACCAAAACTAGAAAATTGGGCAAAATTATTTAATTATAAAATATTTATTAACCAACTATACAAGGTCTGTTCAAAAAGTATCCGACTTTTTTGTATAAAGCACACAACACAATAAATTTTGCAAGTTTTATTCAATCTCCTTCAAAATATTCCCCTTGGTGGTTCACACACTTATCCCAGCGCTTCTGCCACTTCTCAAAACACTTCATAAACTCCTCCCCCGGAATGCTCTGAAGCTCCTCCGTCACTTTTTTCATAATGTCTTCTCTTGACTGAAATCGCCTCCCTTTCAGAGTTGTTTTTAGCTTAGGGAACAGCCAGAAATCACACGGTGCTAAGTCGGGAGAGTAAGGAGCCTGTCTAATAAGTGGCATGCTGTTTTTGGCTAGAAAAGCTTGGACCACATGTGCAGAATGAGCGGGAGCATTGTCATGGTGAAGCTGAAAATTCTTTGCTGCCCACATGTTTGGCCGCTTTCTTCGCACAGCATCACAAAGGCGACGTAGAGTCTCCAGGTAGTACTCTTTGTTGATTGTTTGACCTTCTGGTGTGTATTCATGATGCACGATGCCACGGGAATCAAAAAAACAGGTCAGCATAACTTTCACATTGCTGCGGACTTGCCGAGCTTTTTTTGGGCGTGGTGATTCCGGATGCTTTCATTGTGATGATTGAAACTTGGTTTCTGGGTCATAACCATAAACCCAGGTCTCATCACCAGTGATGATTGTCTTGATAAATTCTGGGTCATGATTTGCAACATCCAGCATGTCCTCCGAAATTTCCTTCCGGAGTTCCTTCTGTTGCTCCGTCAGCAGCTTGGGGACAAATTTAGCCGACACTCTCTGCAGGTTCAAATCCTCAGTTAGGATTGAATGAACTGAGCCTGTGCTTATTCCCATTTCTGCAGCAATCTCTCGTACTGTTAAACGACGATCCTCCAACACTTTTTCACGAACCTGATCCATCGCCTCCTCGTTTCGGCTTGTGGATGGCCTTCCTGAGTGAGGATCACTTTCCACTGATGCACGGCCATCTTTAAAGCGTTTAAACCATTGCTTTATCTGAGTTGGGCTTAAGGCCTCATTTTCAAAAGCTTGTTGAATCTTTCGAATTGTTTCAACTTGAGTATCACCAAGTTTTTGACAAAACTTGATGCAATACCTCTGTTCGATGCGTTCTGTCATTGAAATGAAATTTTCTGAAAATCAAAAAACCGATGAACACGTACTACACGCCTGCACTAAATGCTTTACACAGAGAGATACGAATGACAAATCGGCCTGAAACGCTTCACGATTACGCGTGAATGTGTGTGTGTGCAGCCACGCTTTGCACGGGCAGTTTGCTCATACCTTATTGGCGAGAGGGAAAAAGGTCGGATACTTTTTGAACAGACCTCGTACACCTTACCCAAAATGAAATTTTCCAAGGAAGGTGCAGTTACAAAAAATTAGTGAATCTTTTTTTTGCATAAGAATGCATAAAAAGAACCTCCATAGAAGTCAACAGAGCAAATACAAAAATGACTGAAAATTTAAAAATTGAATAAAAATTTAAAAATTCTATTTGAATAAGGTACATGGAGTAAGGTTATTAAAAACTTTTGTTACGAAGTAAATTTAGATAATACAATTGTTAACTTCTTTGATCTAAATTTTGTAAAATTTTGCTCTAAACAATCTGCTATGGAACACTCAGAGGAAATTAAAAAAAGAATGGACCAAATGGAGGTAAGACTTGATCAATATGAACAGGATTTTAGAAGTAAAAAGGCTTGTTCACCTAGTGCTGCTGTTTCTGTTGTTTCAGGTGCAGAGGAGCAACAAGAATCTGATCTAAAGACCCTGAGAAGAGAGTTTGAGGACCTAAAAACTCTTGTCTCAACTTTGGTCCCCAAAATTGAGAAGATCAAAAAGGATATGGATGACCAGGAACAATACAACAGGTCAAACTGCCTTATTGTTCATGGAGTCAAAAATATTCCAAAACGGGGGGAGTATTTAGATAATAAAAATTTTATTTGTTCAGAACTTAACAAAAAATTAACCCTAAACCCTCCTATTCAGGCTTCTGACCTAGACATAACTCATCCTCTTCCTTCCAGAAAAGGTGATGCTATGATTGTCAAGTTTCTTCAACGGACACAAAGGAACTTGATCTACTCAAAGAAGAGACAACTAAAGGGCAGTGGAGTGATCATTACAGAGTCCCTGACGAAACGAAGATTGAAGTTGCTGGAAGCTGCCAAATCTGCCTTTGGACACTTCTTTGCTTGGTCTATGAATGATGATGTGTATGTAATAAAAAACATCTTGTCAATGATTTTGTTGACATTAATAGAATTAAAAACACCTCTACCTATGCTAGTGTCACCACAAATAATCTTACTAGTTAATTAATTAATTAAATATTTTCTTGGTAACAAGTTCAAGATTTTTAGTTTTATCTGTTCTTAAAAGAAAATCTCAGCTAAATTTCATTTACTTCAACTTTCTTTTTTTTCTTTTTTTGTAATTTAGTTTTCACACCTGTTGTTTAAATTTTCTGCTTGCTTATTTTATTTTATTTCTTACTGTTTTTAATTGTTTGTTTGTTTCACTTGTTTTAGTGTATACGGTATTTTTTATTTTTTTTCTCTTTTTATGAGTGTTTGAACATAATTTCTGCTAAATTAAAATGGTTCACAACAAAACAAAGTTTTGTTTTAAATGTAGCCTTAAATTATCAAAAAACAGTCAACATTTTTAATGCCATGGATGTAACTTACATTATCACTTACTATGCAGATCTCCACAAAATGCCCAATCACAAGTTTCACCTAACTTTTATTTTAAAAACTGGTTGTGTTTGTCTTGTGCCAACTCAATCTTCCCTTTCCATTCACTAGCAAATAATGGACTTTCTGATCTTTTTAATGAAGGTTTCTTGTCAAAAATTTCTTCTGTAGAATTAAACAATCAATTTTCAAATCAACCAAATAATAGTCTCAACTTTAACAATACTGACAAAAATGATACTTTATTAGACATTTCACTAAACGATGCATATTTTACAACTCAAGAAGTAAACCAACATTTAACAAAAATGAAAACAAAATGTTTTTTACCATGTGCTTAAACATATGATCATTAGTAAATCCCCATAATTTTAACAAACTTGAATGTCTGATCTCAGAATTACAAATAAAACCTGATATAATAGCTATTAATGAAACTTGGGAAAAGCCAAGCTCATCTGGACAATACAAAAACCTAAATGGTTACAACTTTACTTCAAACCCTAGACTAAAAAGTAAAGGTGGTGGGATTGGTATGTACATTAAAAATACATTAGTCTTTTCATTATGTTCTGAATTGTCTATAATGAAAGAAAAAGTTTTTGAATCTTTGTTTATAAAAGTCCACTTCAAAAACAAATCAATATTTTGTGGTACAGTTTACAGGCCTCCTAGACAAGATAAAAATTCAATAGATTATTTTAAAAATTCTCTTTACTACATACTAAATAATATAAACAAAACAAAAAACAAATGTATCATTTCAGGAGATTTTAACTTTAACTTACTAGATTCTTTAGATCATCACACAGATGCTTTTGTAGAAACCATGTTCAGCTTTAACTATTGTCCTTTAATTAACAAACCAACAAGAATTACTGAAAAAAGTAGTTCAACTATAGACCACATTTGGACTAATTTCACAAACAAAAAAATTTCCAGTGGCATTATTGTTCACCCAGTAGCCGACCGTTTACCCATTTTTCAAACATTTTTCAAATATTGGAGAATTATCCCCTTTCCAAAAAATGTCATGCAATGGTTCAGTCCACAATATCTTTTCCAATTTCAAAGATCCGTGGAACAAGTTGATTTTACAACAGTCTTTCAAGAATCAGATCCTGATCAATCCTATGTGCAATTCCATAATTTAATGAACGATAAAGTTAAAAACTGTTTCACTTTAAAATGCTCCAAAAACAGACCAAACAGTTGTAAATAGTATGACAAAGAACTTGCAAAGTTACTACATAAAAAAGACAGATTATACAAACAATACATAACCACAGGCAATCCAAACCTAAAAGCAAAATATCAGAAGTTAAGAAATCTATACTTTAACACAATTAATTACAAGAAAAAAGAATATTTTAAACAAAAATTTACAAAGTTCAAAAACAATATCAAAAAAAGTTGGCAATGCATAAACTACTTAATTGGCAAAAACAAACAGCAAAGACCTGAAAAACTAGAACTAAATACAAATGACAAATCAATTACTGATCCTATTGAAATTGCTAACATTTTCAATGACTGCTTCACAAACACACCTCAATTACTACTAAAAAATCTTCCACAAACAACTGTTAGTTATCATAATTTTCTTGGTACATCAAACCCTACATGAATGTTTTTCTATCCAACAATTACTTTTGAATTATCTCGACTTATATCTGAAACTCCTTCAAAATTCAGTGCTGGTTGGGATGGTATACCTTCTATACTACTAAAATACTTACCTATTAATGCATTGTCAGCACTGAGTTATGTTTTCAATTTTTCCCTTTCCCAAGGCAAATTTATTACATTTTTTAAGTAATTCCTATTTTCAAAAAAAGAAATGCAAAAAATGCAGCAAACTATCGACCAATTAGCTTGCTATCCAATTTTTCAAAAAATTTTGAAAAAATCGTACAGAGACGTCTTTATTTGTTTTTCAATAACTCCAATCTTTTGTCCAATCACCAGTTTGGTTTTAGACAAGGGCACTCCACCTCACATGTTATTACATTAGTAACTGATAAAGTTACAACAGCCTTTAAAAACAAGCAATCAACTTTAGGGATTTTCTTAGATCTTTCTAAAGTCTTTGATACCATTGACCATAAAATCTTGCTTAACAAACTGTACCATTATGGAGTAAGAGGCATACCTTTTTCGTGGTTTAAAAGTTATCTCACAAATAGAACTCAACAAACTGAAGTTCTTGGCACTAAATCTACAAACATCAATAAACTGACCTCTTCTGTCCCCCAAGGCTCAATTCTGGGACCCATCCTGTTGATAATACATGTCAATGACTTTTCTAAATGCCTGAGATACAGCAGTTGTCTAGCCTTTGCAGACGATACAACTATATTAATTTCAGGAAAAAACCAAAAAAACTTGTATAACAATGCAAATGAAGAGCTTAATAACATCAAGAACTGGTTAGTGACCAACAAGCTTTCCTTAAGCATTGATAAAACAAAGTGCATGCACTTTAAAACCCTGAACACACCCACTCCCAACTTAACATTGAAAATCAGAAACACTCCAATTCAAAAAATCTCATCCTTTAAACTATTAGGAGTTATTATGGACGAACACTTGTCATGGAAAGATCACATTTTATCTATTAAAAAAAAGTTACAAGCACTATTGGTGGTAACTATGAAAATCAAGCCATGTTTAAGTAAAGATTCTCGCCTAATTATATATCATTCTTTATTGATTAGTCACATACGATACTGCATAAACAATTGGTGTTTTGAAAACTCCACTCTAATTAGAAAACTGCAGAGTTTATGTAACAGATTTTTAAAAATGACATTTAATTTACAACACAACAGTGACATCACAGAAGGTATGAAAGACGCTCAACTTCTTACAATAAATAATCTTTACAACCTAGAAATAGCACAAATGATGTTTAAATATGAAAACAAACAACTTTCACAAACATTTAATAACTTTTTCACACAAAAATCTTTAAAAAAGAAAACCAGAAGCAACAGCCAAATAATATCAAATTGCTTCAGAACTAAAGTAAGTCAGCAATCTCTGAAATTTGTTGGACCTAAACTCTGGAACAAAATACCTTCAGGCACAGCCATTCAAGCAACACCTTCAGAAAAAAACTCACTCAACACTTGGCACGTTTTCCAAATTCCTTGTTAAATTAACGCAAATAGTTTAGAATTAGTACCAAACCTACTCTACAATAGAATAACCAACTTTAATCTAGACTACAATTACTAGTAATCTGCTTGATTAGAATGATTATTATTATTGTTATTATTATTATTATTATTATTATTATTATTATTATTATTACTTTTTTTTTTCGGCCGTTGAGCCTTGTCTGGCCTTGCTTTGTTATTTTTCAAAACATGGGACTTCTATCTGGAGAAACTGCTTCTAATAGAGAAGACTAGATTGTGTGGCTACTATCTCAACAGAAAATGTTCAAACAATACTCTTGAGTGTATGTGTATTTTTTTTTTCTTTCGTACCATGTTTCCATGAAATGGTCCTTTTTGACCTGTAACAGGATTTCTTTTGGTGAGTTTGTTTGCCTGTCTGACCCTTTTTGGTCACAGGCTTGTTGTGCTTCCCACCATATTTTTGCTGCCAACACAACAATGCCTCAAATACATGGTATGTCTTGCTTTGTCACGCTTTTTTTTATCTCTTATTTTGTTTTTCACTGTCTTATAATTCTATTTGTTCTATGTATCTTCTTTTCTATGAAAGGTGTTGCAACCATGCATCATTCTTATAACTACTATATCAAATATTACTGTCTGCATGCTGAAACGTTTAACGTTCTGTTGCTTCTTCCTTTTTCTTCCTCTGCTATAGTCCTATATGTTTGTTTATTTCTTTCTGTTTTTATTGTGGCAGAGCAGAAATAAAAGATACTGATTCTGAATTATCAAATTTATTAGAAAAAAATAGCAACAAAAATAATTATAACATTGCTTTTCTCAAAGAAAAACTAGAGAAAATATATAAAAACAAATATGAAGGCTTTTTAGGATTAGAGCAAGAATTAAAAAAACTAGATAAAGGAATACCAGACGAATTCTTTTTTGAAAAAGAAAAATATAAATGTAAAGTAAACATCATTGACAAAATAAGAACCTCAAACAATTAAATTATTCATGAACCAAAAGAAATTCTACAAGAAGCTAAAAATTATAATCAACATTTATGGGGAAAATGTATTGATGAAAATGAAAAACAAACAACTGATTATCTAAAAATTATTGAAAACTCAATCTTTCACAAGGATGAAATAACTGAAATTGACAATTGAATATCAGAAAAAGTTAAAATTGCAATAAATCAGTTAAATAATCATTCTGCTTCTGGAACAAATGGTTTAACACCTGAATTTTACAAAACCTTTCAAAAATTAATAACACCAGAACTCAGTGTTTTTTTTAAGGCGTTTTGAGGAACCGAAACGGTCTCTCAAAATTGTCCAGCGGTCTCTCAAAATCTGCTTCTACAATAGTGTAAACAAAGCTAAGTACGCTCAGGAACAATAGGAAAAAAATTAGCGGTTTTTGCAAAATTGCTTAGAGGTTCCTCAAGTTAAACCTTAAAAAAAACACTGCCAGAACTGACAGAAGTCTTCAATAACATTTTACTAAAAAGAAAATCTACCCACAAGCATGAGAAAAGCAAATGTAAAATTATTATATAAAAAAAAGTGACCATAAAAATCTTAAAAAGTGGAGACCAATTTTTCTTTTAAACAATGACCATGAAATTCTAAAAAAAATTATGGTCAATAAACTAGTTCCACTTCTACAAAATCATATTTTACCTCAGCAAAATGCTGTAATTCCAAAACATAGAGCTGAAAATTTATCTACATTACAATATACAAGCCATCTTAGAAATGGCAGAACAATGGGGAGAAAAAATAACAATAATGACTGTTGGCTTTGAAAAAGCTTTTGATAAAATTTCCCACATTGGAAAAATTAAAAATTGGTGAAAAGAATTTGGGTTTTATAAAACTATTCTATAAAGATATCTATTCAATAGTTAAACTAAATTGTGCTACTACATCAAAAATTAAATTTTTTTAGAAATAAGTCAAGGTTTTCCATTATGCATGTTATTGTTTATAACATGTACAGATTTGTTAACTAGACATATACAAAAAAATTATGAAATTAAAGGGATAACTTTTCAAAAAACAAAATTTAATAATGCAATATGCAGATGATAATACATTTTCATGCCTAAATGTTCCAGACATTACAAATATGAGTGAACTATATAAATTTTAAAAAGTTTTTGGTTAGAAATAAATTAAAAAAAAACTCAAGTTCTTAACCGAATTTATTCAACATATCCCATGTTTCATATAAAAGATTCACTAAAAGTTCTAGGTATAAATTTTTTCTGAAAACACTTGGAAATAACAATAATTGGAAAGGGATAATTCCAAACATTAGGACAATAATATCAAAACATGAAAATAGAAACTTGTCAATTTTCAGAAAAATCCAAACTATTAAAACTTTAATAATATCCCTTTTCATACATATAGCAAGAATTTTTATACCTACAGAAAAGATTATAAAAAATGTTAATCAAATATTATATAAATTCATATGGAATAGTTATCCCACTGAACAACTATAAAAAAATAAACTGATTTGCTGAAATTAAAGGTAGGGTCAAATGATTGCTGTGAAAAGTAAAGTTGAACATGGTTTGTTAAAAAATAAAATATTTGATAGACCAATTAAGTGATATAGATTGATTGATATAGACCAAATAAGTGAAATATGGCACCAATGGGCACTTATAATCTTTTCTATAAAGTAAGATATATTAATACAAAATTATTTGATAGAACCAAAGCACATAATTTACTAGGCAATGAAAATTAAAATTATACCTTCTCCTTATTTATAAAATTAAAAAAATTTAATATAGAGTGTGACAAAATATTTCACAAAAAAATTTATTTACTTTTCAAAGAGTTAAAAAGTGAAAAGATAGATACAAATTATAAATGGTAACAATGACAAAATTTCTAGGAAAAATATCATACTAAAAAATAAAAAGGTAAAAAAATTTATTTAATAACAAAGAACATAAGTTAAATTACAGAATTGCCACAAACGCCTATAAATGGAATCAAATAAACAAAATATAAAACTGCAAATTTTGTCCAAAACCCACATATTCAATAAAACATATCTTTATAAAATGTAAACCAATTCAAAAAATATGGGAAAACTTTACGAAAATTACTTGGAAGAGAATAACATTTCTAAGATTAAATTAAACAGAGATACAATTTTATACAATTTTTTTGAAAAAGATCAAGGAAATATAGCAAGTATTTTAAAAATGATGGTATGGATAAAAAGCAAAATTATTGAAAAAAAAAGACTTAGATAAACAAAATCACCATATTTGGTCAAATAAAGAATTTCAAAAATACATTATGGATGTGATTAACACAAAACATAATAGTTAATTTTTAACTAAAGTTTTCAGAACTTGAGATGAAAATTTTATTGTTTATTACTATTTGTATCCTAACTAATTTTAGCTTTATGCAATTAAATGTATACCCCCTATAATACAAAGTGTTTCAAAAAATTTTGACATCATTTGACATGTAAATATTACAGTAAACTACATAGTCAAATCAAATGAAATTCAGCAGGGTTGATGTTGAGCTGAACAAGATTTATTCCAGTAAATTTGAATAATCTCCAGTTTAACTTTCGTGCAAGACAGGTAGTTAACAAAGAAACACCACTGCACTGGAGACTGTTACCCAAGACATGCTGCAGCATGTTTAGGAGCCGGAGTACAGACTTCACATGTGCTGTGTCACAGGCAGTGCACATATTGAACATTTGTAAAACCTTTCATGAAATTCAGGTGCCTTGGAATTTCTTATTCAAATTTACAGGAATAAATCTTGTTCAGCTCAACATTAACCCTGTTGAATTTCATTTGATTCAACTATGTAGTTTCTGTACTATTTACATGTCAAATTTTTTGAAACATCCTGTATAATAAAATGCCTTTGTTTTGATAACTTAATTTCACTACTCATTTTAACAAGTATTGTATTCTATTTGGTGATATGCTTTTTGTTTTCCCAGTGTCAATATATCATTAATTTGAAAAGGTATTATGTATTAGTAGTTAACATACCTTCGAATTCTAAATATAAATGTATGATTAAATTAAATTTATACATTGTGTTATTGATGATTCATTTTTTCCCATTTAATCTAAGGACAAATTTATCAAGACACTTTTCTCCCATCAAAAAGACAAGTCATGAAGTCAATGAGCCACATGTACATGTATATTTTTGCCATTGCAGATCTAACGCCTAGTCTTAATATTCATTTTTAACAGGTTTGTGTGCTGTTTGATGATATATTTTTGATTTCTTAATCTGAACATATCAATGGTGTGAATGTATATTGGTGCTGTTTGGCAATATATCTCCAAATCCTTATATAAGTGTAGTGCTAAATTGAATGTTTACTGAGTATTATTGATATTTAAAAAGAAAAAGAAACAATAATATTTGAAAGATAGACTTTTCTTTTTGAAAGAATAGTTAGTAAGATGGATGAACAAAGTATATATGTAAAAGGTGCTGGTTTAGTATGTGATCTACCTAGTGATATTTCTTGGGTAGATCACATACTAAACTATAGTGGAAATGGTAGATCATAATGTGGAGAGTGAGAGTGGAAGTGTGAGTGAAAGTGTGAGTGTGTGAAATGTGAGTGAAAGTTTGAGTGGAGAGTGAGAGATATTTCTTGGGTAGATCACATACTAAACTGTAGTGGAAGTGGTAGATCATAGTGTGGAGATGAGAATGGAAGTGTGTGTGAAATGTGAAAGTGTGAGTGGAGAGTGAGAGAGTGAGAGAGTGAGAGTGGAGAGTGGAAAAGGTAGTGGTAGAACATATTTCTTGGGTAGATCACATACTAAACTGGCACTATGTAAAATTCATAGACATGTATATATTTACACTTTGACTGCCATGTCAGTCATATATGGGTGACACGTAATGTTTCATTACGATCACCATCAGTCATATGTGGGTGACACTCGAATTTTCCGTCTAGGCCACGTCTCTCACTTATGGGTGACAGTACGTGCAAATCGAATGGAGGTTTGATAGCGTGGCCTCTGAGGAATATTTTGGTAGCTTTGGTTTTAGCAAAGTGCAAAAAATAAAAAAGTTATAAACCGACACACAAATTTTAGCAAATTTTGTTTATTTGAAAGAAATACAACGAAAAGCGACAACAACGTAAATGTGAATATCACGTCTGTTCATTTGTGAAGTTCATTGAAGCATTTTCGGCACATCTGTGGTTGTCCAGGGCACAAATCACAATAAGTGTATGATTTTGAAGAGTTCTTTCTTGCCCCATCACGGCCACCTTCTTGCTTCGCCTTTGCGTAACAGGAGGCACATGCTCGTCTAATTTTTTTTCCAAGGGCTCCTGTACGCTCAACCAGATGGTGATGTGGCGCAGAAGAACCTGAAATTGAAGGTGTGACAACACCGGCATCTGATAACAGTTGCTCCACGAGCAGTTCCTTGAACTTAGAAATTTTTATTTTTGTTTTGGTCACTTCTTTATAGACCACCCAAGCATTTACAACCGACATCCCCAGCAATAGTTCGGTTGCTAGCTTTCGGTACCATTTGACCCCCTTCCTAAGGGTAGTAGTGTATGACGCCATTTGGTCCGAAAGATCGATTCCACCTTTGCCTTTGTTGTATTCCAAGATAGCAAGTGGTTTTTCGGTAGCTCTTTGGCGTCGTCTTCTTTGTCCAACTGCGTCTGATGAAGCAGCACATGGAGCGCGTTGTGTGATTGGCTTCATAACCGGTGCATGCTTCGTTGACAAAACACGGACGTCACGAGTGTCTCTCCACTTCAAAATAATCACTCCTTGTTGGTCTTCTTTAGCAACCATTTCACATCGTTTTAGCTTTGCTTGCAGAACTTCTTTCGGAATGTGTTTCTTGTTTGCACGAAGGGTTCCAACAAGATGGGTCTGTTTTTGCAGGCAGTAGTTTGCTAGCTCATAGCTAGTATAAAAATTGTCTACATATAATGTACGACCTTGACCTATCAGGTCTTTCATCAGCTCGATGCAAACATTTTTAGCCAGCCCAATTTCACGCTCTCCAGTTTGGGATTCGCCAGAATAGACCTTCAGAGCCCATGTATACCCAACCATTGAGCAAAGTTTGAAAAGTTTGACTCCATAGCGATGCGTTTTGTTTGGGATGTATTGCCTGAAGGTCAAGCGTCCTCGCCATGGCACTAAAGTCTCATCTATAACAACATCTTCTTCTGGACGAAACAAACTTTGAAAGTTTTTTTGCAGCATATCTATCAATGGTTGTATTTTGGCTAAATGATCACCACTTTTCGAAGTTTCATTGTCGCTGAAATGTAGCATACTCAAAAGTAATTGGAAGCGATTGCGAGATATGGTTGCGCGAGGAACAGTTTGCTGAAAGAGAGGATTCGTTGACCAGTATTTTTCAAGAGAGTTTAGTCTAACAAGCCCCATCCAAAAAATTAAGCCGAGAAACTTTTTTATTTCGACTTCATCTGTATCTACCTACTTATTCAACTGGGCAAATTTGGTGAGAGACCTATTTGCTATTGTTTGTGCAGCGTACCGGTTTGTTTCTGCAACAATACGATGAATGACATTTTCATCCACTAGAAGTGAAAACACATCCAGTGGGGAGCAATTAGGCGCAAGGGTTTTCAACAAACCAGATTGGTCACTGAAAGTAAAGGGCTGCTGCCTTCCAACAAAATCGGTCCAGTTGCCACTGATCAATATTGTGCTGTCGTTACTGTCATCATCATCTTCGGATGTTGATTGATCTAGGCTACTGCCATTAGTTTCAGATGCTGCAGTGACGCTGTCATCCATGTCCATGGCAGCGGCTTCAGTTTCTGATTCATCAGAGTCAAAATCACTGCCATCACTAGAAAGAGGGTCCGGATCCCAATTCGCATCATCACAAGAATCATCATGGTCTGATTCACTAGAGTCAAAATCAGATTCTTGCATAAGCATATCTATATCATCAGCAGTTAACTTTCGTTTAGTCATATTTGAAAATTTCTATATTTAGCCTATCTGAAATACAGTAAAAGAGCAACAATCACCGCAATCCTTTACGTTTTCGGTAAATTGATAGTTGGGGGTTTCAAGAACAGCAAAATGTGTAGCAATTACTGTCTACCAAAAATGACTGACGTGGCCTGGCGCAAAAACGTTTCAATCTGGGGCCGCGTCAGACATTAGTGACTGACACGGAAAAAGTTAAATTTCATACCTAAAATGCACTAACATAGGAAATTTCGATATATATAAGTAATTTTTAGTTAAAATACATTAGAAAAAAAAATTTTTGCACCATGGCCTCTGGGAACCATTTTCTGAAAATGGGCTTGGCAGTCAATGTGTTAAAGTGTAATTTGCAAGAGCTTGATAAAATTGTGAGTTGAGTACAAAACTAGCCATTTTCCACCTTTTTATCTCTATCTTAAATTCTCTCATTTTTTTGTTTTTTCTTTTTAATCTTTTGATTTTTATCTCTCCTTTTCCGCTATACAGTTTTTAATCTCTTAACTACACAACAATTAAAGTCTTGAATGAAAACAAATAAACATCTGTACCTTATTTTTTCCTAACACTAATATGTGAACTGTTCAAATTTACATTAATGGCATTTTTGTTTTAAATGTAATTTGTTTTTTTATTACTCAAGCTTTTTAAAAATACACCCATCATTTATAATGGAGGATTTGTCAAGATTGTCTACCAAGATCAACCATACATTTCTCATTATTTATTCTTTGAAATGTCCTTGTTTTTGTTCATGGAAATTTCAAAAATTTTTGACCTAAAGACTTTAATTTTTTTTTATCCTGGGATATCTAATAATTCATATTATTTCAAATTGTGCCCTCAATCTAGACATGCCTTTGTGTACAAATATACTAAGTATCTACTTTGTATTAATCATTTTCTTTTAATTGTGTGTGTACATAAAATTTTTAAATAATAAAAAAAATTAATGGTTATGTTAATGTGTTTATACAAGATCCCAACTATAATATGATAGGTAAACAAGTAAACATATTGGGTCATTGGGTGTCTGTTACTACACCTTGTAACAGACACTTGCCCATGTGCCGCTTTTGCAAAAGAAGGGGGCACAAAATAAATAAATGCAAATGTCTCAGAAGGATAAAATACACAAAATTTCTGTAGTTTATCTTTTAATCTGTATAACTTTACCTCATGAAAAAACTTTGATAGCATCTTCTTAACACTTTTGCAGCCAAAGGGATGCAAATTGGCTTTTGTTCACTATTTTCCAAGTTTAGTTAATTACCTTTTAGATTTTGGGAAATCCCCAAAGTCTGGGAGGTTAGTAATGGCTAACTGTGAACGACACCCCGCCTTAAACGTATATATACGTTCTTTGGCAGTAAAAGTGTTAAAAGAAGTTTAAATAAAAAATATAAACTAACATGGCTTGGAGTTTTTTCTCACAGCTTTAAGTTTAGAAGTTAAAAATTGTAAATTTGTTTAATAAAAAAAAAATGTTTCTACTTCAAGACAGAAGTCTGATAATGCAGACCCAAGGAATTAAAGTAAATGTCAAAGCATTAATAAATATTTTTTATGGAATCTTAGAGAAATTCAAAATCTCCATAGAAGTATTACAAATTAGTAACTTCAAAGAAAAAAAATCTCATAACTTTCAAAGAAACACCTAAAAGTATGATGACCAGTGTATATGACCCTGTACATTGCATTTCTCAAGATGGTCTAACAAGAAAAAATGGTATAACATTACAATCCTTTATATCAGAAAACCTGGCAGAAATGATTATGTTGCTCCCAGTCCCTTTCAAGATGAAGAAACAACATTTAAAAGCTCTAGAACAAAAAGTATGGGGAGACAAAAAAAATCAAATTTGGTACCTCACATAACTTTCCTAACATAAAAAATAGTTATGTAAATGTGTTTATACAAAATCCCAACTATAATATGATGGAGGGCAAGTAAACATATTGGAGTATTGGGTGTCTGTTACTACACTTATAACAGACACCTGCCCATGTGCCACTTTTGCAAAACAAAAAGGCATGAAATTAACAAATGCAAATGTCTTAGAAGGAAAATAGAATCTAAACAAAAATAATAAAAAAAGATGTAACATCATCCTCAGATGAAGAAGAAGATGATAAAAAGAAAGGGATCCCTTTGGATAAAATTAATGTGGTGGGGAAAAATTGACCTAGAATTTCTCCAAAAAATAAAAGAGGGTCCCCAAAATCCCCAAAAGAGGGAAAAGAAAATTGAAAAAGTAAATGAAAGTGATCCAGACAGCTCAACAGTTGAAATGGAAGATTCTGAAGAAATAATCTCAGAGGAAAATGATGAAGAAAAAAAACTCTTAGAAAAAAAACACCCCCAACTTTTAGATTCCATCAAAAGCCAAAATACTGAAAAAGAAAACTGAGAAAAAAAATTGTTTAATTTATTTAAAAAAATGGGCAAAATTGTTTAATTATAAAGTATTTATCAATCAATTATATGTTTTGCCCAAAAATAAATTTTTCAAGGAAGGCACTGTTACAATAATTACAAAAAAATCTTTGAAAATTTTTGTATTAAAGAGGAACTAATATTTTAAAATAGAATTTATTATATAAAATTATATAATAAAAACCAAGAGGTGTCTATTCTAAATTACTACTAGAGTGACACATAGAATCAAATTAATTAAACTAATGATAAGAAAATTTAAGTCTCCTAATACTAACAGTATAATAATGAGTGACTTTAACTTTTAACAAAATAGGTGCAACAAGAATAGACAGAATATATATTTGTTCTTCACTAATACCATTTATTGATGACATTAAACATATATCAACCATAAAAACAGATCACAATTTTATGCCAATTATTGAATTAAAATACATCACTCAAACAAGATGGGGTATAAGTAATTATGAATTAAACAATTCTATGTTAAAATTAAGTTATGTTAAAGATGAATTTTACAATATTTGGCAAATATGTAAAAAAACAAAATTGTATTTTAATAATTTAAAGGAATGGTGGGAAACAGGGAAAAATGATTAAAGAATGTTTTAAGAAAGCATCAATTGAAGTTACTAGTAATAACTAATAGTCAATAGTAACAAATAACTGAAAAGATCAAAAATAATCTATCAATTTTATTAAAAGAAAATAATAGTCAAAATAACAATGCAATGCTTCTTGAGTGGCAAGAATCAAAAAACTAGAAAATGAAATACCAGACTAATTTTTTTTAAAAAGAAAAAAATTTAGGAAAACTAAGTACAAGGGGCATTCAGAAAGTAATGCAACTGATTTAATTTCTTGCAGCATTCATTTAACTAACATCTGATTCTTTTACAGATTATAGATTGGTAACTAAGGTTTACAGATTTTGTAAAAAATAAGGGTTTGAATTACTGCAATCTGCAATTCAAATTTTAAGCGATCTCTCTATGTCTTCTTCATTAGAAGGTAAAACTGACATGGTTGCCCCAAAGCAATTTTGGCAGATGCAGAGTTGTCATTTGAATTTCTACTGTTGAAGGGAGAAACAGCTCAGAACATAAGCAGAAGGCTAAAGCAAGTGTATGGTGATGGTGCAATAGACCAGGGCTTCTCAAGCTTTTTTGTTTTGTGACCCTGTTTCAAAAAAAAAATTTTGTGTAACCCCAATATGTGTAGGCTAATTTTACATTAAATTTTTCTTATGAAAAACCATGCAATAAGAATGAGAAATGAAATAGTGACCTAAAGAAAATGAACGAAATTGCAAAAACCAAATGTTTTCTAAAAAAGTTTTCACTCAGAATCAAACTGCAATTTATCTATTTTTGTCGCAACCAGTGGTGGATATTCAAATTCAGGGCCCGAGGTGAGGATTTCCAAAAATTGATGTTCTCTAGAAAAAAAAAAGCTTTGATCTCGTCTTTCACTTTTTTCTCCCAAAATCATTGTGATCTTTAAAAAAAAACAAAAAAAAAAGTCTTTACCTCAATCAATCTTGTATTTCCCACTTTTTGTCCCAATTTCATGATGATATCTAAAAAATATATGCAACAAACTAAAACTATGTGCTAATTTCAAGGGGGGGCTTCTAAAATCAATCGGGTCCCAAAAAAATGGGGAGACCAAGGCAACTGCCTCATTCACCTCATCCAATATTCACACTGTCGCCAATTTTAGGTGTTCTCGAAAAAAAAAGGTTGTCACTCAGAATCAAGCTCTGATTTGTCAATTTTTGTCCCTAAATTCTCTGATTTGCTGATTACATGTGCAATAACCATAATTTTTTCCAAAAGCTCTGTGGCATTACTGGGATTTTCAAAGTTTTGCGCCACAAAGCTCAAAATGCCAATTTGTTTCGTGATCCCAAAATTATTTTAGGTGACCCTGTTTGGGGTCATGACCCATAGTTTGAGAAGCCCGGCAATAGACTACAGTACAGTGACAAGGTGAGTGAAGCAAATTAATGATGGACAGGAAGAACCTTCTGAAAGTGATCTTTGTGATAGAGCAAGAAATGGTATGCCATCTTCTGCTCACAGTTCTGCTAACATTGATCAGCCAGATGCATTGATTAAGGAAAACAGACACATCACTATTATTTCTATTCTTAAATGATTGCACAACATTTGCATGTCAAAATTTAGATGAAATTTATGCTATAATGAATGAATGAATTAAAAAAATTATAAAGTATCTGGTTTAAAAATAGACCAAGACAAAACCCAAATTCTATTAACAAATTATGAAATACAAGATAAAATTAGATTAGATTTTCAATGTATCATATAAAAGATTCATTGAAAATATTAGGTGTTAAATTTTATCTAGACCCAATTAAAAATATTAATAATTGGAAAGAAATACTACCTAAAACAATAGGAATATTACACAAGCATGAAAAAATAAATCTATCAATTTTTGATAGAATACAAATTATTAAAACTTTAATAATACCCTTATTCATAGATATAGCAAGAATTTTAAACTAATTTAACAAACTGAATTTAAACAAGGTGAAAAATTTATAAATAAAATTAGCCATATATTATTTAAATTTATATGGGGAAATTACCCAATTGAACAATTATCTAGAAATAAACTTATATTATAAGGAGGTGTCAAAATGATAGATATAAAAAGTAAAATTGACACCTTTTATGTTGAAAAAATAAAATATTTGACTAATTTAAACCAAACAAATCAATTATGGCAGCAATTGGGGTTGCTATAATTTTTTTTATAAAATTAGACATATTAACAACTAGTTCTATGAAAGAATAAAAGCACATAATTTGAATAAAAGCAATAATTGGAATTATACAGGATGACCCAAAAAAGACAGAACCCATACAAATGTATTAAATCTTAACAACATCAATAGAATTTCAAGAAACTTGGTCAATTTAAATATCAATCTTTTTACCATCATTCTTCAAAGTTTCACTTATTTTGGTTGCTTTACATTAAAGTTATGCACTATTTAAAATATGCTTCAAATGGGTGCAATAGTATTGGAGGCAAACTTGTAGACGTCACACAAAATTGTCCCTCACTCAAACTGATCTCTCTTTTGAGATTTCTCAAATTTTTTGCTGTATTTAGTCCATTAGTATAAACATTGATGAAGTAAAGGCATTAAATACAGCAAAAATTTGAGATATCCCAAAAGAGAAATGTGTTGAAATGATTGACAATTTTGAGTGATGTCTGCAAGTTTGCCTCCAATGCTGTTGTGCCCATTTAGAGCATTTTTCAAACAATAAATAACTTTAATGTAAAGCAACCAAAATAATTGAAACTTTGAAGAATGATGGTACAAAGATTAATATTTAAGTCGACCAAGTTTCTTGAAATTCTATTGATGTTGATAAGATTTAATAAAATTTGCATGGGTTCTGCTTTTTTTGGTCACCCTGTACCTTTTCTATATTTAAGAAATTAAAAAAATTAAACTTAGACTGGACTAATATAACACATAAAAGTATTTACTTACATTTAAAAGACTTTAAAAGTGAAAAATACATATTACAAACATGAACAACAAAGAAAAAATTCCTTGGATTACTATTATTTTAAAAAGCAAAAAACCAATAAATTTTTTAATAAAATAATAAGCTTGAGTTGAATTATATGTAAAATTGCCACCAATACTTTTAAGTGGCATATTTTAAATAGAAAAATTATAAAGAAAACAGTTGTAAATTTTGTCATCAACCTACTAATACAATTAAACATATTTTAATAAATTGCAAACCAATATTAAAAATATGGGAAAGATTTGAAAAATTTTTAAGGAAAAATGACCAGTTGTGCCTGCCTTTCCTTTTCCTCTCAAGCCAGTTGTGCTTGCTTTTCCTCCCGAGCCAGTTTGGCTAACCTTAAATCAGCCATGATGCAATTAGTCTCCATCTGCCGTTGAATTTCAATTTGTGCTTCAGACAAAACAGAGGTACATGAAGCTCTAGATCCTAAATTGGAGACACTATCCTCTGGGTCAATAATCCCATCATTATCTACCCCCCTGGTCATAGATCTAGTGGTCATCCCTAAGTGAGTACCAACCTGCAGCCCCCCCAGGACAACCTCATCTAACCCCAAACCAGATGGGCCAACATCGGGCAGCCCTACGACAATATATTTACTAGACATAGCTAAAAATCTTAACAATAAATACACCACAAATGAAATAAAATAACAATTACCACAAAATAAAAAAAATAAACTACCAGTTCACAGCTAAATAAGAAAATCCAAATTCCATGGTACCTTTAGTTGTGAGGAATTTGCTTGCAATTCCCCTCTGGAGTCTTCAAATTAAATTATTCTTTTCACACAGTTCAATTAAATTAAGCAATTTTACCAACAGTTTATTTCAAGGTAGGTTATTCAATTTAAAGAGCTCTTCTTATTTTAACAAATTTATTTGATCTTCTTAAAACTTGTTGAGTTTGTAAGAAGTTTTTAAATTTGCTTGTTAACCTTGCGAAAAGTTTTTGAAATTTTTGTTCCGATGATAAAAAGTTTTTGAAATTTTGTGGCAAATTTATTCGGTAACTTAGTACGTTATTTAATCGTCTACCTTTTTGGCACCTGCAAAGAATGCCTCACCGATAACACAATCTCGGTGTCTACTAAACGATAAAATTCTAAATCTTCTTGCTGGATCTGACCTTCGAACCAGCGACAGCAAAAAATATAGTCTAGCTAAATCACAGCTCAGACTACCACAATATCTTCTTTATTAATAAATATGCTCCAATCCACTTAGGAGCCCGAATAGTATAAATCAACAGCAAATAAATTCAGTAGCTTAATTCTTCACAATCACGTAGACAACCCAAGACTTGCGTTCAAAAACTATGACTTCACACAGTTAACAATTTTCCAATTCTAAGTTACCACAACGAATTATCGAATCAATAATACTGCTTTCCAGTGAGCCTTATACCAGTCGGTAAGGTTTCTCAAATGTTCTGAAATTTACTCAATTAAAAAAACAACTATTACATCATAGTCAAAACAGGTCAAGCGGATAGTTCTGGAAGTTACTTCAAGGTTTGTGAAATTAAGCATTGTTGCCATTTTCTTATAAATAAATGTAAAATATTTAACTTACTTATAAAACTGTTATTTCTTCGGCTATTTGAGCCGGACCAAAGCGAAATCAAAGAGATTTTTTATGAGATTGTGAATCTACATAATTTGGGCAATTTTTAGGAACAGAACAACTGGTAATACCTTTATTTATTCATATAGCAAGAATTTATAAACCTACAGAAAAAATCATAAAAGATGTTAACCAAATATTATACAAATTTATATGGATGAAATACGTATCCAATTGAACAATTATCAAGAAATAAATTAATTGCTGAAATTGAAGAAGGTGGAATTAAAATGATAGACATTGAAAGTAAAATTAATACATGCTATGTTGAAAAAATAAAATATTTGGTTAACATAGACCAGGGGTTCCCAAACTGGGGTACATTTAGGCTTCCCAAGGGGTACATCAGGGGCCTCCAACCTGTGGCCCACATAAAGGTTTTGAGTGGCCTGTGTGTTACTTCTACAGAATTAGTTTTTTAAATTTTTTGTAAAACTTAATTTAGTAATTCAGTAAATTGTTTAATCGTCTAACTCTTGATGCCTGCAAGAAGGCTCACCAATAACACAATCTTGGCTGCCTACCAAAAGATAAAATTCTTAAATCTTCTTACTGGACCTGTCCTAGGAACCAGTAACAGCAAAAATATATACTAGCTAAACCACAGGTCAGACTACCACAATAACTTCTTTATTAAATAAAATATGCCCCGATCCACTTAGGGGCCCACAATAGTATAAAATCCACAGCAGGTTAAGCTCACTAGCTTAATTCTTCAACAATTATGTAAGCAACCAGAGACTTGTGTTCAAAAACTATGAATTCACAGAGCCAACAAATTTCCAATAGCAAATAACCAAAATGAGTAATAATAATGCTTCCCAGCGAGCCTTATTTATATCTGTCAGTCTTAAGTTGCTGGAAAGTTCTAAAAGTTATTAAGATCAATCCAGTCACACATAATGATTATTACGTCACATGTGTCACAATCTCGAACCAGTCAAGTGAATAGTCTGGATCTTTCTCTAAGAATCATGAAATTAAGCCATGTTGCCATTTTCTTGAATTGTAAAATATTTAAAATGCTTATAGAAATGTCATTTCTTTGGCTATTTGAGCCAGACCAAAGCGAAATTAAAAAGATTTTTCAGCAGATTGCAAATACACATAATGGGGCAATTTTTTAAGAATGGAACACCGTGCAGTATTTTTTGAAGCCCTCTCTGTCCTGTCAATTTTGGCAGAAGTTGAAAACAAATTTGATGTGAAGACCCTTTTTTCTTCAATTTTTATCAAGTTTGGCCTGTGTAAAGATTTTGAGTGGCCCGCACAGTATTTTTTGGAGCCCTCTGTCACTATGATCTTGATTTTGGTCCAAAAAGTAGCAAATCAGAGGCTGATTTCAGGTGAAGACCTTTTTTTTTTAGAGATTGCTATAATTTTGGTGCAAAAAGTAGCAAATTGGAGACTGATCTCAGGTGAAGACCTTTTTTTAGAGATCACTATAATTTTGGTGCAAAAAGTAGCAAATCGGAGACTGATTTCAGGTGAAGACCTTTTTTTTAGAGATCACTATAATTTTGAAGCAAAAAGTGGGGTGTTTTCTTTGTATGGCCTGCCAATATTTTAGTGTGTCAAAATTGCCCTTGGCTCAAAAAGGTTGAACACCCCTGGGGTACATTATTATATGACAGAATGTCCTTATTGAAGTTAAATTCTGTGTTCGGAAGAAATAATAGACTCGAATGTCTAGAATTTTTGAATCCAGTCGATTGTAATTACATCAAACAGGACAATTACGAGGGAAGACTTTTTTCACAGATTACCATGATTTTGGGTTTGAATGGGGAAAATTTCTGGCTGCTATAAAGTGAAGACCTTTTTTTTTCAGAGATCACCTTGATTTTGGGCATGAATTGGGGCAAAAATTAGGGGAAAATTCTAACTGATGTAAATTGAATGAGGGGAAAATTCTAACTGAAAGCCTTTTTTTTAGAGAAATTTCACAAAATTTTGGGGGTACATACAAACCTGCTGCAGTGTCCAAAGGGTATCGATGAACTAAAAGTTTGGGAAACCCTGACATAGACCAAACAAGTGAAATATGGCATCAATGGGCTCTTTATAATCTTTTCTATAAAATAAGACACCTTGATGGAAAATTATTTAATAGAACTAAGGCACACAATTTATTAGGAAATAAAACTTGAAATTACACCTTTTCTTTATTTATGAAGTTAAAAAAATTTAATATTGAGTGGGACAAAATATCACACAAAAAAATTCATTTGCTTTTTACAGAATTAAAAAGTGTAAAACACAAATTCTAAATGATAATAATAATGGAAAAATTCCTTGAAAAATATTGTGTTAAAAACTAAAAATATAAAAAAATTTTTTAATAATATTTAGTGTGAGTATAGAATTGCCATAAATGCATATAAATAAAAAATTGTAAATTTTGTCAAAAACCCATAGACTCAATTGAACATATTTTAATAAAACCCATTCCAAAAATATGGAAAAATTTGAAAAATTATTTGGAAGAAAACAAAATTGCTGAAATTAAACTAAATAAAGATATAATTTTATGTAATTATTTTAAAAAAGATCAAAAAAATATAATAAATATTTTAAAAATTATAGTTTCAATAAAAAACAAAATTATTGAAAAAAAAAGAATTAGATAACAAAATCATTATATTTGGTCAAACAAAGAATTCCAAAGATATACGATGAGTGTGATTAACACCATTTATGTAAACTAAAATTAAATCAAAATTTGAGAAGAAAAAGAAATATTTTTGTTTTTTTAATGAAAATACTTTGAAATAGTTTTTTTTCTATGATTGAAAAATAATTATTGATGCAATATTTTATGTTTTTGACAGTATTTAATTGAGCTACAAATTTTTAAAACAATTATTATTATCCAGTTATGTAACTGGAAATAGTTAAATGGTGTTTTTTGATAATGTAATTTTAAAAGAATTGAAATTACAAATTAAAAAAGACATCCTGTTATATTGTCTCATAGTTTAATGTCCTGTTTTATATCACATCTATTTTATTTATTTATTTGTTTTCTGTGTGTGCTTATAACTATTAATAAACGTCTTTCCATATTAAACAAAAAAAAAAGTTTAAAATTAAATTGAATATGTACCTATACTTATGCCAAGATAGAAGTTTAATCTTCCAGGTGGAAGAAAAGGATGAATGCAATTTTGAAACAGTAATAAATTGCTTCTCTGATAATTTGGAAAAGTTCAGGAATGTTATAGAAGGAATAAAAATGGTGAACAATAATGTGAAAAAAAATTTTTGGAAACCTTCTTAAAAATTAAAAAATGTATGATTAACAGCATTCCAGACCTGATCCATGCTCTATGTCAGCATGGGGTAAAAAGAAAAGGTTGAATCACCATAAAGACGACAATACCACAACAGCCAGCAGAAATCATAACTTTGTTTCCTGTTCCATTTGAAATGAGGGAACAACACATTAAAATATTGAAATGTTGCAGATGGGGAGAAATAAAAAAAATACAATTAGGGACATTGCAAAACTATCTGAAAATAAAGAACAAATATGTTAACCTATTCATACAAAACCCAGATTACCTCAAAATTTCAGGACAAGTTAACATAATGGGGCACTGGATCTCTGTGACCACATCCCATAACAGAAACCTGCTAATGTGCAGATTCTGCAAAAACTCAGGGCCATGAGATTGAAGATTGCTCCAGACTATGGAAAAAGAATCAACAGAAAAAAGAAAAAAAATGAAAACAAAGCAAACAAAAACTTACTCCTCTGAAGATAAACAAAAAACCAATCAAAGGAAGGAAAAACAACATTGCAAGACTTCATAGTACTAGGGAAAAAAAGATTAAGAATCTCTCCAAAAAATAAAAAAAGAAGGAAAAAAAAAACAAAGAAAGTAAGAAAAGGGGCAGAATGTAGTGAGCCGGAAAGCTCAACAACTGAAACATCTGAAGAAGAAATTAAATTGAATGAACAAGAGATACCAAAAAGGAAACATCCTCAGCTGTCTGATTCAACAGAGGAAAATGAATTAAAAAATATAACTCAGCAAAGAAAAAAAGAAACAAAAATGCATCAAAAAGAAGAAAAGAAAAAGGAAGAAAAATCAAATGAAGAAACATCTTCTTCTCCACTTGGAGAGACATATAGAGATGTTATTTAAAAAAAACAACAACAGTTTAATAATTAAATATTAATTTTAACTCATATTTGTAAAATATTCTTTTATTTTTAAATTTTGATTTAAATTGAAAAATGGAATCTACAAAGAAAATAGAACAAACAAAAAAGGTTGGAATAATACAATAATTAGAATATGTTCTATTGATATAAATGGGTTAAATAGTAAATTGGGGTTAATTCACAATATGACTATTGACAATAAAATTAATATAATGTGTTTGTAAGAAACTCACGTGATCAATTTACCAAAATTACACTGTGTCAGATGATATTATGTAACTGAGTATTTTTTAATTTTTGAAATATAGTCCTAAGTAATGCCAAAATTTTTGCTCCCATACGTTATTATTCACTCTTCATATTATTGTTTAAGATAAAAGAGTGATGGTTAGAAATAATTAATTTGTTTTTTAACTGATTTTATATATTTGCAGTGTCAGACGATATTAGGTAGTGACTTTTTTAAATATATAAATAGATTATTTTACGTTAAATTTTAAGAGTATGGGCAGAAGGCCATCTCTTAATCATCAAGAGAAGCAAAATATCACCAAGCTGCTAGGAAATGGTAAAGCTGCTCTTGAAATAGCAAAACATTTGAAGAGGGATGTGAGAACAATCAAAAAGGCAATTCAAAACATTAATTTTACCAGAAAAATGCACAGTGATAAAGATAAATGTGCTTTCAGCAAAAGAGAAGTAAGAAAAATAGCAAAAGCAGCAAAAAATGCCCCTTAACAGCAGCAAGACCATCTTTGAAGAGGCTGGGGTAGAGGACATATCTTGTGACACCCGCAGCAGAATTTTGAGAACCATGGAAAAAGTTGTGAAAGCCAAAGCAAGACTTCCTTTATCTAAGAAACATATGAGCAACAGAGTTCCTTGGGCAAAAAAGTACCTAAAATTGGACTTTTCAAAGGTCTTATTTACAGATGAATGCAGGGCTACGTTAGATGGACTTGATGGTTGGTCCAGAGGATGGCTTGTAGAAGGCCAGAGAGCTCCTTTAAAATATCACCATCAGCAAAGAGGCAGAGGAGTAATGTTCTGGGCTGCCATCATTGGAGATACTTTGGTGGGACCATTTTGGGTACCAGAAGGAGTAAAGTTGACCTCCCAAGCATACACACAGTTTCTAGATCAAAATTTCTTCCCCTGGTACACATCTCAAACAAGATCTTTTAAGCAAAAATGCATTTTTATGCATGACAATGCACCATCCCATGCTGCAAAGTTCACCAAGGATTATCTGAGTGAAAAAAGCTTCTCTGGAGACCGATTAATGGAATGGCCTCCATGCTCCCCAAACCTTAACTGCATAGAAAATCTTTGGAACATAGTCAAATCCAAAATATATTGTGGTGGCAAACAGTGTGCAAGTAAAGAAGAACTTTGGAATGCAATACTGAATAGTTGCAAAGGCATCAACCCATCAGTTATTTCAAATTTGACCGCACTGATGGATGATCGTCTTGTGAAGGTCCTAGAAGAGTGATTCTTAACCTGTGGGTAATTACCCCCAAAGGGGTAATTTGACATTTTAAAAGGAGTAATGTAAATTTTCAAAAAAAGTAACTTTTATGGGAAATGTTATTGTGTGCATCTACTCTAAAAGTTTCATTTGTTTCATTCATCACCATGCTTTCTGTGATGTTATAGTGACTATGTTTACATGTCCTTTTGAAAAGAGCTTAGGAGTTTTTTTTTATTCAATTTCCTTCAACTTATTGCTGTGAAATGGGATTTTCTGCAATGATGTCTATAAAGACAAAATATTGAAACAGGCTTGAGATTGATGATGACATGCAATGTTGTCTTTCCTGCACTCAGCCTAGATTTGAATGCTTAAAAGCAGAAAAGCAGTATTAACTTTCACATCAATTGCATTGGCAATGAAACTCTGATTGTACATTAAATGACAACCTTATTTTTCTGTGGGTTTATTTTGGATTACGAGCTATAGTTGCTGTTTTTTTAAAAAGGGGTAATTGATATCCATCAAAATATTTTTAGGGGTAACAACACAAAAAAGGTTAAGAACTACTGTCCTAGAGGATAAATGGATAAGGGATAATCCGGATAAGGGATCGTATATCTAAGCATAAATAGTTGATAATATTGTTAGTTATGCATTTCTAATGTTGTGTTGGTGTTTATGTTATGCTATGATATCATTTCTTACTCTCAATGTGTTTTTATGTAAGCTTACATAATACCATCTGACACCCAAAGAATAAAATTTTACTATTAAGTTTACATATTTATTATGAAATGAGTTAAATTGCATATTTTAATGTATTTATAACTGCTATGCATCCTGAGAGTAAATTAAAAGTTATATCTTCAAACCGATTTTTAATAACTTCCAATTAGGTTTGCATATTACCATCTGACATGGTGTAGAAAAATGGGCAAAAAGAATTATATACGTATATCTTATAACATTTATATGTTAATATGGATTAAAAAGAAGTTTTTAAAGAAAACAATTAAATCTATTTCTTATTTAAACATTTTAAAATAATTATTGTCCTTACATTATGCTCTGTCTGTTTCTCATCCTATTTACAAATGGTGTATATATATATCTAAGTACAGTAGAGTACAAATTAATTGACTCACTTGCATTTTTTTTGAACACTTTTTTATTTTGCACAAATTTGGATAGTTGATACTACATAAATACTTATTTTTAAAGGGTGTTCTGTAACATAACAACAATTATTTTGTGCTTATAATATACTGTATGATGTCATAATAGGAAAATATTCAAATAATCTTAATCAGTTAGTATTTGCAAGTGGTGTATAGCTTTACAAGCTATTACTAAATGGCAGATATTAGCCCTAGGAACTGTGCAAGTATTGTGACACTTCATCAATATAACCAGGCATCAAGTAGAGATATTTCTAAGATTGGTGTGCCACAAACCAGTGTATTTAGAATCATTAAGCAGTACCAAGCTACAGGGTCACTCAGTCCAAAGTGGAAGGGGAAGTGTGGTCATATAAAGACCACAGCAAAAGATGATGTTTACACTCTGAAAAAGAGCAAGCAAAACCCATCAAAACACAGTGTTAAGATTACAAATGATTTGGCTCATGCAGGAGTCGAGATAAGTGCATCTTTAGTACAAAGGCAATTGGTTGCAATGAGTAGAAAAGCTATTTGACCCTCCAAAAAGCAGTTTTTGACTGGTGCAATGAAAAAAAATGAGTAAAGTGGGCAAAGAAATACTAAGATTGGACTGAAAATGAATGGAAGAAAAGTGCTGTTTTCTGACAAAAGCCGTTTCTTGGATTTCTTGGTCCAGGGACAACACAGAAGTTATGTAAGGAGCAGTAAAGGGGAAAAGGTTACAGAATGGCACATTAATCAGGTGGTCAAGCACCCTCACAAGATGTTTTGGGGGTCCTTTAGCTTCAGTCATCTGGGATCACTCTATCCCTGCTCGGGAATAATGAATACCAACAAATACATCAATGTAGCCAATCATAAGGTTATGAGATACATGCAAATTGCATTTCCTGATGGTGGGGGCATATTTCAGCATGATTTGGCCCCTTGCCATTCTGCTGGAAAAGTGCAAATAGTGTTACAAGAAAATGGAATAAAGGTTTTAAGAATGGCCTGGCAATTCACCAGACTTGAATCCCATAGAAAATTTAGGGGTATAATTAAAAATAAACTAAGGTTGAAAAACTGTACAACTGTCAACAAGCTGATTGAGGCCATTATTTCGGTCTGGTACCATGACAAAATTGCTCAGTTTTATGCCTAAACGAGTGAAGGAAGTTCTTAAAAACAAAGGAGGCCATATATTGTATTAAATGTGAAAATTTTTTGTGTTTTGAACAATAAACCATTGGGTAAATTTTCAGCTGTTTTCTTTAAGCCAATTAATTTGCACACTACTGTATATGTACTAAATTAATAAGTTCTTTTATCAATAAAAAAAACTTAATCCTTTTACTGCCTTAATTTCTAGTGAGATGCTTGACACATTTTTTTTCCTATAGCCTTTTCCTCATTTCCTTTACACTTACTTTTATTTACTATTTACAACACTATTTTATGATTTTATTCTTTTCATTTTTTTCATTACTTCTTTCTTTTCTTTGTTTCTGCACACCTCACTCCTCATTTAACCAAGTACTGATTTGTTGATTTGAAATAAGCACTCTCATATTTACCTTTGAGCTTTTTCACTGGTAAAAGGCAACAAATTAGTAACAAAACTAAAAGCTTAAAAAATAATTGTATTTATTTTCTTTGTTTGTATTTCTATTTTTGTGAAATTTTAGCTTATGGTTTTGTTTTAATTTTGATTCTTTTCATAAAAAAAAACAAAAAACGACAAGATTTTTTTTAAAAGGAAAAAATTTATCATTTCTTCTTTTGAAATTCTATTTATTTTATTTTTAAATGTAATAAACTGTAAATTATAACAGATTGTAATTTGTAATAAATGTGATAATTTTCAATTTATTCTATTGTTAAATTGTAAAATGTAATAAAATGTAATCTATAATAAAATTGTGATAAACTGTATTATATTCTATTTTAAATTACTATTTATAATATGATTAGATGATAACAAAATCTAAACTAATTTATTGTAACTTGTAAATCTTATTGTATTCACCATAGAATTTTATTATTTTCTCTTAAATTATTTTCCTTGTAAAGAGATGATTTTTTTCTTTGAGCCATACATGAGTTTCAAAAATTTTAACTTGTTGTATGTTTATTTAAATTGTAATTAATAATGGTATGTCCAATAGTATTTGTGTAAAGATATCTTGTATAATGTAATTTGACTGATGTTTTTTATTTTATTCTTATTTTATTTCTATGAAGACAAATTAAAAATTAAGAATCTTAACTAATTAAAAAAATTTCCTTATATGAATGATGTTGGAAATATGATTTGTGTTTAAAAAAAGTGTTTGTAATAAAAGCAAAAAGAATTTTAAAGATTTTTCCTCTTAATGTAATGGAACATAACTTGTGCTGCCTTTCAGTGAGCTGCTTGACACTTGCATTTATATTATTTCTTTTATGATCTTTAATTTTTGTTATTTACATGCCACTTACACGAGTATTTTATTTTTTTGTTTTATCCACTTCATTATTTCTTTGGAAATTCTATTTATCTTACTTGTTTGTAAACACTTTTATTTCTCACTATGAGTGTACTCCCTGAAAAAGTGGCAAACAAAAAATGATTTAATTTTTTCTTGTAAAATTTTAAAACTATTTCTTTTGTTTATTTTTAACCATGTTTTATTTTTACATATAATTTACAAAAAAATAAAAATGATTTGATTGATTTAAAAAGGGGTTGACAAGATGAATATTTCAAAGGAGAAAAATTTATTATCTCTCCTTATAACTTAATGATTTTTTCATAACCTGGAAAAAAAATGTATACATATACAGCCATTGGAACTATACATGAATTAGCCTTAAGGCTAAAGCTAAGTCTTGGCAGAAAACTTGCTCTAGCCTTTCTCCTAAAACCCGTCCCAGTGAAGTCTTTTCTCTACTTTGCTCCATCTTTGGCTCCCCCTCCCCAACTTCCCAAATTGCCATACACCTGTAGATTGCACCAACCATCTCTCCTCACATCTACAGTCCCATTTCTCTACCCAAACCCCAAAACCTTTTTGAAGCACCGAGAAAGCTCAGACGAATCTCATCAGAACTGCACACTGCAACACCCTGCATTCCACTTTCTGTTCACCATTCTCCTCCCTTGAACTCTCCACAGCTATCTCTCAACTTTCAACCTCAACCTCTTCAGGCTCTGATCAAATTACTTACCCTCTTTTAACCCACCTCCCACAATCTGCGTTACATTACCTTCTATATATCTTCAACCTTTCTTGGTCAACACACACCTTATCATCCACCTGGAAGCAATCAACAATCATCTCCATTCTGAAACCAGGAAAACCCTTTGACTCACCTTCTTCATATAGACCCATTTCTCTCACTTCCTGTACTTCTAAACTCTTTGAAAGAATGGTTTTAGGACAACTAACCTATTTTTTTGAACAACAAGACATTCTCTCACCTGTGCAAGCTGGTTTGAGACTGGGTAGATTGACTGTAGATTAGGTTCTCCTTCTCTCACAGTCAATTGCAGATTCCTTCCACTAATCTAAGCCAGGCACACGTATAGTCCTTGCCACTGTGGATTTTGCAAAAGCTTTTGACTCAGTTTGGCACTCTGCCCTTCTCTCTAAACTCCTCTCTTTAGATCTTCCTCTTTGCTTTGTTGAATGGATACAATCCTACCTCTCAGATTGCCATTCGAAAGTGCGTATCTGTAATTCATACAGTCGTCCTTTTCGTCTCTGAAGAAGAGCTCCCCAAGGTTCAGTTCTAGGACCAGTTCTCTTCTCTTTATATATCAATGACCTTCCCACTTTCCTTGCTACATCTGTTAAGACCTCTCTCTATGCAGATGACCTAGCCATCTGGGCCTCCTCACCAAGTGTTGAGTGTGCAACTTCGATAGTACAAGCTGCCCTCAACAGACTGGTGGAATGGTCCTCAAAATGGCGCCTTCCTCTTAACCCTCTCAAATGTGAAACATCCTTCTTTAGCTTAGACTCCTACCAATCACGTATACAACCCTCTCTGTACATTCTTTAACACCCTACTCAAATTTAACCCTCATCCAACCTTTCTCGATGTAACCTTCAACCGCACTCTCTCTTTCAAACACCATGTCCTATCCTTACAAAAAAAGTTTCACAGCTGATTCCGTGCTTTCTGCTCTATCACCTCTGTCTCCTGGGGTCCATCAAAAGAATCCTTATGTATCTATATAAAGCCTTCATTTGCCCCATCCTTACCTATGCTTCCCCAGGCTGGTTTCCCTTCTTACCTCCTACTCACATCACCTCTGTGGAGAGGATGCATAGATCTTCCTGTAGAGTAACCACAGGTTGTCTATCGTTTACTCCCATCCCTCTACTTCATATAGAAGCACTTCTACCTCCACTATGAGTCACCCTCACCCACCAATCCCTCTCCTTCCAACGACCCCTCCATCTACCTTCAACTTTCCCCATAGCCTCTCTTGCAAAATCTAACTCCTGTACACATCTCAAAAAGAGCTCATGGAGAGCCTTCTCCAGATCACATAACCTTACCCCTAACCTACATCTTGCCCGTGAACCTCTAATCCTCTGCCCTCCTAAACCTCCCTGGTCTACCCCATCTACTTACACAATTACACTCCATCTCTCGTCCCCATGCTCTTGCAAAGACCCTCCCTCCCTTTGCAACACCACAGCTACCTCCCATCTTTCCTCCCTATCTCACAGCAATATCTCTGCCTGGACTGACAGTTCGGTACCTGGCAGGCTGGGGCAGGGTGGTGCAGGGATACACATCAAGTGTACAAAGTGTGTCACTGCTACCTCACTCTCCTTCTTGACTGGCCTCTGGGCTACCAGTTATAATGCCAAAATCTTCGCTATCCTACATGTCTTATCTCTCACTCCAAGACATGTAACTTCAAATCTCACCCTTTTTTCCAACTCTTTATTTGTCCTATCAACTCTCTCTGCCCCCTACCATATTTAACCCCCAAATCCCTTTCCAATACACAATCCCTTCTCAATTCTCTATCCCAATCCAAGGTAGTCCATCTGCAATGGATACCTGGTCACTCTTCCCTCCCAGGTAATGACTTAGCTGACTCTCTAGCCAAAGCTGGAGCCTCTCTTGATCCCTCCAACATATCTGTGTCCCTTGCACCCCTTATTTCCTCTCAAAGACAATCCTTCTACACCAGTTGGAGACGCAGCGTCCAATCTGGTTTCTTTCAACACCAAATCCCTTTAGTATCTCCCGAGAAACTTACTCTCCCTTGCTCCGCTCACTGTGCTCTTTCCCGTTTACGCTGCAACGGGCACAGCATTCTT
Organism: Diplosoma virens; assembly: GCA_963680785.1. NCBI lineage: Eukaryota > Metazoa > Chordata > Ascidiacea > Aplousobranchia > Didemnidae > Diplosoma > Diplosoma virens. The sequence goes on from OY796883.1 coordinate 51,050,190, forward strand.
CTTAACTCTTTTCTCCACAGGGTTGGTCGAGCCGAGACTCCTTCATGCAGCAACTGTGGCTCTGAATCACAGGATCTTTCACATCTCGTGCTTGACTGCCCTGTATTAGACCATCTGCATTGAGCCATATTCGGCCACACCCTCTCACTTTTAGACCTCTGGTCCTGTCTGTGGGGAGTCACCCGATTACTGGGACTCCACAGAGTTGATCTGTGCCCCCAACCCCAGGAATGGGTCGGGTAAATCCACCACCACCACCACCATACATGAATTAAAACCTTATTTTAATTATATAGTTTTAAATTACCTAATACAAAAAAGAAACAAAAAATTTTAGTACCATAAATTCCGATGTATAAGTGGAAAACTTGACATTAAACTTCAAGTTTAAAAATACATCCTTGACTTATACAGCAGTGACGTTTTTCATAACATGGTACATATTACAATCAGGATTTTTACGTCAAACTTATAGACCTTGACTTATATGCCAGAATTTATGGTATATGCAAAGCTTTACACATAACTTTGTATTGAATTGCTATTATAAACCACAAAGGAAAAGTTTATCACATTTTTTAAATTAGCCCAATAGTATTCTATTTGAATAAGGTAAGTTGACATCTTTTTTTTGAATAAGGTAAGTTCAAATAAGAAATTTCGTGTAGTGTTTAAACTTTGTTGTAGTGTAAACTCTTTGGATACTGTTTTGTTCAAATTGCCTACTTTTGGATTAACAAGAAGATATCATGACCAAGACATTAGAGCTGCAGTGGGATTATTACAAGACTTTAAGCTTGAAACAGCAATTGGACTAACATTTCCGGATATATTACTTTACAAGCGGATTGATTTCAAGAAGTTTTTTTTTAAAGAAACTGAAAATAAGGTACGACTTTTTCTTTCTCTCTTTTTAAGATGACCACAAAAAAGAACTCTCTTCTGTTTAAAATCACTTTAGATAACGAAAAAAAAGAATTCCAAATTAATGACTTTATAGATTTTTTCTTAGAAGGCGGTTTGTTTGAATCTTATCTCAGTGAAATCTATGGCATAGCTACGCACAATTTTACTTTGAATATATTTAACGTAACTTTCAAAGAATCAACTCCAAAATCTTTAATTGAAGACTTGTACAAAACTTTTAAAATACCTCAACAAATTACTATTAAAGATGAAGTTGACTGCACAATCCAAATTAACAGACCACTTGGTTTTAGACAATTAGTAACACTTTATCCGATGCCCTTTGACATAAATACGGAACAATTAAAAACCTTTACAAATAAATGGGGCATTTTAAAACATTATGAATTTGGTAAGCATAAAAAGTGCCCTTTAATACATAACCCTTATCTACACTTATACTTTGAAAATTTTAATAGTAATGAAATACCGGATCAAATTGTTTTTCGAAATCGCTTCATTGCTGTTAACGTTGATGGAGAACTCTACAAATCCAGATGCAATTATTGTAAGAAAACAGACCATGTGATTGAAGATTGTCCAATTAAAAACCAATCCAAAACAAACCAACCCCCCAGCACTCTACCCCAACCCAAACCAACTTATGCCCAAACAATAACGTCGACCCCAAAAATTCCTCACCCCCCTATCCTTCACCCTTCAACCAAAACAAAATTAGTTAAACAAAATATAAAAAAAACACCCAAAATTTTCCCCTGCTTAATCAGAACCCCACCTCCAAAATCAAAGAAAACTTTTCAAACCTCAACCCAAATTTATCATCCTTTAATATCAGTCAAGAAGATGCAATCAAATCCTTTGATAATATTCTATTTGTTAAAATGCCCCAGGCCCCTTCCTCAAAACCAAACTCTCCCCAAACCCCCTCTTCCCTAAATGACTCCAAAGTACAAAAACGAAAATTATCTCCCTCCTCCCAATCATCATCCATTAGCATTGATTTAAAACCAAGAAAGAAAAAAACCAACGTAAAAGAAAAACAACGGAAAAATAGTATTTAATTACCTTTGCAATAAAATCCAAATTATTTTAGTGTAAAATTGTATTTATGTTTGTTTATTTTTCGTATATATTTACTGTTTTGTGTTATAAATATTATGAATTTGACAGTGAAGGTAAGTCATTTCCTTTTTTATATTCTTATTCTGTTAAAACTATGTTACTTCTCCTACCATTGTTCCGTAAAGTCACACTTCGAACCACACCCAATAATCACGCCACAATCTCTTGTTCAAAACAACACTATATTTGGTAATCACACAACATTCTATTTTCAACACATCATCTTTTAACATGATCCAAATCCATGAGTTCAAAACCTTGGCACTTCCTTCTTTTCCCATTCAAAGTTTTTTTTATCTTCAATTCTTATTCACATACACACTCAAATTTGAAATGCGCGAATTCGATTCCTAAACTTTTTTTTCTCACATTTTTTTTTTAAAATTCTCTCATTCACACCTATTCCACCTCAATACTTCACTTTATTCAAATTCACGAGTTTGAAACCCTGTCTTTTTTTTACATGCGTTTTTTTTTTCAAGCACGAGTTCGATTCCTGTCTTTTTTTCTTTTTTTTTCACTCTTTTGTTCATACGTACTTCACTATAACTTACACACGTCACATGCTCTTAAAACATGGGTTCAACTCCCAGGTCTTTTTTTTTTTACACATTTTCTACTTCACGTGCTCGCTTCTTCAATTATTCTTCTTACATTTAAAATTTTTGTCTTACTACACGTTTTTTTTCCCTTCATACACTACTTTATTATTATTATTTTTTTTTATTTTTTTTATTCCTTTCTATCATTCACACAAATAAATTCTTAACTTTAAAACAAAATGCAAATAAAATTTACCTCCATTAATATCAACGGCTTTAATAAATCGGATAACAAACTTGCTCAATTTATCACTCACCATAACATTCACTTCACCTGTATACAAGAAACACACACAATACAACACCAACAATTGTCACACTTTTCACACAAACACAATTTTTTAGTCTTCCCCAACACTGATCTTTCCTTAACCACACAAATTTCACATAGACAAGGAACCCTCTTCATTCTAAATTCAAACAAAATACATCTCAATACACAAACAATCCATTCTCACATAATCCTCCCCAACTATATTCAATCCCTTTCTTTCTCTCTTCTAGATAAAAACTATACCCTCATAAACTGTTACCTTCCGTCTGGCAAAACCTCCTCCCAAACTTCTCACCGAATAAAAGCAATTAAAACCCTTTCCTCATACCTACACAATCTAGATTTCAAAAACAGGTATTTAATCATAGCTGGAGACTTTAATCTTGTAATAAATAAAATTGACAGAACTGGACACTTTTCACCCAATACAAACGACAAAATACTCTTTCAAACCATTCTCACCCACTTTGACCTCATTGATTCTTATCGTTTTCTATACCCTCACTCTAAAACTTTTTCCTTTTCTCGCTCACAACCCATATCTAGATTAGACCGTGTATACATCCCCTCACCCTTACTTTCAAACATCTCTCTTTCCACCTACGTCAGTATTTCCTTCTCAGATCATAATAAAGCTCCTCTCATTACAATTAAAATACCCTCTAATCAAAAATACAGATCCTCACATTCGAAATTAAATAATTCTCTTCTAGATTCTCCTTCTATCCTTCTCTACATCAAACTTTTTATTAAAAACCTTACTTACCCCATAAACCCTATCCAGCATCCCCTTAAATGGTGGGACCTATTCAAAACCAAAATCAAATATGAATTAATATTATACTCCAAAATTCAACAAAAAAAAAGAACTCACAAATATATAATACCTTAAGAAACAATTTAATTAAGGCAAAACAATATAATCAACATGACGAAATATCGCAATTAACCCTTAAACTAAATCAAATTTACGAAAATAAACTAAACGGAGCTCAAATTAGGTCCCGCCTTCCCCCTCTCTCAAGTATAGATGATCCATCCCCTTTAGCCCCAAGTATTGAAAACCTTACCCAATCCAAATCCCTCCTTCCAACTGATTCTAACACCCCCCTCCTAATATCTCTACAGAAAAACTAAACTCTATTAACTTTCACTCTTTTCTCTCTTTCTTTAAAAATCTTTGGAAACCCTCTTCTTCACTTTTAAATCCCTCTACATATCTTGATTCACTAAATTTTCTTATTCCTCACGAGGTTCTTTAAACCCTTCCTTCCTCCCCTTTAATCACATGTAATGAAATTCGATCAGCTATCCAAACCCTCAACCCAAATTCTGCCCCTGGTCTCGATGGATTTACCCCAAAACTTTACAGCTCTTTTCCTTCTCTAATACCTATTCTATGTCAAACCTTTAATAATGCCTACCTCCAGAAAAAACTTGCACACTCTCAATCCCTTGCCCTCATAAAACTAATCCCCAAAATCCCAAACCCTATATCTGTTAAAGACTGGTGCCCTATTTCACTCTTAAACACTGACTATAAAATCCTCTCTTCTATCATTTCATCCCGACTCAAACCTCTACTGAATTCTGTCATTTCTTTAGAACAACAATGTGGTCTCCCAAATAGACAGATCTTCAATAACCACCTAAATATCCTATCCGCTATAAACTATACAAATGACTTTCTTCAACCATTAGCTATACTCCAAATTGACTTTTATAAAGCTTTCGATACAATATCTCACAAATTCATTCTTTCTACCGCCTCCAAACTAGGAATTCCAGTTACTCTTCTGAATTGGATTCAAATTCTTCTCTCTGACTTAACAGCCCGACTCAACCTAAACGGCTATCTTTCAGATCCTATTTCCATTAAGTGTGGCATTTGCCAAGGATGCCCACTTAGTATGCTCTTATTCTTAATTGGTATTGAACCTTTAACCCAAAAAATACTTGCTTCATCTAAAATCCAAGGAATCTCCATTGGTACTTCTTCACTCAAAGTCAGTCATTATGCTGATGATCTGACCCTTTTTATATCATCCCCCCAATCCTTTTCAGAAATTCGTGAGATAATCAAAGAATTTTCTTCTTTTTCTGGTCTTAAAATTAATCACTCCAAAACCTCTATAATCTCTAATTCCTCAACATTACTATCATCTTTTCGTTCAACTTTTCCCCAAGGTAAGACTCTTTCCTCCACTAAAATCCTTGGAATAACTTTTTCTTTTTACAAAGAAGACCTGTCCAAAAACTGGGATGACCTCATCCGTTCACTTCCCCATACCTCTTTGGCTACTCTAAATCCTAAAGACTCTCTTTACTCCAAAACCATCTCCTTAAATCAACACTTTTTACCCAGAATCCTCTTTCTCTCAAGAATCATTCTTTCTACTCCTAAACAGATTAAATCCTTAACCACCCTCCTTTTCAAATTCCTATGGAACTTCTCCCCTTTTGAACCAATTAAAAGATCCTCCTTATACCTACCCAAACCCGACGGTGGCATTGCCCTCCCTAACATTGGACTTAAAACTTCTACTGCTTTTCTATGGAAATTTATCTATCTTCTCAAAACCCCCAACCCCCTTTCTTATTTTTGGATGACATATGCGATATATAACCTTGGAACAAAAATAATACCTATTAAACCTGAACTTTATTCCAACTCTCAACCCCACTGTCCTAAACCCAACCTTCTATGGTCCAAAACTCTTTCCCTATTCAAAAAGATCTCTACCCCCCTCATGAAATTGAACACCTTACTTTCAAGTCCCTCTACCTAACCTTCCTTCAACCTGATCCTAACCCTATTCCTCTTCTAAACAACACTATCCCCCATACATGGCTCCAATTGACCCTTATAAAACCCCGTCCTTCTCTTTTCACCAACTTGGAAAAGGAAATATCCTTCAGGACAGCCTATAAAGGTTTTACCTGGGGATGTTTCTTTTCCAAGCATAATTTCAAACCCCGTAATCCCAATGACTTTCTTTGCAAAATCTGTCTTACTTCTTCCGATGATCCTCACCATCTTTTTTTCCAATGTTCCTTTACCCGCAGTTTAATTTCATTTCTAGAACCCCTTCTCTCTTCCACTTTAAAAAAACACAACCTTCTTACACAAGACACACTACTTTTCAACTACACAAATTCAATTGGTACACCACATATTATTACATCCAAACTCGCTTCACTGATTAGACTTTCCCTATACACCCTAAGAAATAGTTTTTCCTCCTTTAACACCCCTATCCCTACTTCTACCCTTATTGAAGAAAAATTTAAAATAAAAACAAAATTTAAAGCCTTTCTCGAAAAAAATTTTCCTGACTACTTACAATAAATTCCTCTATCCCTTTTCTTACCTTTACATATATATTTTTTCTCTTACTAGTACTTAGAAAGTTTTTTTTTCCAATTTCATATAGGCTTACCTAAACTGTCAATCCAAAAAATTTTTTTTATCCAATTGACTTTCCATTATTATTATTGATATTATTTTATTTCTTTCCGCCTTGCTATGTTTTGTATCAGAACAAATTAATATTTTGTTCAATATTACATGTTCTTTTTTTTTTCTTTTTCCTCTTCGCACACTTGCACTTTTTTTTTTCCACTTAATATATTTTTTTTTTTTTCTTGCTTGCTATTTTACACATAGCAAACAAACTATTATTGTCAATTGTATCTTATTTTTGCGTCTTGCACATTTCACTCCTGACTAATCTCTTTCTATACGCTATTTATTGTTATTACTGTGTTCATTTCGTCTACCAAAATATGCTTAAAAATTTAATTATTACTCTTATTACAATGTCAGTTTTTTTCGCTTGTCGTCTATGTGTTGCCTCATATGTATTAACCAATATACTCACCATGATTTTCAAAGTTTACACATCTGTTTTTATTGTATTGTGTATTTATTGAGTTGTGTTTTTGTATTATAACTAAAAGTATAAAAAAAAAAAAAAGGTTAGTTGATGTCTTGCTCCTAATGTAAGAAATTTTGTGTTTTGATTATTGGTTGAAGAAAGATTATAGTGTAGTGCAGTTTTATTTTTTATATTGGATTATCACTAACGGATTATATTTGTGCCTGCAATTGGATTATTACCTTTCAAGAAATTTAAAGACAAATAAAGCAAGGTAAGAAGATTTCCTTTTTCTTTTATACAAGCATGACAACCAAAAGATATTCGCACCTCTTCAAAATTAAACTTGATAATGACAAGATTGACTTTCAAGTTAACGACTTCATTGACCTTTTTTGGAAGGTGGTTTGTTTGAAACCTACTTAGAGGAAATTTTTGGGATTGCAACTCATAATTTTAATTTAAAAATCTATAATGTAACATTCAAGGAGACAACTCCAAAATCTATATTAGAAGACATATATGATACATTCAAGGAACCCCAGGAAATTACTACTAGAAACAATATCTATTTCTTTATTCAAGTCAATAGGCCCCTAAGGTATAGACAATTAATAACACTATACCCTATGGCTTTCGATATAAATGTTAAACATTTAAAATAATTACTAAAAATTGGGGAATTTTAAAACATTTTGAGTTTGGTAAACACAAAAAATGCCCAATTATACATAATCCATATCTACATATCTACCTTGAAAATTTTAACAGAAAAGAAATACCCAACCAAATAATTTTTAGAAATAGATTTGTTGCTGTTAACATTAATGGAGAACCCTCAAAAATAAGATGTAATTATTGTAAAAACACAAATCACCAAATTGATGAATGCCCAATGAAAATTCAAACAAAAGAAAATCAAATGCCAAATAATCCACCCCAACCTAAACAATCTTATGCTCAATCTGTAACATCTACCCCAAAAACAGTCCAACCTCCCTTCCTCCACCCAATGACTAAAATGAAAATAACCAAGCAGAACATAAAAAAAACAACTCAAAATTTTCCCCCTAAACCAAAACCCCACAATCCTACCTAACGAGAAAACTGAAAACCCTTACATTAATTCTTCTTCCCTTAACATTAGCCGAGAAGAAATAGTAAAATCCTTTCATAACATTCAATATGCAAAGATGCCCCAAACTTCAACAAGCAAAGAAAACAACCCCCAAATTCCCTCTTTCCTCAATGATTCCCAAATTCAAAAAAGAAAACTATCTCCCTCATCCCAATCATCAAGCATTTCCATAGATTTAAAACCAAGGAAAAATTAATCCCTAAAACACCTAACCCTACTTCTGTTAAAGACTGGCGCCCTATATCTCTTCTAAATAGTGATTATAAAATTCTATCTTCTATTATCTCTACCAGACTCAATCCTATCCTCAACTCTATGATTTCTCTAAAACAATGTGGTCTACCAAACCGACAGATCTTTAATAACCACCTAAACATCCTTTCCGCTATCAACTTTACAAATGACTTCATCCAACCCTTAGCTATACTTCAAATCGACTTTTACAAAGCCTTCGATACAATATCTCACAAATTCATTCTTTCTACTGCCTCCAAATTAGGAATTCCAGTTACTCTTCTAACCTGGATTCGAATCTTCCTCTCTGACTTAACATCCCAACTCAACCTAAATGGCTATCTTTCCAATCCCATTTTCATTAAGTGTGGCATTTGCCAAGGGTTCCCACTTAGCATGCTCTTATTCTTAATTGGCATTGAACCTCTAGCCAAAAAAATACTAGCTTCATATAAAATCCAAGGAATCTCCATTGGTACCTCTTCACTTAAAGTCAGTCATTATGCTGATGACCTGACCCTTTTTATATCATCTCCCCAATCCTTTTCTGCAATTCGTGAGATAATCGAAGAGTTTTCCTCTTATTCTGGTCTTAAAATTAATCATTCCAAAACCTCTCTAATCTATAATTTCCCAACTTTACTATCATCTTTTCGTTCTACTTTTCCCCAAGGTAAAACTCTTACCTCCACTAAAATCCTTGGAATAACTTTTTCTTTTCATAAAGATCTGTTGAAAAACTGGGACAACCTAATTCGTTCACTCCCTTATACTTCACTTGTGACTTTAAATCCTAAAGATTCCCTTTTCTCAAAAACTATTTCCTTAAACCAACACTTTTTACCTAGAATCCTCTTTCTTTCTAGAATTATTCTTCCAACCCCTAAACAAATCAAATCCCTAACTACTCTTCTTTTCAAATTCTTATGGAACTTCTCCCCTTTTGAACCTATTAAAAGATCCTCCATCTATTTTCCCAAATCAGACGGTGGTATTGCCCTTCCTAATATAGGACTCAAAACCTCCACAGCATTTTTATGAAAATTTGTTTATCTTCTTAAAACCCCTAACCTTCATTCTTATTTCTGGATGTCTTATGCAATTTATAATATTGGAACTAAATTCTTACACATAAAACCTGGACACTACAGGTATTCTAACTCCCAACCCTGCTGTCCTAATCCCAACCCTCTCTGGTCTAAAACCCTTTCTTTATTCACAAAAATCTCTACTCCCCCTCAAGACATCAATAATCTAACCTTCAAATCACTATATCAAACCTAACTTCAACCTGACCCTAACCCTATTCCTCTTCTAAATACCACTATCCCTCATACATGGCTATAACTAACCCTTGTAAAACCCCACCCTTCCTTTTTCTCAAACCTGGAAAAAGAAATATCCTTCAGGACAGCCTTTAAAGGCTATACCTGGGGATGTTTCTTTTCCAAACATAACTTCAAACCCCAAAACCCTAATGACTTTCTTTGCAAAATCTGTGTCTCTCCTTGATGATCCTCACCATCTTTTTTTCCATTGTCCATTTACCCGTAATTTAATTTCACATCTAGAATCCCTTCTCACTTCCATACTAAAAAAACCTTCTTTTCTCACACAAGACACACTTCTCTTCAACTACACAAACACAACAGGTACACCCCACATTATAATATCCAAACTAGCCTCCTTAATCAGATTTCTCTATATAACCTAAGAAATTATATCTTACTATATCTTTCCCTTTGACACCCCCATCCCTAATTCTTCCCTCATTGAAAAAAAATATAAAATTAAAACAAAATTTAAATCTTTCCTTGAACAAAACTTTCCTGATTTTTTGAAATAAATTTCTTCCTCCTTTTATTTTAGTGTTGTACCTGCATACTTTTGTTTATCCATTTTGTTTTAGTAATTTGATATCCTGTTTCTTTTTCCTCAGACTTACCAAACCTGTCATATCATCAATTGGAAAATTAAAAATTAATCAAAATTAATATTGATTACTGTACTAAACTTATTATTTTCTGTAAATTATCTTATACTTTTTTATTTTAAATATTTTCAACTTATCGTGTAAAAATATCATTTGTTTTAGTTGTTAATGCATTGCAAATATCAATGCCATTATTTCCCTGTCATCCCCTTAAATATATTGTACCTTTTATGTTACTGTCTTCTGCTAATATAAACAATCATCTATTCCACAAATGTAAATATTATGATGGTAATCTATTGTTCTTTTTTTTTTGTCTAGCCATTATTGTGTAAAATTTTTAAAAAATTGTTAATACATTATTAATATTTTATGCTGCAATTTCTTTATTTTCAATTAAATATATTGTACTTCTAATGTTTTGTATATATTTGAAATATATATAGTCAAACTGGCCAATGCGCAGCGAAAACGCGGAAAATTTTAACTTTTGATTAAATAGCTTGCTTTATGAATGCAATGAAGCCGTGAATTTAACTTATTTTATTTAACAATTTATTGACGTGTTTAAAAACAATATTTTTTTAAAATTTAACTTCCGTTTCCGGAGCCGGCACGGCTTTTTACGAGATACGGGTAATGCGCCAGCAATTGCGGTAATGCCCAGGCGATCGCGGTTATTGTGCATTTTTTGTACTTTAAATGTTAGACAATCATAGCTTAGGTGGAATGATTTAAAAAATTTTGAACATGGAAAGGACTACCTGAGGGGGGTTAAAGGGCCAAAGTTCACCAGTTAAACAAAATAAAAATAGCTTTAAAATTTTTTTTGCGATTCAAAAATTTGTCTCAATTTTTCTTGCTGACCTCTCCTTTCACATGTTGTTTCTGTTTCATCAACGCATTATATACAACTGGAAAGGAATAATTAAGTGCACTGATCATGGGACAGAATTCTCCGTTCCTGGTAATGAAACTACATCTCTAAATAACCTATTGCATAGTTCATTATTTTTAAATCTATTCGATTATTTATACGAGCAAAGAGCCTAACCTGCTTTTTCCTGGTACAATTAGATTCAAATACGGTTAAGGCAGGCATAGAAATAGTTAGGCTACGCATGAAACCCCATAATGAATAAAAGATTTTTTTGTGATTATAAAAAAAAAAGAAAAAAAAAGTTATTGGAATTCTAATAAAGTTTTGTTGTTTTAGAGAAGTGTTCGATCAGAGAAGAATAACGCTATATTAGTTTTGAAGAACAAATTCAAATTGACAATGAAGATTAGAGGACACTTAGATTATTATAGATTACGTTGATTCAGCCTCTTGTTATTCGTAGTGGTCTGCTTTTTACAGATATCAATTTATTTCAGAATTTAGTGTGTTTTATGTTGTCCCGTTGCGCGTCATTAAGTAAGCAGTAGTTTACGAAAGCTAATGCAATTAAATAAATTTTGATCAACTTCAATGCATTTTTTTTTGGTTCATTTCTGAAGAATTTTCATGCCAGTTGTTGTATAGGCCTATTGCTCAAAATTTTTTTTCTTGTCCACTGTTGATTTTCCCGATATGCTTCCGGTGATGCCAAGATATAGCTGTCCGGTTAAATTTTATTATTTGGATTTTTGTTTATTCATTCATTTCGATATAAATACTGTAATATGTAAATATGCTAACTAAGAATTTCAAGCAGAGAAAAGTGTCGTAAAATTTCTTTTCCAAGGATACAACAATTTGACCCAAGTAACTTTTAAACCGCAACCATGTTGATGCAGCGCCATCAAAATGGCGCTCTTAACCACTTGACCAGGTTATATAAACTTTTGTAATTCTTGAAAAATAATTGTCATACGTAAGGATAGGCTACTTAACCTTTTTCTCAATTTTTTTGTTACTAATTAAACAAGCAAAACATCTTATTGAAATTTTGTTTTCGTATCTAAAAACATCTAATTCTCCAAATAGAAATACTTTAAATATAATTTCAGAAAAAAAAATCATCAAACCCTAAAGAAATCTCTGCTCTTCCCTTGCCCTTAATCATAAACATCAAATCATAGAACTAAGTTTACTGTTTCTGACAAAAGATGCGAGTTGGAAGCACGTTGATGCTATTATGCACGGTCGGGTCTAATTAAAAAAAAAACCGATTGAAGTGAAAGTGAAAGACAGAAACAGAGTTAGTTTTAGAGAGAAACTAGTTGATTGAAAAAAAACTAAGCTCTTCTCAAGCTTCTTAACAAATTAAAAAAGTTTTTTTTAAATTTTGGGCTCACAACTTCAATTTGCGCAGGTTTTTTCTTTTTTTATCTCTTAGAGCAACTAGTTTTGTTTCTTTTTTGCTCTCACTCCAATTGGTTTTTCTTTAAATTACACTTGACCATTATGCGCATTGGACAAAATATAACGAAAAAAATATGGGTAAAGAACATCTTTTTATAAGAGAAAGAGAAAACATTTTTTTTCGCTGTTTTTTGTTCAGATATGTTCTTGACCATTAGTAGACTGGCTAGAAACTATAGATTACATTAAGCGTTCAGTATATTTCATGATGTAAGCAAAGTTAGCAGGTTGAAGGGCAAAGTTAAAAGTTAAAAAAAATGAAGCGATTTGAAGAATGTATAGTTTAATGTCAAAAAACACTTGGATTCGCTTGATTTTGATACTGACACTTTTTAAAGATATAAGATAAATGCTGGAGTAATTTTTTTTTTTTTCTTTTTTTTGTTTGTTTATTAAAAAGCTTCTGCGCATTAGGCGGTAAAAAATGGGTAGCTGCACATTGCCCAGTTTGACTATACAATTACCTATTCCATAAATATAAATATTTAAAACTGTTTTTTTTCGTTTTTTGTCTAACTCTTTTTTAACCTATTGTATATTGAACATGTAACAAAACATTCTAATTATTATTAAAAGTGTATTGTTTCATTGATTTTTTTCTTTTATCTAGTAACCGTTTGCTATAATATTGAAAATATACACATCTGTTTTTAATTTTATTTGGTTGATATGTTTTGTTTTCTGATTGTATGTGTGTTTTATAACTAAAATTAAATGTCATGTGACAAAAAAAAAATGGTAGTAATGAATCTGTTCTATAAAAATCTTTTTATTTGAATAAGATAGTTGACATCTTGCTGTTGCTGAAATTTTTAATAAGTCAGTCAGAAGTTTTGCTAGTCAAGACAGTTTTTTAGACAGCATTATTGGATTTACTCAAGGCAAAGTTCTTTTTCAATCACCACTTGAATCATATATATAATCTGGCATTCTTAAGAACCAAAAGTATCAAGATCCCATATTTCAAATATATTATAAAGCATATTTCTCATTGGATTATCTACACCTACAATCAAATTAATTTTTCAAGTCCCCTTTAAAGAAAGAAAAAATAAAAAAAAGTATAACTCTGTTCTACAAATTGCTAATATGACTGCCAAAAAAAATATTTATTATTCAAAATAAAAACCCAAGATGAAAACCCTGAATTCAATGTTAATAACTTTATTAATCTATTCTTGGAAAATGGGCTTTTTGAATCATACCTTGACAAAATATTTGGCATTTTCACTCATAATTATATATTAAAAATATGTAATGTTAGATTCAAAGAAACTACCCCAAAAAACTATTCTTGACAAAATTTACAAAACCTTCAAAGAACCTCAAGAAATCACCAATAGAGACAACTTTGACTTCCACATCCAAGTAAACTGTCCACCTGGTTATAAACAATCAATCACTGCATATGCCATGCCCTTCGATATAAACTCAGAAACCCTTAATGAAATTACCCAAACCTGGGGAGACCTCAAATTTTACAAATTTAGAAGACACGAAAAATGTCCTTTAATCTCCAACCCCTCCATATATACAGGGTGATTCAGCGAAGTGTGCACAAATAAAAACTCATCTTTCGGACTTATAATTAGGTCAAATGAAACAAGTTATATGCTGTGAAGATAGTAAATTTAATAAGCTTTTAGAAAATATACAAGTTATTCAATATAACCCCCTTTGTTTTTGATTACTTTCCAAAGTCGTGGCAGAACCTGGGCACATGTGGCACGCACCACTTCTGGGTCAATTTCGTCCCATGCCGATGTCAATTTTCGCTTTAGAGAGTCCAGATTTGGATGAGAAGTACGGCAGGCTTTTGTCTTAATAATATTGTCTTAATAGACCATAATTAATAATATTGTAATAATAGACCATTATTAATAATATTGTCTTAATAGACCATAACCCAAAATCCATAGGGTTCAAGTCTGGTGAAGACGGCGGCCAAAGCTCTTTCTCCCAAAAACCTTTGAAATTGCATTGACACCAAGCTTGAACTGAGTTGGCTGTGTGGGAGGTTGCACCGTCCTGTTGAAGAGTAACTCCTTGTTCTCCAACTACTTCTTGGACCCAGGGAAGGACTTTCTCCTCCAGCATTCGCCTATAGACGGTCTGGTTTATCTTGACCCCTTCTTCAATGAATATGAGAGGAGTTTTCAGCCCTTTTGATGTTGCGCCTGCCCATACCATTATGGAGGCGGGTTTTTGTCTTCTGAAAGAGCTGCGACGCTCAACTGGGACCATGTTTATGCCTGGAAGCCAAATCCTGTCATTTTGATGGTTATGGACAGCTTGAACAGTGAAAAGTTTTTCGTCTGTCCATAAAACTTGAGGCTGCATGCCATCGACAAGTTTCTTGACCAAAACCTTTGCTCTATCGAGCCTTTTCTTCTTAGTGGCCTCTGACAAGAGATGTCTTTTGGTGAACTTGTATGGGTAGCTCTGGAGATCATCCTTGAGAATCCTTTGCATGCTGGACATGCTCACAGAGTAGTCTTTAGCAAGTTGTCTGGCACTTCTTGCAGGATTTCTCCTCAACTTCTCTCTGACCTTTTTGATCAGTTTCTTCGTCCTTACGGTTCTTTCAGGGTCACTCCTGATTCTTGGAGCACAATTCCCAGTGTCCTTGAACCTTTTCACGGCTTTATAAACTCCTCTACGGCTTAGAACCTCCTTCATCAACCGGAAAATTTCACTTGGTGGGAGCTTCTTCTTGCAATACTCTTCTATCACGTCATTGATTGTTTTACTCATCGTTTATTTTTACTTCAAATAATACCAGATTTTAAATTTTAACTCTTAAATAATAAGAAACTGAAATGTTAATAATTGAAAGTTAATAATGGACGAAATACATGTAAATAAAACTAAGAAAAGTATTTGTGCACACTTTGCTGAATCACCCTGTACCTAGAAAACTTTAAACAAAAAGAGATACCTGACTCTATTAACTTTAGATACCGATACATAGCCGTAAACATTGATGGAGAAAACTTAAAAGAACAATGCAACTATTGTAAGGCAACAAACCACCAAATAGATGAATGCCCCAAAAAACCTCTGTCAACAAACAATAAAAAATAAAATACCCAACAACCTCATGCAACACAAACCAACATATGCAAAAATGATAACCTCCACCCCCAAGAACACTGAACCACAACACCTTCACTCAATGACAAAACTAAAATTATCAAAGAAAAATATTGAAAAAACAATACAAAACTTCCCCACCCTCCAACAAAACACTACATCTCCTCAGTGAAAAATCTCAAAATTCTGAATCCAACTCTACATCCCTAAAGCCTAAACATAAGGCAGGAAGGCAACAACAAATTTCTTAAAAATGTGAAAACTGCAAAAATGCCTTTGGAAATAAAAATAAAAGAAAACAGCCCTAAATCACTGTTCACCTCAAATGAAGCTGTAAATCAAAAAAGGAAACATTCCCCTTCCCCCCAAACATCAAATCTATCTGTTGACCTAAAACCAAGGAAAAAACAAGTAAACTCAAAAGAAAAAAAACACCATATACAGTAGGTGCCACTAATTATGACTACGGATAATATGACCAATTTGGTACAGTCCAGAATTTCTCCATTTAAAATTCTCTGTTCAATATGACCAAATTTCAGATAATATGACCAACATTTTCTTCATCTCTCTTATTACATTACAGTATTTTTTCCAGCTATGTGCTTATAACTTTGCCTTTTCAACATGCATGTTTTCTGTACGCATGTGCACTGTAGTGTGTGCGCTCTGTACTGGGTCTTAATGACAAAACAGTCACATCGCTATGATGTAGATTTACACGGAAAAGCATGTGTGCCACATGTGCACTGTAGTGTGTGTTCTGCATGTCAAGTCTTAATGACAAAACAGTCACATTGCTATGACGTAGATTTACTCAGACTCTGACAGCCAAAAAATTGACTTCAGTCTGTAACACAATCATATTATATTCTTTGTTTCAAATCGGCCAAAAACGTTTTACAGCTTGAGCAACATGTAGCTGAAAAGAGCTTGGACAGATGTTACAGCATCAGTAAAACTTGAACTTCTTGAACAATTTAAAGAGCAGCCCAAGATGAGCAAGAGAAAAGTGGTGGAAGTGTTGAAGGTGAAATGTGGACTTTTGCAACTTGCAATTCAAAACAAGGCCAAGATATGGACAGAAGTTTCTGAACAACATGGCAACAACAGAAAGCAACATCGCATTGGAAAAAACAAAGATGTGGAAGATAGACTGTATGATTGGTACAAGTTTGCCAAGTTGATAGGTGTAATGGTTAAAGGTCCAATTTTGAGACAGAAGTCGGAGCAGTTAGCTCAACAGATGGGCTACGATGATTTTTCAGCTACAGAAGGATGGTTTCATTGCTGGAAAGTTTGATATGGATTGGAGTGACTGGATAAAGTACAGGGTGAATCCAAAGAAGCAGATGGGAAAGCAGCAGATGCCTGGACTGAAAACAATGTCACTGAATTAACCAAGAAGTATGGTCCAGACAACATCTACAACGCTGATGAGACAATGGATCCAGACAACATCTCTCTCTTTAAAAAAAACTATCCCCTCAGAAACTCTTGGCAAAATCCCTCTACCAACTCTTACTTAAATCTGACCCCAATCCCATTTCCATAATTAACACCAATGCCTCCCATAATTGGCTACAACTTATCCTTGCAAAACCCCAACCCTCTCTATTGTAAAATCTTGAAAAAGAAATATCCTACAAAATAGCATACAAAGGATATATTTGGGGATGCTTTTTTTGTAAACATAATTTCTAACCCTGTAACCCCAATAATATTCTCTGTAAAATTTGCTCTTCTCCTTCTGATGATTCTCACCATTCATTTTACCACTGCCCTTTCACACAACAACTAATTTTTGATTTAGAACCTTTACTTATCTCTACACTAAAACAACCTACTATCCTAACCTCACTCTTCTCTACAATTACACCAACACAACAGGAACACCACACATAATAATGTTCAAACTAGCAACATTAATTCGTTTATCCTTTTTCAATATAAAAATTACAACTGCCCCTTTTACAAACCTATCCTATTGTCCTTCTTAACTGAAGAAAAATTTAAAACATTTATGCAACAACATTTTCCCGATAATATAATATAGACCTAAAAACTCAAAAATCTTCATTATTAATCACTTTAAATGCTATGTATGACTGTTTTTATTCTGCATTAATATTGCTTATATTTTTGACTCACTGCACCTATAAACACTATAAACGCTATATAAGACCTGAATGGGCACGTAGAAGGGAATAATAGTGATGAAGAATGCATTGGCAGACATGGATTAGGGAAAAGAAATAACGAAGGACAAGCAGTGGTGGATTTTGCTAAGAGAAGGGAACTAGTGATCACCAACACATATTTGTAAAAAAACAGCACATAGAGTCACCTACAGCAGTGGTGGACACAGTTTGCAAGTGGATTACATTATGGTGAGAAGACAAAGGATCAAGGAGGTGGTGGATACAAAAGTTGTTGTCAGTGAAAGTGTAGCAAAACAGCACAGAATAGTGGTCAGTGCGATAATCATCTGGACAAAGTGGTGGAAAGCACCAAAATTAGTGAAGAGAATAAAATGGTGGAAACTAAGGACTCGAAAGTGAACAATAAATTCAAAATGGATGTGATTGAAAGCGGAATACTTAGTGGACAGGAAGACTGGCAAAAGATAGCTGAGATGATACAGAGCATTGCCAGAAAGGAACTGGGTGAAACATCAGAAATTAGCACGGCAGGTAGATGGGAAACGTGGTGGTGGAACCAGGAAGTCCAGGAGAAGCTGAAGGATAAGAAAAAACCTAAAAAGGCATGGGATACCATTAGAGATGATGCAAGCAAGTTGGCCAATAAAACTGCAAGAAAGCAAGCTAAGAGAGATGTGGCAAAGGCAAGAAACAAGACATATAAGGAACTGTATGAAAAACTGGAAACAAAGGAGGGGGAAAATAAGGTGTTCAAAATAGCAAAGCAGAGAAACAGACAAAGCAAGGATGTTCAACAAGTGAGAGTAATCAAGAGTAAAACTGGGGAAACTCTGATGGAAGAGAAAGTGAAACAGAGATGGAAGGAGTATTTTGACAACTTACTCAACCAGGAAAACCCTAGAGAAAGAAGAAAAACAAGAACAGAAGGGAGAGAAAGGGACGTGGAAGATATCTCTGTAGAAGAAGTCAGGACTTGGTTGAGGAAGATGGAAGGGAAAGGCTCAAGGACCTGATGACATACCAGTGGAAGCATGGATTGCTCTAGGCTAGGCAATAAAGGTGTGGAGTTTTTAGTGAACTTTTTCAACAGACTCTTGCGAGGAGAGAAGATGCCAGATGAATGGAGGAGCGTGCTTGTACCTTTGTACAAAGGTAAAGGAAACATCAAGGAATGTGGAAACTACTGGAGCATCAAGTTGATGAGCCACACTATGAAATTGTGGGAGAGGATAATAGAAGCAAGGATAAGGAAGGATGTGACAATCGCTGAGCAACAATTTGGATTCATGCCAGGAAGGAGTACCACCGATGCAATCTTTTGTCTACAGATGCCGTTGGAAAACTGGAATGAAGGGCAGAAGGCAGTGCACTGTGCCTTTATTGACCTGGAGAAAGCATACGACAGGGTACCCACAGACGAACTGTGGGAATGCTTGCGATTAGCTGAAACATTAGAGTGCTACATAAAGATTATCAAGGATATGTATGATGGACTGTGAGAAGTGCAGCAGGATTGACTAAAGAATTCAAGTTAGGTGTTGGACTCCACCAAGGTACAACACTCAGGCCATTTCTCTTTGCCATCATCATAGACAGGCTGATGAAGGACATCAGGAAGGATGCACTATGGGATATGCTGTTTGCAGATGACATAGTCCTGTCTAGACAAAATCATAGGAAGCTAGAGGAGGATCTGGAGATTTGGAGAAATGCACTGGAGAGAAGAGGCCTGAAAGTAAGCTGGAGCAAGACCGAATATTTGAGGGTTGGGGGTGTGGATGATGGAGAAGAGTTAAAGCTGCAAGGAGAAAAAGTAGAGAGCAAAAAACTTCAATTACCTGGGTTTAACAGTTAGTAGCAATGGAAGATGTGAAGAAGAAGTAAGAAGGATCCAAGCAGGATGGATGAGTTGGAGGAAGGTGTCTGGAGTTCTGTGTGACAGGAAGTTATCAGCAAAGGTTAAGGGTAAAATGTACAAGAGTGTTGTTAGACCAACCATGCTTTATGGAATGGAAATGGTGGCAGTGATGGAAAGACAGGTAAGAAAAATGGAAGTTGCAGAGTTGAAAATGGTGAGATGGACACTGGGAGTGACAAGAAAAGACAAGATAAGAGACAAATATGTGAGAGGGACTGCAAAAATTGCAAAGCTGGGAGACTTTGGAATGCAAGGCTACCTTGGTATGAACACATAAAAAGGAGAGAAGACCACGTGGGGAAAAGGATGATGGGGATGATGGTGCCAGGCAGAAGGAAAAGAGAAAGGCCAAGGAGAAGATGGATGGATTTGGCAAGAGAAGACATGGAAAGGGTTGGAGCTAGGGAAGAAGACAAAGTAGATCATATCTGTTTATTAAAATATATTTCTTGAAACGTGAATATAGAATTAAAATTTATCTCATAAACATCCATTACTAACTGTACAAAATCTTAACAACTGTGTTTTATTCTTTTTTAGGTGTTTATAAATATTAAATTATATTATATAAAAAAAAAAAATTGAATAAAGTTGAAGTCTTGACATTTAAACAGTTTTTGTATTTATTGCTCAATTTTTTCAGAAAAATAGAAAGGTGTAGCATAGTCAGTCAGGTTAGACAGTGTTTTGGATTTGCACACAATGGAATTATTTTTCAAATATCTTCAAAGTTTAGTATATATTTTGTCCTTTTTCAAATCAACAAGTTTCAGAGACAGAATAAGGATTTTTGAAAAAACTTTTTTCATGATATATCACCCAACCCTATCAGTGATTTTTGTAGTAGTACAATTAGTAAGAAACCAGTAGACAACTAATTTATTCTCACAAATTACTATGTCAAACTTAAAACATATTGAAATCAGAAAAAATGAATAGCTATAGATTGGAAGAACCAAATACTTTTCATCTCAAAGTCAAAACTCCTGATGAATCTATTAAATTTGACATAAATTCTTTCATTAAATCATTTATTGATGATGCTCTCCTTGGTAGATATTGTGATAAACTTGTTGGTATATTAAGTTATAACAATGCTCAAAAAATTTACACTGTTACTTTTAATTCTAAAACAACTGAAAAAGAAATGGATGAATTTTTAAAGACTTTGAAAATGTACTGCAAATTGAGTTACCATATAAACATTAATTTCAATTACCACTTGGAGATCAGATGGGTTAGTAAAACAATAACGCTATATCCAATCCCTTTTGACATAATGACTTCTTTAATTCAACAAATAACAAAGAACTGGGGAAAACAAGAAGCTTTCAATTTTGGCAGACATAAAAAATATAGCTTTTTAAGAAATCCTTACCTCCATTTGCGATTTACAGATTTGCAAATAGATTATAATTAGAGACCATCAAAATTAACGACAGGTGTATTACCGTTATTTTACTGGGAGAAGAAAATATAAATAGATGCAACTATTGTAAATCCAACAACCACAGCATTAAACAATGTGTTATTAAACCTGGAAACAAAATCCCTCAAACCTATGCCAATGTATCAAAAACTAATACAAACATTATTAAAAATACAAAACCCATGGCCTCCTCCAGCCCCTCTCCCAGTACCCTTAACCAAACATTTTAAAACTTCAACCATAAAAAAATCACCCCCTCCCCCATACCCTTGTCTCAACTTCTTACCTTTGAAAAACCTACAAATAGAAACTCCAAAAATGATCCTTTTACAATTGAAAACTATTCGCCTCTCTCTCAAAGTCTCAGTACATCTGAAGAATCTCTCAATACTCAAACACCTCAATCCATTCCAAAACCAGACCTAGACAACCCACACAACAAGAACTACAATTCGCAAAGCATAATTAACAAGAGAAAAGCCTCTACCAGCTCTCTTTCTCCATCTCCAAACAAATCTCCAACAATTCAAAAATCTAACATTCTCTGTAAATCAAGAAATAAATAAATGACTCATACCTTTTTGGATTTTTTGTGTACATTTGTAAATATAAAATCTTATGCTTTGACAGACCACTAAATTTATTGCAATTGCAATTTTTGTTGTAGTTTGTAATAGTTAACATTGTTAATTGCTTATGTGTTTTCTTTTTTTTATAAACTGGCCAACTGATTATTTGAATCTTAATCAAAAATTTAAAAATTGTTTCACTAAATTTGAATGGCTGGAAAAAGAAAATAGAACAGATTGCAAATTTTATTACATCCCACAGCACACACATCACATGCCTGCAAGAAACTCACTACACAGACAATCAAATCATTAATTATCTTTAACACAAACATAATTTACATGCAATCCTCAACACACGACATTACTCAAATACCCCCACTATTCATTTCAAAAACAGTACTGCAATAATACTTAACCAAAATGTATTCAACATACCTCAAAATCATGTTGCAACCCAAACTGTATCTTTTTCTGTTGCCAACGTAATGTTTACAATCTACAATATTTATTTGCCATCTGGCAACTGCTTAAAATCAATTAGAAAACAAATCTAATGTATTCAAACTCTTTCTCTACACCTTCAAAACTTAAATCAAAAAATTGTTATTCTAGTTGCTGATTTTAACTTCGTCTTAAATGAAATTGATGGCAAAGGAAGATTGTATCGCAACTCCAATGACAAATTATGTTTTTAATTATTAGTAAATTTAACTTGTGTAAAGTGTACTGAGCCTTATATCCGCTTACTCGAACCTTTACTTTCTCTCACTTCCACCTTACATCTCACATTGATCACATCTACATCCCTTCCAAATGAGCTATCTAATGTCATGCAATCTCAACACTTACACCTAACCTTTTCTGATCACTATCTAGCCCTACAATTACTACCAAAATACCTTTCTCAAACTGACCCTGCTCCACTCACTGAAAACTCAATGATTCTGTTCTCACAAAGCCATCCTTCTATCTATCAATTCAAGCCTTTCTAACTGACCTTCTTCAATCACATGCTCCATTATATGACCCCCTTGTGTGGTGGGATACTATAAAAACCATAATTAAATTAAGATTTATTTATCTCTCTACATGGAATCAAAAAAAGCAACAGGGAAAAGAAATATACCACAACCAACTAGCTGAATCCATAAAAAATAAAAACCAAGAAGAAATCATATTCTTCAAACAGAAACTATAAAAAACTACAACAATACCAATCAAAAAGAAACAAAATCAGATCATGTATCCCACCATAAACAAGTATCCCTCTCCCCTAGCATCAATCTTCAAATCCTCTCTTCAAAAATGTTCACAGCTACCCTCTGAAACAGCCAATCCTTCTTTTCATCATAACATATCATCCTATTTGTCTTTTCCTTTTATAAACAACTTTGGAATCTACCTTCCCTTCCACCAGACCTTACTGAATACTTCATAAATATCCATAAATACTATTGATGACAAAACTCTACAATTAATCCCAAAATCTCCCCTTGTGATCCTTGAAGAGATTTGCTTATCTATTAAAACTTTAAACAAGTGATCAGCCCCAGGACACAATGGACTTACCACAAACTTCTACAATTTTTTTCCGTCCTAACTACTACTTTACTACAAACTTTCAACAACTCCCTTCTCCAATCTGAACTCACACCTTCTCAATGATTAACTCTAATCAAACTCATTCTGAAAACTACAAACCTGAAATATGTCAACCAATGGTGTCCCATATTCCTCCTAAACACCAAATACAAGATATTATCCTCAATCATAGCCGACCACCTAAAACCCTTACTTAACCAAATAATATCCCCTGAACAGCAATGTAGCCTTCCAGACCACCAAATATTCAACAATTATCTCAACATAAAAACTACTTTAGACTTTGCTAAGAACTTTTCACCTTTAGCCATAATTCAAATCAATTTTTACAAAGCTCTTGAAACTGCTTCTAAACTCAGAATACCATCTTCTCTTCTCAGATGATTTGCAAACTTCTCTCCAATCTCACCACATCAATTTCAGTTAAGTGTGGCATCCATCAAGGATATCTTTTTGGCATGCTCCTTTTTATAATTGGCATTGAACCCCTAACAAGAAACATTCTACCTTCATCCCAAATTCAAGGACTCTTACTTGGTGAAGCTGCCCTCAAAGTCAGCCATTATGCTGATGACTTAACTCTATTCATAACCCATCCCACTTCTTTTCAATCTCTTTCTGCAATACTGAATCAATTTTCACTCTATTCAGGTCTTAAAACAAACAATCGTAAAATTAAAATCCTATCAAACTGCCCCTACCTCCTCTCTTCATTTAAGCTCTCATTCCCACATTGTAAGATCATGTCATCGACTAAAATCCTTGGAATCCATGTTTTATCCCAGGATGAAGAAATGACAAGGAACTGGGATGAGCTCATTCAATCAGTTCCCCATGCTACCCTTACTTTATTTAATCTGGATGACTCCCTTTACTCTAAAGTTATCTCAATAAACCAACACCTTTCAACACAGATCCTCTTCTATGCTAAAATCATACCTCCCACTGCCAAACAAAAACCCTAATTTCATTTCTATTTAAATTCTTATGAAACTTTTCAATCTTTTAACTTATTAAACGATCAACACTCTAGCTCCCTAAATCCAATGGTGGAATAGCACTTCTGTGTGTCAATGCAAAAGCTTCTGCTGCATTTCTATGGCAATTCATCTACTTAATTAAAAAACTAAGCCCTTCTTCACAATTTTGGATGACCTACACAATTTATAACCTTGATGCTAAAATAATCCCTTTTCAACTTGATTTTTACACAAATTCCCAACCTCACCAATCCAACCCAAATCCTCACTGGAAAACAATTCTTACACTCTAAACCTGAAACTCTTTCAAAACTATCCTTCAAACAACTATATCTTCATCTCTTAAAGCCTGAAACAAACCCTTTACCTAACCTTTTTATAAACTTTAATCCTCCTTCAACCCACATTGGCTCCAACTCACACTCATCAAGCTTTCTTCCTCTTTTTTTTCTAACTATGTATGAGAAAGAAATAGCACTCAGAACAATTTATAAAGGCTATTCATGGGGCTTTTTTTTATTAAACACAACCTAAGCCCAATAATCCAAATGATTTTTTATATAAAATATGCTGTTCTAACACTGACAATCCTCACCATCTTACAATTTTTCTTTTGAATGCCACCAATCAAACAATTAACTCTATCCCTAAAACCCTTACCAGCATAAACACTTCAAAAAGGAATTTCTATATAATTCAAAAAAGACATCATTCTTTTCAATTACACAGGACTCAAAAAACTGCCCCAAACAATAATACAAAAATGTCTTCTCAGATTTGACTGCATGCCCTTAAAATTCTAATTTAATTGAAACATATAACACACAAATATCACCAACATTACTAAACAAAACTCATTACAAAATTAAACGTAAATTTAAATCACTCATTAAAAAACTCTCTTCTAACCCCTAATTATTACATACTATATAATTTGAAATCAACTTGACATAGTACTTACCCAATGTATCCTATGCTTTGTTATGATTCCTTGTTTCCAAAACCAAATGATTTAAATAAATAACCTGTGTTTTTGTTATTCTGCTAATTTAGTTTTTATATAAAAGGCACATTAAACAAAACTTGCAAACTGTATTACAATTTCATTACTTTTTATTTGTGTTTTTTTATGTATAATATTTAAAAAAAAATATATATATATATAGATATAACACTGTACGAAAATATATATAGATATATATATATACATTGAGGTTTTGGCTGATTTTTTTTGTAATGTTTCAATCCAAACTGCTCTGACCTGCTTGCTGAGCACTACACCAGCATTGTGCAACAATTTGGTTGTATATATATATATGTACAATGTACATAAAAATTCTGGGCCAGTGCTCTTCAAAGAAAAGTGCTCTATGACACCAGGTCAGAGCAGTTTTGCTGAATTTTAGACCATACTTTCACATTATTTTATTTACCACCACAGACTGTTTTGCCTCTCCTGATCTGTCAGGGGGCAGTTAGAAATCTTATTCAAATGGAATTTTTATTTTACTTTTATTTAATATATTTATTAATTATTTTTATTTGAATAAGACTTTTAATTACAAACTAACAAATGATATATGCCACCACCAAAACAAATTTACTTTAACCCTACGTTAGTACCCTGGGGGTAGGAACGTCATTAGTATTATGGGGTGTTTCAGCACCCCATTATTAAAACTGTTGTCAATAACAAGCAATATACACATTGGGCTTCAATGCTTGTTTATTAAATAGATTTAAACAATAATAAAACATCAAAGCTGTTTATTGAATAAATCTAAACTGTAAAGTGATTAATGTGCGATAACTCACAACCAAAACGAGTACCCCGGTAGCCTTTTTCCAACCTTATCGCCATCAGTGTTATTTGTTACTCTGATTCTTCATCGTTAGATGTGGATTCATGGCATGTTATGCATTGCACAAACAACTTGCTGTGGTCTTTGCAAACATGCTTACCACAAGTGGTACAAACTGTTTTGACTTTGCGGTCACGTGACCTCTCGCACAATTCACATCTCTTTGCACGATTTGATGTCAATGCCTGTGAATATGTTGAAGATTCTTCTGACTCTGGCAGCATTCTTCTAATTCCACTTTTGAGGTCTCTTGACAGGTGAATATTCTGCAATCTTCTTTTCAGAGCCTCTTGAACAAGCTGCATACTTACACTCTTGATGAATAGACGGCATTTTAGCTTGTTTTCAGGGTTATGACAGTAGAGTACAGTAACCTCCCGCTTAAGTACGCAACTTGATCTTGAGGTGGCTTTGCGTACTTATGCGGGAGGTGCGTACTTAACAGTTTTGTGCCCTATTGCACGTACAGTATGTGTGCACGGCCAGTACATCGGTAAATGCGTGTAACCATTATGCAGTCATGCATGTAACCATTACAGTATACAGTACAGCACAAACTCGGCATTTATTACGTCAAAGACTTCTTTGTTTTCTCGATCATTGTTTTGTTAGTGTAGGCGATAGCCGTGCTAAGCTTATGGCCCGTATTTTTGTTTTCCAAGTTTTTATATTATGACGTAACAACGTCAAACTTGTGTTATTACCTTGTGCGTTTTTTCTTATTCACAAAGTTAGAGTTTGATCTGCTTAATAGTGACAGTGAAGATAGCTGATAAGTGCTAGAAGGCTGCATTGTATATGTTGTTTTGTTTATTATTTTCTTACAGTAACTGCGCTGTTTTTTGTTATGTTTTGTTTTTTAGATCACGATCTAGTAGATTGTAGCACCAGTAAAATAGCATTAGTAAAATAGTTGATAGTGGTGAATAAGCTAATTGACTGGTTAAACTCTAAGGTTGTCACTAGAGCAAGCTACGACTACAGGTTAAGAAATAGAATCAGGCAGAAGTGCTGTCTACATTTTTTCGATCTGATTGATCAACAGTTAGTCTTTTCAAACAATTTCAGTTTATAATAACCTGCTATTTTTTTGTTTTGCTTGTAGCCTACTGCATAGTGTACAATTACGTACACTACAGTTTCGTTGTTCCCATCATGTCAAGTAAAGGTAAACGTTTAAGTGAATCCCAGAGGTTGGAGGTTATTGCTAAGTTAAGTGTACCATCTGCTCCAAGTAAAAGAAGTCTTGCAAGAGAGTATGACGTAAGTGAAGGTGCCATTCGTAAGATAATGAAAAACCAAGAAGGCATTCAAAAGTGTTCGGCTTTAATGTCTGAGGAAGGAAAGAGAAAAACCTTACGAGCATCTATTGGTCGGTTTTCTGAGTTAGAAGATATTCTTTATGTTTGGATTGATAGCATGAGGCATGCAAAGCTTCCCGTCCCTCCCTCATTGGTCATTGTAAAAGCAAAGCGAATTGCTCAAGAATTATCGATACCAGAAGGCGACTTTAAAGCCTCATGGCAGTGGCTTAGCCGATTTAGAAAACGTCGAGGATTGCAACAAATTCTCCTTCATGGTGAAGGGGCAGAAGTAGACAAAGAAGATCCAAAGCTTCTGGCCGCATTGGACGATTTGTATGCTACAATTTCAAGGTATAATCCTGAAAATGTGTACAACATGGACGAAACAGGGTTGTTCTTTCGACTTCTACCACGGTATACTCTGCTTATGCCATTCGAAGATCTCAGTACAACTAGAGGAAAGAAGAAAGCTAAAGAGCGCTTGTCTCTCGTTGTTTGTGCTAACGCCACAGGAACGCACAAAGTTCCTTGCACAATGATTGGGAAACCGAAATCTCCAGCCTGCATCAAACAGCGACAATGGCCTATCAAATATTTTAGTCAGGGTAAAGCATGGATGGATGTTGACACATGCTGGAAATGGTTCAATGAAGTTTTTTATCCTGAAGTAAAAAAGAGAACAGGGCGCCCTGTTCTCTTGCTAATGGACAATGCTCCAGGTCATTTTGCAGGCTTTGAGCGGGGTAATGTTAAGGTGGAATTCTTTCCACCCAACTGCACCAGCTGGAAACAGCCATGCGACATGGGTATTATTGCAGCATTGAAGAAGAGATACAAATATTTGTACCTTAAGGATGTTCTAGATTTTTGTGATCTTGATGAGAGTGTTCGAATCCACAAAACAGAGCAAGGTAAAAGATTACCACGTGGGGCTGCAGGTGTTGCTTACGGTAAGCCTGCTCATTTACTGGATGCTGCTCACTATGTAAAGCAAGCATGGGAATTCATATCAGACACAACAATAAGAAACTCCTTCAACAAGGCCCAACTGCTAACTCCAATGGCAGGAGGAGTTGATGAAGAGCCCAACTTCGTACCTGAATTGTTACTTAGCTTTAGGGCTTTAGATATTGCAATTGACAATGACGAGCTTGACAAATTTATGCACATCGACGACGAGAAGAATGAAGAATATTCAGAGGCTCTGTTGGATGATGTAAACGCGGCATTGGCGGCAGTGCAGTCTGGTGAAGGTGCTGACACTAACGATGAGGCTGGCCCAAGCAATGCTTGTGACGGTGAAATTGTCACCAATAGTGTTGTATTTCATGGCTTTGATCAGCTTTATAGCAAAGTTCTCGAGGTTGAAGATCAGTTGCTGTGTCCAGTCTTGCAGGAAGAAGCAGGGGATGATTATGATAAGATAAAAACCACATTTGAGAGCTTTCAACAAAAACTGAGGCAGGTGACATTGCGAGTCAAGCAAAAGAGGATGGAAAACATGCGCCAGCTAACTTTGCATGACATGATGAGCAATGAATAAATACTACACATTACTGCACTGTATATTTCATCATGCTGCAGTTTGTTACTGCGTGTAAATTTTCGTTTGAAATAAAAAAAGTTGAACCAAAGTTTTTTGAGGAATTTTTGCGTACTTTTCTGGGATGCGTACTTAAACGGGTGCGTACTTAAGCGGGAGGTTACTGTATGTATGCATTTATAGTGGAAACGTTCAACAGCGTGTAAAAAACAGTCAAAGGCCAACGTCAACAATTTCTTGAAGTGTCGTACTCCCTGCCATTTGGTCAACCATATCCACTCCGCCCTTGGTCGAATTATAAAAAGTAATAATTTCAGGCTTTTTCATGTCACTAGACTCTGGGTCAATTTTATCATCATGATGCATGCTACTGAAGAGGACAACATTTTTCTTTTGCTTGGTCTGAGGCACATAGGATACTAGTGTCACATTACCTCCAAATCCAAACATCTGCACATGCAGCCCTGTTCTTGACCGATAAAAATTCGTCAGGGATCTCACGTTTGTTCTTGCAAAGTGTTTCCACAGCAGATAATTTATAGTCATGAAGTAGACTTACAATAAGTGGGTAAGTGGTATACCAATTATCAAATGTAACCTTTCTGCCTGAACCTGAGATTTCAGAGATAAGTCTTGTAACTACAGCAAAAGATGAATTGTCAACTTTAAATGGGCCATCAGGCTGTTTTCCAGCATAAATTTTCATTTTGTAAGTATAGTACGTTCTAGCATCAGCCATTGCTTGTATTTTTATGCCATATTTTGCTGGTTTGTTCGGGATATATTGTCTGAATGGACACCTGCCCCTGAAAGCCACCAGCATCTCATCAATTGTGACAAACTCTGAGGGCGAATAGTTCCTCAAACAATTTTGAACAAATGTCTCAAAAAGGTCTCGAATCGGGGCAAGCTTATCCAAAAGTTTTCTTGAAGCCCATGTTGCTTTGTCATCGAACCGTATGCAACACAGTAGAAAGCAAAAACGATGCGACATCGTCAGCCGAAAAACATCAATACCAGTGCCATCAGTCTTCCACAAATTATCAAGGTTCATTCTGTTGCTGTGATAGGTACCAGCCAATAGTAGTAGACCAAGAAAAGCCTTCATTTCTACATTATCAGTGTCTCTTGCTTTACTTTTTTGAGTATAGTTCTCTCTCTTGTCTCTGATAAACAAGTTGGTCTTTTCAACCAATAATTCCAGCATTTCGGGAGTAACAAATAGTTCCCAAAACTCATAAGGAGTTTTCACTTGAAGAGCTGGTCCTCTAGGTCCTGGTCTTTCTCGAATAATATTTTGAGGACGGGTAAGAACTGCTGAATTAGGCATTTCTTTCTGCCACCATGATTTCTTGTCTTTTCCCAGCCATCCATCACACTTTGGCTGTTTTTGGCAGGGCTGTTTTTCCGGTTCGTCATGTTCTGAGTCATAGCACTCAGAATCAGAAATAACTTCATCTTCTATAACGAAATCTGATTCACCTTCACTGTCATCTTCAGCATCACTCAAAACGTCACATTCTTGCAACATTCTTTGCAACCTTTCTACATTTCTACTGTAACTATCCATAATTTACCCTAAAAAAATAAGAAGAACAAGTCACAGTACTGTAAGATTTTCAGCATTTTTTCCTCTCACCTATTCAAAAGGGTATTTAAAAAAACAAAGTTGCAAGTGTTGCCAACTCAAAACGGCATATAAATTTAATACCCTGGGGTGCTGAAACACCCCAGGGTACTAACGTAGGGTTAAATTAAACAAATGACCTACCTAATTTTGTACACTTGAATTGCCCCTCTTTTTTGTGTACTTTCTTGTCCATCTTAATCTGCTTGTACCTCTCACTATCGTTCGCACTGTGTTTCACTCACTTTACCTTTCTACCTTATAAAGCTGACAGTGTTCCCTCTTTTACTTTTATTGCTTTATAAAGTTTTCTCCTTTTATACCTTTTTCAACACACCAAACTTGCCTTCCCTCATTTTTAAATGAATGCAAACCTCCATACTTGCATTTCTTATATTTTTTGTTCTATGATGTCACAGGAATTGTATAATTTGCTTGACTAATTTAACTTTTTATTATTATTATTTTTTACTAAAACTAACTGCATTTTTAATTTTCTAGTAACCACCTGACAATTCTATAGGATGAAACAGACTATTGTGGTTTCAACTTTTTTGCTGTAGTGTTTTTAATTTAAATAAATTGCTCTAACCTGGTTATTGAGCACTGTACCAGCAATATGAGACAATTCAATTATATATATATATATTAGAACAAATGATTGGACAATGCCGGGATTTGGACAATGCTTATACAGGGTGATCAATTTTAAGTGTTAAAATT
This sequence comes from Diplosoma virens, assembly GCA_963680785.1. Lineage (NCBI taxonomy): Eukaryota > Metazoa > Chordata > Ascidiacea > Aplousobranchia > Didemnidae > Diplosoma > Diplosoma virens. Next base: position 51,081,460 of record OY796883.1, read on the forward strand.
CATTTTAAATTGAATTTTTTCTATATTTTTTCAATGTAACTTAACTTTTAATGCTTTCTAACGAATCTTTATTCTTTCAAGTATTTAAATTTAACTATGGCTGTAGGTTTAGGTAAACGAATCACAATTGCTGAGCTTAGGTTTAGATAAACAAATCACAATTGCTGAGCTTTTTAAGGCAGGGAAGTCTCAGAAAGAAATTTGCAAGGACCTGAAAGTGAACAGAATGCTGGTCTGGAAGACTCTTTAAAGGTGTAAAGAAAGTGGGAATGTGCAAAATCAACCAGGACAAGGCCGTCCCTGAAATGCTAAGACTTTGAAATTGATGAAAACTACCAGGGAGAAACTCTGGAGAAATCTGAAGAAATCCATCTGGAAAACAGCAAAGGAAGCAAATGTTTTGCATGGCACCATGTTTATGGTTCTTCATAGAGATCTAAAGATGTCCCCAACCAAACACTTGAGAAAGCAGTTGTTATCAACCAAAACTGTGGAGAAACGCCTTGCCAGAGCCAGAATTCTCCTCTCCCGCCTTGAGGCAGGCACACTTTCTAATCTCATTTTCAGTGACAAAAAGAAATTCGACATTCAACACAATGTGAATCCTCAGAATGATCATATTTGTTCATGTGATGGGGAGGTAGGACCTCAAAGAGTCACTCAGGCCCAAGGGGCAGTGTCAGTAATGGTCTGAGCAGCTGTTACAGAATCTGGAAAAAGTCCTTTGGTTTTCATAGAACAAGGTGTCAAACCGAACCAAGAGAATTACTGAAATGACATCCTTGTTGGTTCATTGTTGCCCTGGGCAAAAGAACACTTCAAAAAATGTCCTTGGACGTTTCAACAAGATTTGGCACCATCACATGGAGCTAAAAAGACACAAGATTGGCTATCAGCCAATGTTTCCAACTTCATTTCCAAAGAGGAATGGCCACCTTCATCACCTGATTTGAATCCTCTTGATTTTGGTATCTGGGGGTACCTCGAGAGCAAGGTCTTAGCAACACATCATAAAAGTTTGGAGGCACAGAAGACGAAACTACAGAAGGAATGGTTGAAAATGCCCCAGGATGTGATTTGTGACTCTTGCAGGTTATTTTTAAGGTGTCTTCAGCTTATAATTGATTCAAATGAAAAGCATATGAATAAATTGTATTTGTACTGAATTTATATTCATTCTGTAACAATATTTCACCTGTTACTCCAACTGTACATATCATTTCCCAAATACAGTTATTTGAAGTTGTAACGCTAAATATTGATCACCCTGTATATTTGAATAAGGTAAGTTAAAGTTTTATCTTTGACTTGCCAAATTTTTAAAGTTAAATTAATTAAAAAGATTTAATTATTGAAGCTAATTAGATTAATTAATAAGTAATTGTGAAATTTTTTTGAAAACCACAACAAAAAGTTTGCGAAAAAGAAAGCTGTGAGAGATTGTTAAAGAGAGCTTTAGATAACTTAAATACTTACAAGCTTCAAAGGCATTCTATATGAATAAGGTAAATTAAAGTCAGTAGTGTTCTCCAGAGCTAAATATTCTCAAGAGTCTATAGTTGAAGTGTTATAAAGCAACTTTGCTTCTTCTTTGTACAGTAGTTAGGTAAGTTTAATTTTGTGTAAGGTATATAATAAGTAGTATAGTTTGTCTCATAAAAAGTTAGTTTGTGGCATTAGCTGTGTAGAGTAAGTTGAAGCTATTTAATTATTATTTGTAAAGATAGAAGTGGAGGGCTGAAAGAAAGAATAACAGTTAAACTTTGAACCAGGATTCCAGATAGTTGTTGGAGACCAACTTCTGGTTTTTATTTACAAAAAATTGAAAAGCCTTGACTTAACCCTAAAAAAAGAGACAAGACCTTGCCTTAGTGCAGTTGTTGTTTTTTCTTGTTGCTGGAAACTTAAGAAAGAATCTGGTTAAAATTGTTAGTTTATAATACACTCGTAAAATGTTTTTTGATGTAATTCAAGCTTTCCAAAGAAAACTTGATGAATTAAAAAAAACAATAAAAGGTATAAGACTAATTAGTTATAAAGATGCAAAATTTCTGGTAACGCTCAAAATGGTGCAAAATCCAATGATGGGCAAAACACAGGACATCATACACAGTATTTGCAATGATGGATATAAAACAGAAAATGGACTAAAAATCAAAACTAAATATCCCTCCCAACAATTGATTTAATAACATTATACCCTGTTTTGTTTGAGATGACAGAACAACATTTAGGAACATTGGAAAATAAAAGATGGGGCAAAATAGAAAAAATTTTCTTTGGCAAAGTGCAATATTATCTGCAAATAAAAAATGGGTATGTTAATACATATATATATGTATAAAACACAAATTACTTGAGAATAGAAAATAAAGTCAAGATCTTTGGACACTGAATGTCAGTTACCACCCTATACAATAGGCATCTACCCATGTGATGCTTCTGTAAGGTATGCAGCCATTAAGTTGAAAATTGCTCATGAGTACAAAAAAAATGTTTTTACCAAGAGATTTTCACATTTACTACAATTTAACGATCAAGAACATTTAAATGAAATAAACAAACTTATTAATAAAAAAGAAATAGAAATAGCAATTGACTCACTAAACAGTGATGCTGCTCCTGGATCGAATGGTCTGACTGCAAATTTTTACAAAATTTTTAAAAAAACAATATTAACAGATTTATATGAATTATTTAACAATATATTTTTAAAAGGCAAAATGCCTAAATTGATGGGAGAAGCAATTGTTAAACTTTCATACAAAAAAATAATCATAAAAATATAAAAAATTGGAGACTAATAGCTTTATTAAATACAGGTTATAAAATTCTAAGTAAAATTATTGTAAACAGATTAATTCCAATTTTTGAAAATTATATATTACCACAACAATAATAACCAACAACAATGTACTGGATTGCCCAGTCAAAGAATTGAAAATATTTATTATAATATACAAGCATTATTGCAATTGGCTAATCAAAAAAATGAAAACTTAGTAATAATGTCAATTGACTTTAAAAAAGCATTCGATAAATTTTCTCACCAATTTATTTTTAAAATTATGGAAAAATTAAGACTTGGAAAACTATATATACTTGAATTTATTAAACTACTTTATAAAGGTATTTTTTCAAAACTTGAAACTAATGGGACATTAACCAAAAAAATCATAATCAAAAGAGGTATCAGACAAGGATGTCTTTTAAGTATGTTATTATTTGTAATTTGCACATATGTTTTAACATGAAAAATTATTAAAAATGAGAAAATTAAAGGCATAACTTTTCAAAAAGTAAATTTCAAAATTGCCCAATATGCGAATGACACAACCTTTGTTTATCAAAAAATTGATGAAATTAAAATTGTTTGAAAAATTTTGTGGATTAAAAATTAATGCAAGAAAAACTCAAATACTAGCAACATCTATACAACTTAAAACTAAAATTATTAATGAATACCCACTATTCAAATTACAAGATAATTTAAAAATACTCAGAATAACTTTTTACTTAAAACCTGAAAATAATATCAAAAACTGGTTAAATACAATACCAAAAATTAAATCAATTATTCAACAACATCAAAATAGAAATTTGACAATTGATGGAAAAAAATCAAATTATAAAAACTTTAATAATGCCATTAGCCATTAACATAGCAAGAATTTATCCACCAACACTTAATATCATTAAAGAAATAAATAGTGTAATATTTAAATATTTGTAGCTAAACTATCCATATGATCAATAGCAAGAAAAAACCTAATTGCTAAAAAACAAGAACAGGGAATTACCATGATTGATATACAAAGTAAATTTGATACGTGCTTTGTTGAAAAAATCAAATATTTAACAAATCTAGATAAAGCATACTTTATTTGGCATCAGTGCAATTTTTACAATTTGTTTTATAAATTAAGACACATTAACCAAAATTTATGAACCACATGCATTGTATGGGAATTCTAATTGAAACAAAACTTTTAACATATTTTTGAAATTGAAAAAATCTAACCTAAATTGGTCAAACATAACTCATAAAGAAATTTACTTGAAATTAAAAGAACTTTTAAGTAAAAAAACTGAAATCATCAGTTTAAATAAAAAAGTTATTTCTTGGAACCAAATTATATGTAAGATTAAAAAAGTTTATATACAAGATTAATAATAAAGAACATGAATCAATTTATAGAACTGTTCATAATGCCTTTAAATGGCAACAAAACAATATTTATAAATTTTGTTGCAAATCCAATAATATGAACATACTGTATATTAATTTATTGTGAACCAATTATAACAATTTGGCAAGAATATGAAAAATTAATTCTAAAAAATGAAAATATTCAAATAAAATTTAATTAAGATAACATATTAAATAATTTCTTTGAATGTAATTTTACAAAATTAATTACAATTAATGAAAGATTTAACACATTTAAAGATGAACTTAATTGAACACAAAAAAGAACTAGATCAACATCAAATTACTAATTGGGATAACCTAAAATTTCAAAAATACTTATTAGAAATTATACACTCAAGACATAAAGAAACCAAAATTCAACAAAATCAAATGATTTATTATAAATAACATCATGAAAATTTTATCTAAAAATTTTCATATCCAGAGTAATCATGAATAACATTATAAGATAATGGTATTTATGATTTGAGACTGATAACTTCTTTGATATCTTGAAATGATGATGGTAATTTAATCTATGTATGCTTTGTAATTGGTTGAATCAGTTGTTTGAACTGCGTCAATGCTGTATTATATTTAATATTGAGTTAAAGAATATGTTTGTAGTGTTTTTATATTTTCTTTTATTTTAAAATGATTTTTTACTACTCAGCAAAATGTATACCGTAAAATCTCTATTTGAACGCCACCTCTAATAGAACGCCACTATAAAGGAAGAGTTGAAAAATAGAGCGCTACCCTCTAATATTGAACACCACCTCTAATAGACCGCCACTTTGACATTCATTATGTTATGGTAGATGTTTTTTTCTTCTTCTTTAGATGTTAGATGTTAACTGTGTTAGATGTTTTTTCTTTTCATTAATTGATTTTCACCAGTGAATTTCACCAGTGAATTTTTTATTACTTACCACTAACTGTGTTACCGTAGATGTTTTTTCTTTAGATGTTAGTTGTTAACTGTGTTAGATGTTTTTTCTTTTCATTAATTAAATTTATCTTTCCAAAATTCTGACCAGCTAGTCGAAAAATAGAGCGCCACCCTCTAATTGAACACCACCTCTAATAGAACGCTACTATAGGGGAAGGGTTGAAAAATAGAGCGCCATGGCGCTCAAATAGAGATTTTACGGTATATTCATTCGACAGAGCTCTTTCTACTGCAAAAAACTGTGCTGATCGTCTTTTTGAATGTTTTCAGATTGCGGGGCCCCGCTATTGCACTTCGGCCGGGTTCACCCCTGCGATTATCCGATAATGTGGATAACTCGGTCGTATAATTTGTGTTAGTGGGGATTGCGTTCGCGCTATCCCCGAATCTCGAATCAATCGCAGGCAGTCAAGCAAGCAAGCAAGCAAGCAAGCAGCAGCGACAACAATGAATTTTAAGAGGCCTTGCAAAAAAGACAAAACCAATCTAACCGAGTTTTCTGCTGCCCTGCGGCCAAACTGCGAACAGAAGCAACGAAAATCCGGCAAGCTTGAAGTGATTCGCTTAGGATAAGTTCGACGACCGAGCTTCTAAGGCATTCTATTTGAATAAGGTAAGTTAGCGTCTTGCTTTGAGACGATTTTTTTCTTAAAATAAGAAAGAGCGTGAGAAAACCTATCTCCAGACGCCCCCTAGCTAATAGACAGAAAGGACGAAAACGCGTTATTGCCACTGCGATGCATGCATCAATCTCTTCGGTCGTTCGACTGTGTCAGTAAAAAGGTTTGTTGTTAAAAAAAACAAAAGAAAAAAACAAAAACTGACCTACTCAGGCATGCAAGTAAGCATTCGAACTGCTCGAGCAGCGAACCTGTTCCTGCTGATCAAGAGTCAGTTGCTCAGCGTATGAGCTATGTCGAGTCACGTGCGACGTCGTTTTTTTTGACATACAACAAATCGAACTGAAGAAATCGTCTGCGATTGACATCAACTAGCAATGTCGGCCTTGTCCAAGGCGTTCGTTGTTCAACCTATCTATCTTTCAAAGCTTATTGTTTTATCCAAGATAAACAAATTTGTATAAACGCTTTGAATTTTGTAGAACGGAAAAATTGAAAAGCCGAGATTAGTTGCTTTGAATTCAACACATTAGCAACCGACACATGACAAGAGCACACAGCAAGCGAGCTTGACTTGTTGCCCGTGCAAAGATAAAATCCGGCTGCGCTTCAATCCTTATCGCTTCTTGGCTCTCAAGAGCTAAGATCAAGTGTAAGTATCAGTTCTTCTCAGTTTAATACCTGGGACGCCCAGCATCGCTGGGCTCTATGTATTAATTTTATGTTTGAACAAAGGATGAGAATTCAAAGCTCGCTTTGTCGCACCCGCGGATTGTCTCGGTATTGCAGTACCTCCGGGTTCGGCCCACGCTCGCTCTGGTGAGTATCTATCGGCCATGCATTCGAATAAGAGGAAACTAGAGCTAGACAGAGATAATTGCAAGTGAAAAAAACACAAGAATTGAGCGATTGCCAACGAAACATCTGCCAACTAGCAATGACGCCAACTCATATTTACCTGACAAGGGCCTACACCGTGATCACGTAGGCGATGGGCCCAGGGCGAGGCCCAGCCATTGCACTCTGGCCGGGTTGACCCCTGCGATTACCCAAAATGTGGATAACTCGGTCGTATAATTTCTGTTAGTGGGGACTGCCTTCGCGCTATCCCCGAATCTCGAATCAATCGCAAGCAAGTAAGCAAGCAAGCAACAATGAATTTTAAGAGGTCTTGCAAAAAAGCCAAACAATCAATTCAATTCATACAAGTTTGTTTGTCTTGGATAAAACAGCAAGCTTTGAAAAGATAGATAGGTTGAGCAACGAACGCCTTCCGCAAGGCCATTGTGAGTTGATGTCAATCGCAGACGATTTCTTCAGTTCGATTTCTTGTATGTCAAAAAAGCCACATTGCACATGAGTCGACATAGCTCATGCGCTGAGCAACTGACTCTTGATCAGAAGGAATAGGTTCGCTGCTCGAGCAGTTCGAATGCTTACTTGCATGCCTGAGTAGGTCAGTTTTTGTTTTTTTCTTTTGTTTTTTTTTAACAACAAACCTTTTTACTGACACAGTCGAACGACCGAAGAGATTGATGCATGCATCGCAGTGACGCAATAACGCGTTTTCGTCCTTTCTGTCTATTAGCTAGGGGCATTTGGAGAAAGGTTTTCTCGTGCTCTCTCTTATTTTAAGAAAAAAATCGTCTCAAAGCAAGACTTTTTTTTTTTTTTTACAAAAGTTTAAAAACAGTAGAACACAATATTATGTTGTTAAATTGTTTTGGATAAATTATTGTTTTTTGATGTATTTTTATATGAATTATATGTAAAATAATTCCAATATTGCTTTAATGACTCTTTTATGCTTTGCCAGGTTTGCTTCGGTTTTACTAAGTGCAGACAATTTTGATTCTTAAGATTTTGTCTTTTTGATTGCGGATTACTTTTTGATCCTTTTAAGAGTTTCAAATTTTTTGATGGTAATACTGTTGTATGTCGTCGAATTATGTGCTGGTCATTAGTGATGTCAACCGCGCAGCGTACGCTGCCGCGCAGTGCCGCGTAGTAACCTTTTTTGGAGGATCTTGCCGCGTACCGGGCCGCGCCGCGTGCAAGTTATGAAAAGTTTACATTTAAATTTTAAGCAAATCTTATTTTGTATAAAGGCCCGTTTCCACTACGAGCGTGGAAAAAAGCATTTTTTGTTTGTTTTATTGCTTTTTTTTTGCGCTCGCTTCAATTTTAACCGCTCGCTTCAATCGAAGATCAATAAAAGAGACAAAGAATGCTCTTTTCCACGCTCGTAGTGGAAACGGGCCTTAATGCTATTGCTTGGGTTGCCGATTTAGTTGCTCCCCTTCATTAATCTAATCACAGAAAGCAAAATGTTAGGAGCATAATCCACTGAATAGCCTCTTACCATAGTACCGGTAATTTATAATGTAAATAGCGCGTAAAGCGGCCAAAAAGAAATATGAGACAAACTAAAATAAATAAAGAGAGAGGTAAACTGCTCTCAAACCAGTGTTGCCAACTTAGATTATTTTAATCTAGATTTAGATTATTTTTGTCTAATTTAGATGTAATAAATACCCATTTAGATGTTAGATTATTTTTGTCTAATTTAGATGTAATAAATACCCATTTAGATGTTAGATTATTTTTTAGATTATTTTAGCATTTCATTTAGATATATTTAGATTATTTTGACAAATGTTATTTTGCATTTGTTTCTAGTGGCAAAGAAGTGACAACACCTTTTTTTTAGAGAACATCCTGATTTTTGGACGAAAGTGGGAAATTTGAGAGCTAAAGACCTTTTTTTTTTTAGAGAACACCCTGATTTTTGGACGAAAGTTGGGAAATTTGCGAGCAAATGGAAGTGAAGACCTTTTTTTTTTACAATGTAGAACACCATGACCAACTTTATATTACAATTTTCGTTTTTTTATTAAAAATGTAACTTTGGTATGTTTGGATTATTATTTGGATTATTATTTTTTAAATTTATATTATTTTAGATATTTTTTGTTGAGATTCTAGATTATTTTATCTTTGAACATTTGGCAACCCTGTCTCAAACTTAAAGAAAGCAATGGAATCTAATTGTACAGCAGAGAAAGGCTTGTAAAAAATATTACTAAGAAAGAATAAGCAATGTGAATTTTGAAATTAAACTTGAGTTAGAGTATGTGAAGCTTCCCCTTTTTTTTAATCAACTTGGCATTTGAATTATTTTATTCCTTTTAGTCGATTATTCAATACCAAAACAAAATCTTAACTTTTTTTTTTTTTTTTTTTTTTTTTATCATTTTTTAGGGTTTTATTCATTTTTCGCCGTTGGTAACTGTTTTGAGTTCAAGCAAAGGACAATTTCTGTTTTGAAGTGATCTAAATTTTAAACCGCTATATCGCTGAACGTGCAAGTGCGACCAATTCCCATCGGTATATTAATTTTATTTGATGCGCAGTGGTTTGTCATTCGTCTGAACTCTTTTCGCTCTTCTTAACTTTCTTTTGTTCTACGCGCAGCGGCTTGGCGCTTATCTGTCCTTTTGGCCCTTGTGAACTTTCTCGTTTTAGCTTTTTTTTTTTATTTCAAATATTAATTAGCAGGGGGCCCTCAGAAGATAAATAACGCTCGCCAGAGAAAAAATTCATTCATTTTTCATCTAAGTTGTAAAAATAATTTTTGGCCGAAGTGCAGCTAATTGTTTTCGAACTTCGGAATCGCAATCATCAATTTAAATTATTTGGCTCTCCACATTCCCAAACTTTTGTGAGTACCTTTTATTTGGTTGTTGCATGAATTTCGTTGTAGCTATTTCAGTGACTTATTCGTATATATTATCTATAGGATTACAAGACAAAATAGGAATACTTGTCAATCAAGTTTTTAAAGTGGAGAGAGAGATTCCCAAAAAACAAACTAAATCCAAAACAGTAATCAAAAGTTTAATCAAAAAGTTTAATCTGAAGTAGTCAGAAGTTGTCAGAAGTGGAAATTTGTTCAACTTTATCCAAAAGGCTCAATTCAAAATCCGGTGAGTTCGTTCCTTTTTTGTTTAAATATGGCTGAAAATTCGGAACTTTATGAGCGCCTGAAAGCCCGTAGAACGTCTCTAAAGGGCTCTGTAACAAGAAAATTAAGGAGGCTGTCAGAATTTTCCAAACATGAATTGCTTAATAAAGCCGCATTTGATCAATGTAACGAGTCTCTGCAACAAACGCTTAATGATTTACGCTCGACTTTGAAACAAATGAGTAAATTAACACTAGAACTACCAAAAGAATTTTATGAAGAAATTAAAAATGATGCAGAAAAGAATGATGAAGCATTAGAAAACTTTGAAGATCAAGCGGTCGATTTAAAATGCGAATTCGATATTGCCTTATCAAAGCGTAACAATTTATCTGCTAACACTAAAGAAATAAGCAAACCAAAATTTAAGCCGAAAGATCTCGCCCCGCCAAAATGGAACGGCAACCTAATAACCTACAACGCCTGGAAACAACAAATTAAAGATTATTTTAAAATAACAAACTTAACTAATGACTATGAGCAATTACTTGTTTTACTATATCAAGATATCTTACCAAATTCGATTCAATTTAACTTAAGAGATTGTACGAATGTAAACCAAGAAAATGGAGTTTGGGAAAGATTAGATGCCAAATTCCCTATTAACAGTATACCAAGAGCTATTTTGCAAGACTTAAAAGAAACAAAGCCCATGTCCTCCACTTCCGCTCGCGAAATGCGCAGAGTTTTAGAACAAATCAAAGATTTTGCCAGACATTCCAAACTCGCTGACCGCGCAGAAGAATTAGCTAGTCAAACTACTATTGATCTAATTGAGCAAAAATTATCGAACAATTTAGTCAGAAGTTTTCGTAGATGGGTCAACAAAGAGCATAAAGATAAATCTATTACGGTCGATCTTTTAATAGTGTTTTTACAAGACGAAACTGAGTTAGAAGAGAGATTACAAACAAAACCACAAACTATCTTCGAAAAACGTAGAAGCGCTACTGTCAATCAATTACGTTCCGATTTCCGTGAATTTTGTAAATTGTGCGATCAATCTCGCCATAGATTTGTTGATTGCGCTGTGTTTTTAAAATACACACCACAACAAAGAACAGAAGCTATGCGCAAACTTGGGAGATGCTTTACTTGCCTTGCACCGATGCACCGCTCATCTCAAGACTGCCGCTATCGACGACGATGTGCGTCATGTAATTATTCTCATCACTCGATGCTCGCTTGCGTACAGCGTAACTCACCAATTAATCAAGTTAAAACTGTAAATTCTCCTTCTACACCCACTCTTAATGCTTCAGCTGATGAATTTCAGCCTCCAACTTCAAATGTTCGAACAGTGAGTAGATCAGAAAATAACTTAAAATATTCCCCATCAATCATAATTGAAATATTAGATAACAATGGAAAGTGGCGTAAAGCAGTCGCATTGTTAGATTCTGGAAGTGATGTAACTCTAATAAAACGAGATACTGTTCAAAAACTTCACTTAATATCAAATCGCAAACCTTTTATTTTTAAATTTGGTACAGCTGGTGGTGGTTCTTATAGCGAAAATTCTGCAACTCTTTCTTTATGGGTGCGTCGACAAAATCAACCTTCTTCGCGTTTTAATATTACCGCAATTGAACTTGAAAAACCGGCTCATAATATACCTAAGTTTAGTGAACAGCTCTTTGAAGATTGTGCTTATTTAAAATCAATTAAAGACTTTGTGCCCAACCGGGAAACTTCTATTGATATCGTAATCGGCTTCAACTATGCAAATTTAATGAAAGCTTCAGGCTATTTGCAACACCCGCTTAACCCAGATGATAATCCAACAGGTGTTGATACTCCGTTAGGGTGGTACATATATGGCCCTAAAAACCAAAATACTTTAAATGCTGATGAACTTAGCTACGTGCATCATGTTTATGTTGAGCAAAACGCCGAATACTTTCAATCTTTGTATGAGTCTGACGTGTGCGGAGTGAAGCCTACACGAATTTGTGCTTGTTCTGATAAAGAAGTTCTTGAATCGCACTTTCTTAAACACGTAAGAAATACTATTCGACAAACAAAAGAGGGAAGAGTTGAAGTGTCACTTCCCTGGAAAAAAGGCTTTCCAAAATGCTTGCAATTCAACCGTGACGCGGCGCTCGCAAAATTGACGTCACTAGAACGGCGATTAAATAAATCTGGTCTCACTGAATGCTACAGTGAAGAAATGAAACTTATTTTGGACGAGTATGCTGAACCAGTCCCTCAAGGCGATGTCAGCAACAAGAAGGGTTGGTATATCAATCATTTCCCGGTTATGCGACCTGGAAAATCGACATCTTGTCGTATCGTTTGGAACTCTGCGGCTGTTTATAAAGGATTATCACTAAACGACGGTCTTTTTAAAGGCCCAGATTTATTAAACAGCTTGTTTTGCGTTCTTCTTGCCTGGCGTCAGGACCTAGTAGCAATCACAGGTGACATTAAAAAAATGTTCAACCAAATTCAAATATCGTCTGAGGACAGAGTCTATCACAGGTTTTTGTGGCGAAAAAATATCTTCGATTCACCAAAAGACTTTCAGTGGAAGAGACTACCATTCGGTGATAAACCCGCACCTGACCTCTCCATCAGCGCCCTACGTTTTCTAGCTAACAAACATTTGCAGTCATTTCCCTTAGCTTCTCAAGTCATATCTACTCACTGTTATATGGATGACTTGGCCACGTCCTTTCCATCAGACACTCAAGCACTAAAAGTGAAACAAAACGTCAACTTTATTCTACAATCTGGAAAATTTGCCGTAAAAGGCTGGCATTCAAACTCTTTGCTTATTGACGAGTTTACTGACACTGCTCAAACTGAAATCCTAGGCCATTGTTGGAACAAAGCCAGTGATAATTTTAGACCTAATTTCGAAGTAAACTTGCAAGAGCCAGTCACCAAACGTTCCGTCTTATCTGCAGCTGCAAAGTTGTGGGATCCACTTGGAATATTTGCTCCCCTTACTCTAAACTTAAGGCTTTTATTGCAATCATTGTGGCAATTGGGAATATCCTGGGACGCAACACTTCCAAATTCGATAATTCAACGTTGTAAGCAAATACTAAACCAAAATTCCGTCCTCCAAAACTTTCAAATTCCCCGGCGTCTTAAACCGAATCTGATAACAGGACCTGCTGAACTTCACGGGTTTTGCGATGGAGGAGAACAAGCTTATGGAGCCGTCATTTGGTTAAGGTGGCCCTCTGGTCAAACCTACGATTTGAAATTTGTAGCTTCTAAAGCGTACGTCGCACCCCTTAAGAAAAAATCTATCCCGAGGCTCGAACTGATGGCAGCTGTTATTCTTGTTAGGCTAGTAACTACCGTTACATCCGTAATTAAAATTTCCGAAATGACTTTATGGACTGATAGCGCAACTGTGTTACATTGGTTACACTTATCTTCATCAAACTTTAAGCCCTTTGTCTCAACTCGTATACAAGAAATCAAAGAAGCCATACCTGAAGCCCCTAATTGTTTTCGTTATGTCAAATCAAGCTTAAACCCAGCTGACGTGCTCACTAAACCAATTGAAAAATTTAAACTTTCATCATGGCATGAAGGACCGCAGTTTTTGACACAAGCTAAGGAAAATTGGCCTTGTTTTCTACCTACCAAAAACATAGCTTTGTCCAATGAAGAAGAGAAAAAAATCTTAGCAATAAATTCATGTGCCACTAATGTTGATAATTTTGAAAATCATCTGTTGAAGCGCACAAGCTCCTGGTCGAAATTGATCCGAATTACAGCTTGGTTAAAAAGAGTCAAACTTAATCAAAATTCTAGATCTGCTGTTTTAACTGCTGACGAACTGTATTATGCTAAGTTTAATTTGTTTTGGCTCGCGCAGAGTGATTTGAGAACTGCGAAATATCAAAGCATGAGAAAGAAATTAAACCTCACACCCTCAACCGAGGAATTAGGACTTTTACGTATCCATGGACGGTTAAATAATTTTTCATGTGATGAGACTGTTACGAACCCAATCGCTTTAAGTTCCAAAAGCAAAATTACTAAGCTGTACGCCGAATATATGTATGAAAACCTAGGACACCAAGGTTACCGCGTGGTAATAATTAACCTCCAACAGAACGGCATTCATATACTACGCGGCAAGCAACTGCTTAAATCTATAGCCGAAAAATGCATCAAGTGTCGTATTGCGCGACGTAAATTGATGGAACAACAAATGGGTCAATTACCACCTTTCCGCCTTAAATGTCATAGTCCACCATTCAGTTCTGTATCATTTGACATGTTTGGCCCAATAAAGATCAAGAAAACCAGAAATGTGACCACGTTGGGATGTGTACTAGTAATAGCATGTAACACGACTAGGGTCATCCATCTTGAAATTGCTGACACACAATGTACGAATGACTTTCTACTAGCGTGGCGACGATTTGTTACGAAGCGCGGAATTCATCCCAACCATGTTTACAGCGATCAAGGAAAATCTTTTGTGGGAGCTCAACTTCCGTTAAAAAAGTGGCTATCTGATTGGGACAAACAAATTATTCATGAAAATATGGCTAAAAAACACACAGAATTTCATTTTTCTTGGGATTTTAATACTCCCAAAGCAAGTCATATGAATGGCTCAATTGAATCATTAATTTCTAGCTGTCGTAAAGCATTTAACGCTACATCAAATTACTTAAAACGCTCTTACACCTTTTCAGAATGGGAGACCATTGTCGCCGAAGCGAACTATCTAGTAAATTCTCGACCATTATTTCCGAAGAATGTCGAAGACCTTGACGAAGAACCAATCACCGGAAACTCATTGTTGTTTCCGTACAAACAATGCTCTATACCACAATCGTCAAACAACGAATCGATCGACCTGAGACTCTACGCCAAAGCTGCTCAAGCCTTTATCAAACAATTCTGGGAATCCTGGCTACGTAATATGCCTCCGCATTTGTTATTTCGATCAAAATGGTTTCGACCTCGTCAAAACTTAGAAGTTGGCGATTACGTGATCGTGCTCGAACCGGGTCTTAAAGGTCAAACCGCACCGAGAGGACTGTGGGAACACGCTATTGTCACCGAAGTTTTTCCCGGCAATGATGGGCTTGTTCGAAAAGCTAAATTAAGACTCTCAGAACAGCGGCAGCTGACGCGACCAATCCACAAACTTTGCTTGATAGCAACCTTCAAGGAACTAAATTGTCCTGAAAATCAATGATGGTGTTATTTTGTTATTTCTTGTTTTTGCTTGCTCGTTTTGTGTTCTTCTTTTCGTTGCTCACTAGTTCAGTTAGTTCCGCACTGGGGGGGAGTGTTTTGAGTTCAAGCAAAGGACAATTTCTGTTTTGAAGTGATCTAAATTTTAAACCGCTATATCGCTGAACGTGCAAGTGCGACCAATTCCCATCGGTATATTAATTTTATTTGATGCGCAGTGGTTTGTCATTCGTCTGAACTCTTTTCGCTCTTCTTAACTTTCTTTTGTTCTACGCGCAGCGGCTTGGCGCTTATCTGTCCTTTTGGCCCTTGTGAACTTTCTCGTTTTAGCTTTTTTTTTTATTTCAAATATTAATTAGCAGGGGGCATTCTGTTAATTTATTTTTTAATACCAAAAATAATATAGATTGTTATATACCATATTACCATTCAGTCTCTCACTCATCCTAAACAAAATCAATACAAAAATTTCTTCACTAATCGTATACCGGATGTTTGGAATAAACTCCCTCAAGACATTGTGTCTGCTCCAAGCCTACCTAGTTTTAAAATCCGTGTTAAAAAATTTGGCCTTTGCAGTATTACATCTCTTGTCTACTGAGTTTTATACTTTGTTTGTGGAATCTTGCTTTTACTTGTTTCTTTTTTGTTTTGTTTTTTTTATTCCTCACCTATTAATGTGCTGGTGTGTGTACCTAGCACCATAGTGTTGTATTTTCAAAATAAAATAAATATTTTTATGTTACTAATGGAAGGCCTCATCTATAACTGAACCTGCATTTATTTGAAATTACAACATATACATTAAGATATATGTTAAATACAGTTGCTTAGATTTAATATCAAAGATATATTACAGTTTTAATCTGTTTTTTTTTTTTTTAAATAAATAAAACAATATAATATTAAAAATATTCAAGGTGTAATACACAATTTAAATAATTATTTAATATTAGACATAATACAGGATAAATGCAATTCAAATAATTGGTTTAATTATATACGAAATATATATAGAATAAATTCATATTACTATTATTATTATTATTTTTTTATTTATTTTTTTAAATTATCATATCAATCTTATATCATAATCAATTATGAGTTAATGTTGTTTATGATTACTCTTAACACAAACATGCAATATATTCCTGTTACAGTAAGTTCTTCGCGGTCTTAAACTCCGTGTGGCTGTCTCCGGAAATGTACGCGTCCTTGATTTGATTTGAATTAAATTTGTATTAAGATATAAAAACAATGCGAAATAAAACGAACTAAATTGGACGTTAAATGGAAGATTGGACGATCGGAGGAAATAATAGAGTCGGACGAAATAGTACGGACGAACGATTTGGATGATTGGACGAAATAATACAGTCGGACGGTTTTCAACTGTAGACTGACACGGAGCAGACCGACAAAACTAACAATATCAAACAGTATCTTCAACAGTATTATAAACAGCTCAAAAGCCTCAACAGCACTCCCAACGGCGTCTAACAGTATTTCAAACAGTAAATCTACGACCGCTCCACAAAGGCTGAAGTAGCAAAACTAAGCGTTTCTACACAAATTACACCCAACTTATGGAAAAAAGAAGTCAGCTCGAGGTAACAATCAATTAGCAATCGAGCGCGCTGAGATAATGGAAAATGTCGGCTCAAAGCAACAATCAATTAGCAGTGAGATAATGGAAAATGTCGGCTCAAAGCAACAATCAATTAGCAAGCGAGCGCCGTGAAAAAATGAAGTGAATCAAATTAAATGTCAAAAGCAAAAATTAAGTAAATTACAGCCAGAAAATAAACCCGGGTTCGAAACTCGAGTACTTGCCGTAACATTCCAATTGTATTACATTATTATATTATTAATGGAAGACTTTTTCCATAAGAGATCCTGCATTAATTTAAGGCTACAGTCTGTACAAATGAATTTTAAGAGGCCTTGCAAAAAAGACAAACAATCGAACTGAGTTTTCTGCTGCCCAGCGGCCAAACTGCAAACAGAAGCAACAAAAATCTGGCAAGCTTGAGGTGATTCACTTAGGATAAGTTTGGCGAGTGAGCTTTGAAGGCATTCTGTTTGAATAAGGTAAGTTGACAGTCAAAGGAATGACTGAAGAGATTGATGCATCACAGTGACACAAAAAGGCGTTTTCATCCTTTCTGTCTATTAGCTAGGGGGTTTTTGAAGATAGGTTTTCTTGCGCTCTTCCTTATTTTAAGAAAAAAATCAGTTCAAAGAAAGACTTTTTTTTTATTACATTATTAAACTATTAATGGAGGGCCTCTTGTGTAAAGAAAACCTGCATTAATATAAGATTACAATATGTGTGATAATATAGTTGATTACAGTAACAACCACAATTATAATTATAATTACAATTACAATTATGATTATAAATACAACCAAAAAAATATTGCAGTTACAAACTATATTCTTTTTTTTAAATGGATGAAAAAAACATGGTGTGATTTATTTATTATTTATCACTGTTCAGTAATGAAGAGCATATGTTATATATTACCCTGCAATACTAAAAATATTTAAGGTGTAAAACACAATTCAAAGAATTATTTAATATTAGATATAGTTCAAAATTGACACAATTCAAGTAATTAAATACAAAATAAACATAGTATAAATTAATATCATTATTTTAAAATATCAAACAAATTAATAGTTTCAAGTTATAAATAATATTAAATCATATTGTTATTTATGATTATTATTAACATGAACATGCAAAATATTACAATCTGTATTACTTTATTATATTTTTAATGAAGGACTTCTTATGCAAGAGACTCTGCATTAATTTAAGATTACAATACATTTATTAATATATGTGTTAAATACAGTTGATTACAATTAAAATGTAAAACCCAATTCAATAATTTACTTAATATTAAATATAATACAGCATTGACGCAGTTCAAACAACTGATTCAACCAATTACAAAGCATACATAGATTAAATTACCATCATCATTTCAAGATATCAAAGAAGTTATCAGTCTCAAATCATAAATACCATTATCTTATAATGTTATTCATGATTACTCTGGATATGAAAATTTTTAGATAAAATTTTCATGATGTTATTTATAATAAATCATTTGATTTTGTTGAATTTCGGTTTCTTTATGTCTTGAGTGTATAATTTCTAATAAGTATTTTTGAAATTTTAGGTTATCCCAATTAGTAATTTGATGTTGATCTAGTTCTTTTTTGTGTTCAATTAAGTTCATCTTTAAATGTGTTAAATCTTTCATTAATTGTAATTAATTTTGTAAAATTACATTCAAAGAAATTATTTAATATGTTATCTTAATTAAATTTTATTTGAATATTTTCATTTTTTAGAATTAATTTTTCATATTCTTGCCAAATTGTTATAATTGGTTCACAATAAATTAATATACAGTATGTTCATATTATTGGATTTGCAACAAAATTTATAAATATTGTTTTGTTGCCATTTAAAGGCATTATGAACAGTTCTATAAATTGATTCATGTTCTTTATTATTAATCTTGTATATAAACTTTTTTAATCTTACATATAATTTGGTTCCAAGAAATAACTTTTTTATTTAAACTGATGATTTCAGTTTTTTTACTTAAAAGTTCTTTTAATTTCAAGTAAATTTCTTTATGAGTTATGTTTGACCAATTTAGGTTAGATTTTTTCAATTTCAAAAATATGTTAAAAGTTTTGTTTCAATTAGAATTCCCATACAATGCATGTGGTTCATAAATTTTGGTTAATGTGTCTTAATTTATAAAACAAATTGTAAAAATTGCACTGATGCCAAATAAAGTATGCTTTATCTAGATTTGTTAAATATTTGATTTTTTCAACAAAGCACGTATCAAATTTACTTTGTATATCAATCATGGTAATTCCCTGTTCTTGTTTTTTAGCAATTAGGTTTTTTCTTGGTAGTTGTTCATATGGATTGTTTAGCCATAAGTAATTAAATTTATATTATTTATTTCTTTGATAATATTGGGAGTTGGTGGATAAATTCTTGCTATGTTAATGGTATCAGTTCAGTTGTTTTTTATTTCTGCCACTTGTTGAACAAAATGCTTACATCAACTAATTACACTATGGAAAAAGAGACATGCAACAAAACAAAGCTGTGTTGAAACATGCAAAAACTCAATAAACTACATTAGCTAAGGTAACGGCTTGCATGGTTGCATCAGCTAGAGAAAAAATTTATATATGAGTATAAAAAATAAAAAAAATGTCTAAAACAAGAAAAAAAAAAACATAAAAAAAATGTGTAAAAACAACAAAGAAAAATTAAGACAGCCTTGTTTATTTTTATAATATTATTTGCTGGCATGTAAACCCAGCACAGGGAGGCTTTCAAGTACTACACCTTGCCCAAGGGTGACCTGGAGGAAGTTGTACTTGGGTATCCTCATTCATCCCAACTTATCAGTTGATAAGCTTACAACCAGATGCAGTTTACACTCATACCCAAGAGAAACATATTTATAGACAAGACTTGTTTTTGTAATACATTTATTTTTGTTTAAAATTCTTCAAACGCATAATTTAAAGTTCTAATATGAGTTTATTTTAAGACGCTGCTGGCATTAAACTTTTTCTATCTGGTCAATTGTTAGGAAAAAAAAAGAAGTTTGTCAAGTTTCAAGATTAGTTTAATACAACTTGGGATTAAATGATTCTTCCAAGTGCATGTAGAATTGAATTCTTGAATTGATATTGACAATGACCTGAAATATAAAAAGAAAACAGCAGCAGGTACGAAAAAAAAATTTTTTTTCTATGTTGCAGGTACAGCACTATGTTTTTGTAGATTCGTTGGGTATTGTGCCAGTTAGATAATAAATTTTTAGTCTATTTTTGAAAGAAACTAATGTAGAGCAGTTTTTAATTTCTTGAGGTGGAGTATTCCAAATTTTGGGTCAAATAAATTTAATTGATTGTTGGCAGACTGTTGTTATAAAACATGAAGAAATAATTTGACTATCACTTCTAGTTTTAATTTGACATGGTTTAAGCTGAAATAGTTGTTGAATTGGAAAAAGAAGAGTGCGTTTTGAAAATTTATACATTAAAATTGCAATTTCACTTTCATACAACTGCTGAATATTTAAAAGCTTTTTTTTGATCATAACATTTTTTACACAGCCTCTCTGTTTTATTCCATACATGGCTTAAATAAATTTATTACAAATACTTTGAAGTTGATTGATTGTTGTGCGATTTCCAAAGCACCAGCTGGTGATACAATATCTTAGATGACTTATTGTACAAAATTAGCATTGCTTTAGTGGTAAGACACAGTTTTACATGCATAATACTTCCTAGAGAAGAACAAATTTTTTATTTTATCATACTCATGTGCTCTTTCCAGCTTTAATTTTCATTAATTATTACACCCAAAAAGCAAATTGATGAAACTTTTTTAAGTATTATTTCTAAAATGTACTTTGAACAATGTATTTGAGACAAAATAATTACTTTTTCTAGGAGCAAAAAGTAGATATTTAGTTTATGCAGAATTTACTGTTAGTTTATTTGCAATCATCCATTCATCAATATTTTTAAGTTGAAGATTAGTTTTATAATAGACTGATTGTATAATTTTACCAGTAATAAAGATGTTAGTATCAGCACAAATGATACATTTGTGCTGAAATCCAAGCAGTTTCTAAAATCATTAACATAAAGTATAAATAAAAGAGGACCCAAAATTGAGCCTTGAGGTACTGAGCTAGTGATTGGCTTTATAGTAGAAGAAAGACAATTATTGAATTGCACCTCTTGCATGCATTCTGATAGATAGCTTTTAAACCATTTGAATGCATTTTCTCAAATTCCATAATAATTTAGTTTATAGAGTAGGATGTCGTGGTCTATAGTGTCAAAGGCTTTGGAAAGATCCAAAACACCAATTGTTAACAATTTTTTTCAAAAGCATCAGCTATGTTGCTAATAACTAATGTGGTAGCATGACTTGTGGCATGTCCCAGGTGAAATCCAAATTGTTCTGCATTAAGAATGTTGCAGCATTTCAAGAAATTGTACAATCTTTTATACATAATTTTTTACAGAAGTTTCGAAAATGATGAAAGTAAGCTAATAAACTGATAGTTGGATAGGTTTTTTGAATCACCTTTTTAAAAAATAGGAAGTATTTTTGTTTTTTTGAAAGCATCTGGCAATTTGCCTTGGAGGAGTGATAAATTGAAGATATAGCTAAAATCATGCAATGCATCATCTGAACGATACCTCAAGACAATAGGTGGTATTTGATCAAATCTAGTACTTAACTTTGGTTTAATTTCTGCTATTAGTCTTTTTAATTCAAGAAAACTTGTTGAAAAAAGATATATTGAAGATAGATGAGAAGATCTTAGATAATTAGAAAAGTGAGAATTAGAATTAGGTAAATTTTTAGCTAATTTAACTGCTGCATTTGAAAAATGTTCATTGAATGCATTAGCAATTTCAATGTTATCAGTAAGTGTTTTATTTTTTATGTAAAAGAGAATTAGTCTGTAGTTTAAAAAGATTTCTCCCCATTAAATTGTTTAAAACTTGCCAAGTTTTTTTGATATTACTTGTGTGAGACTTGAAGTTTGTTTTCAATAAATGTTTTCTTTTTGTTATTTATTAAATGAAAGTAAAAGTTTCTTATTTTTTGAAACTTTTTTTAGCACAGTGGGTTTTTGTTTTCAGAAAATGTTTGTATAATCTGTCTTTTTTTCTTGTTAAGTGAGGAAGCTTTCTGTCATCCATGCACATTTGAATTCAATATTTTTCATTTGTTTTTGCTTAAAGCTATGTTCTGCAAAATGATCAATTTTATTCTGAAAAAATTGAAAGCTTTTATCAGTGTTGGAAATAGTATACAAGTTGGACCAGTCAATTTTTGAGATAGACTCAAACTTTTTCAAATTATTAACTGTGTATGACCTCCCCACATTAGACTTCATTTTCAGTAGAAGTTCACCAACTTTTGAAACTTGCATAATGGGTAGATGGTCATTGATTTCATGGGTGATCATTGCACTGTTTATGAATGCATTAGTGAAATTACACCATATGTGATCAATAATAGAGCAGCTGGACTTGGATACCTTGTTGGTTTGTTTATCAGTGGGTAAAAATTATACTCAAGCATCAACTCAGAGAATGATTCAACATGTTGTTATTGGAAGCAAGAAGATCTAAATTGAAGTCACCATGATGATAGCATTTTGATTTTGTTTTGTTTATTGTAATTAAAGTTTTTTCTAAATGATTTGTGAACTGGAGAAATGATTTATTGTTGTTCTGAGGAGATCTGTATATGTTCCCACATACAACTTGGTTATTTTGAAATTGTATAGCAATAAAGATAGATTCAAATATTTTTTCTTCCATTATCATTAGTTCAGTTAGAATTTGAAACTTTAAGTCCTGTTTAACATAAAAAGCTACATCTCCACCTATATATTTTTTTCTGAGGTTGGACACAAAAATGTAATCAGGAAGAATTTTAAAGTGACCTGATAAACTTGTGCTTTCCCAAGTTTCAGTTATACCAATTACATCTGGCTTATAACCCAAAGTAGCTATCAGTCCTTCAAATTTGGTGTAATTTATGGAATTTACTAGAGATCTAACATTAATACATATTGAAGAAAAAGGTTGTATTTGAAAATTAGAACTATTTTCCATTATTAATTTTGCTTCTTCTGCACTTACATAAAGCTTGTTTTGAATATTAGCACTAATAAAATTGTCCATGTTGTTTTTTGGTTCAATTGTATCTGTGAATAACTGATTAAATATTGATGCATTCAGTGGTATTTTTGGTTTAAAGATTTCAAGTAATTCTGTGTCATCAATACTATGAAATGGAAATGTGAAGTGAGCACAAGGTTGACATAAATAATTGTTGTACAATAATTCTAGTGGACCTGCAGATTTTATAGAAGTTTTGTGATAATTATCTTTACAAATACTACAAAATAAATAGCCTTGTCTTTTGTAAATGTTTTTAAAGCAAACTTTACAGTTAAGTTTAAATTGTTTAGGCATGTGAAGACACAAAAAGAGAAAAAAAAATACACACAAACACAAAAAATAAAAAAATAAATAAATAGAAAAAAAAATTAAATTTAAAAAGGAAAAATGCAAATAGATGTAAAAAAATTTGCAAAAAGAAAAAACTCAAGATAAACTGTTGTTTTATAATTTGCCTTAAAAGAATTTTTAAATTAACCCAATTAATGCAGCTTTATCAGTCAGCTTTGAAACTTAGCTATGAAAAAATATCTCACAAAAGTTAATTAAAGATATTTAGAAAATAAATTTAGTATATGTATCAGATTAGTGCAATTTTGCAATCTATCTCTCACAGCATCAGAGTAACTGACCAATGCACGCTTTAGTTTAGCAATATCATTGATGTTTTTAACCACCTGTTTTTTTCCTCCAACAAATGCATATATGTCTCCCATCATGGACCAAACAGATTTCCATCCAAAGGCATCTCGGGCAGCTTCAAGAAGTTGCAAGCGACGCTTTGTCAGGGACTCTGTTCTCACCATCCCTTTTCCTTTAAGTGCTTTCTTTTTGGCATATATTTTGTTTCTTTGGGTTCGATGCAGAAACTTAATTATTACTGAATTTCCCCTCACATTCTTTTTTTAAGGAAGTGGATGGGCTATGTCTATGCCATTTACCTGTAAAGGACTATCGAGAGGTAAACTGTCATTTAATTTATCACAAATATAATTTTCACATTCAAGGTACTTTCTTGTTTTGGGGACATCTTTACATTTATGAACAATAAGACAATTTGATCTGCTATATTGTTCCAAGTCATATTTTTTTTCTCAACTTCTTCCAATTGCTTCTGCATTTTTCAACCAACTTTTAAAGATTGCTGAGTGAAGATTTTAAATTGTGCAGATCTTTTTCTTGGATACTACCTAAAACAAATTTAGCAACAGCAGCACCACAGGAACCAGAATCATTCGACATTTTATTTAAGTATAAAGTTTCATACTTAACTTGTTTTCCATCAATTGTAATTCGTTGATCACTTTCTTCATAAAGTTCTCCATTGTTATATTTCAACACCAAGGATTTAGTAAAATCAATCAATTATTTTAATTATAGATCACAATTAAAGGCAAAATAAACAAAACTTACAGTTCCATAAACCTTATTCAAATATAATAATGGTTATTCAATGGTTATTCAATAGTTATTCAAATAGTTAATGGCATTATTAAAGTTTTTATAATTTGCTTTTTCCCATAGATTGTCAATTTTCTATTTTGATGTTGTCAAATAATTGATTTAATTTTTGGTATTATATTATCTATGTTTTTTTCAGGTTTTAAATAAACAGTTATTCCAAGTATTTTTAGATTGTCTTGTAATTTGAATAGTTGGTATTTATTAGTAATTGCATTTTTAAGTTGTATAGATGTTGCTAGTATTTGAGTTTTTCCTGCATTAATTTTTAATCCATAAAATTTTTCAAACAATTTCAATTTATTAAAGATAATTTTCATTTCATCAACTTTTTGATAAACAAAGGTTGTATCATCTGCATATTGGGCAATTTTGAAATTTACCTTTTGAAAGGTTATGCCTTTAATTTTCTCATTTTTAATAATTTTTCATGTTAAAACATTTGTGCAAATTACAAATAATAACATACATAAAGGACATCTTTGTCTGATACCTCTTTTGATTATGATTTTTTTGGTTAATGCCCCATTAATTTCAAGTTTTGAAAAAATACCTTTATAAAGTAATTTAATAAATTCAAGTATAGTTTTCCCAAGTCTTAATTTTTCCATAATTTTAAAAATAAATTGGTGAAAAAATTTATCAAATGCTTTTTCAAAGTCAATTGACATTATTACTAAGTTTTCATTTTTTTGATTAGCTAATTCCAGTAATGCTTGTATATTATAATAAATATTTTCAATTCTTTGACTGGGTAATCCAGTACATTGTTGTGGTGATATATGATTTTCGAAAATTGGAATTAATCTGTTTACAATAATTTTACTTAGAATTTTGTAATCTGTATTTAATAAAGCTATTGATCTCCAATTTTTGATATTTTTATGATGTTTTTTTTTTAATTTAATAGATTTACTTTGTGATTTATTAATGTAGGGCATCTCCTATAAAAGACCCTCCATTAATATAAAGAGATTACAATATATACAATTACACACAGTTAAATACATTAAATACACATACAGTTAAAAAAATTGTAATTACAATCCACCATCTTGTAAATTAAAAATAACATAATGTAATTTATTTATCTTTCACTACAGTTTATTAATGAAGGAGTTATATCACATAAGCTCTTACATTGATATAAAATTACAGTATGCATAGTAAAATAAGTGTTAGGTACACTTAAATGCAAAGAAATTACAGTTACAATTCAGTTAAACTAAAAAGCTTAGTGTAATTTATTATTCTTTCACTATAGTTTATCAAAGGTGGGTGCCTATTACACAAGACCCTTTATTAAAATAAAATTACAATATGTACAACGAAAGAGTTAATACAGAAAATATAATAAAATGGGATAAAGATAATACAAAGCATTATAATTTATAGACAATACATTATATGATAAAGAGTAATTTAGCTTCTTTGTGGTACAGAATTTTAATATCGCTTTAAACAAAGTCGATTTTATCGGAGCCATAAGCTTTTCGTTACACTCTCATCAGTGGCAATCGCGTCAAAATGGGATGAACCAGAGAAAGTCAAGGTATTTATTGTCTCAACAGTTGGGAGAAAAGTGCTGCAGTCTTGGAAAGGAGAAAGGCACAATTGCACAAAATCAAAGAAGTGTGGTGCAATACAATGTAATCTCAGAAAGGAGAAATGCACTATGTGCAATTACCCAGGAGAAATACTGTTACTCGCAACTTAGGTTATTTGAAAAGTTTTAATGTGTAAACAAATTCCTTTTGTTTACATAAAACTGGATGTTTGGTTTTGATAAAAGTTGCCTTGAGTAGACACAGATGGAACAAGTTGTGTGCCACAGCAAGAATTTTAAAACGTTTGTCGTTATAGTTTGCAGCACATTGCTTGTGACTCTGCCATAGGACAACACTTGCTTGATAACGAGCAATGTGCTGCAAACTATAACGACAAACGTTTTAAAATTCTTGCTGTGGCACGCAACTCATTCCATCTGTGTCTACTCGAGGCAACTTTTATCAAAACCAAACATCTGGTTTTATCTGTAAACAAAAGGTATTTGTTTATACATTAAAACTTTTCAAATAACCTAAGTTGCAAGTAACAGTGTTTCTCCTGGGTAATTGCACATAGTGTGTTTCTCCTTTCCAAGACTGCAGCACTTTTCTCCCAACTGTTGAGACTATAAATACCTTGACTTTCTCTGGTTCGTCCCATTTTGACGCGATTGCCACTGATGAGAATGTAACGAAAAGCTTATGGCTCCGATAAAATCGACTTTGTTTAAAGCGATATTAAACGAGTAATTTAATAATACAGTTGGCTCTGCTTAACTGGCTCACAGATAACTGGATCATTCGATTATCTGGATCATTTTTCTAAGTCCCAAATTACATAAGCATTTTTAATGTAAAAGTATGCTGCTTTTCTGGATCACTGGATCAATTTTTTGTGTAACTGGATCACTTTTGCTGGAAAAATTACAGTAAAATTCCACATTTTGCATAGCACATGTTTCCACATTTCACACAATGCGTGGCACAATCACTGATGATGTGCTCAAACACAATACAATTGTATATACATAATAAATACAGTTGTATTATTGATTATTGATTCTCATTTCATTATTTTTTTTAAACTTCGGTTTCTTTGTTGACCAAAAAAAACTTGACCTTTTTTAAATACAGTTCTGTATCTTTTCAGCTAACTGGATCAAAATCCCTTGGCCCAAAGTGATCCAATTAAGCGGAGCCAACTGTATAGTAATAAATAGAAACTTAATATTTTTCAATGTAAACAAATAAACTAAGCACACTATTTGATACTATGAGTATTATGATAAAATTGATAATAAATAACATGAAATAAAAAAATTATACACAACATCATTTTATAATGTTATTTATAATAAATCATTTGAATCTAATAGACTTACTTTGTAATTTATTAATGGAGGGCATCTTCTATAAAAAACCCTCCATTAATAGAAAAAAAAAAAAAGATTACAATGTGTACAATTGCATACAGTTAAATATATTTTTACATTAATTACATTAAATACACATACAGTGAAGAAAATCCAAGAAGTTATCATTCCCAAATCATAGCTATTACTATTATATAATGTTATTCATGATTGTTCTGGTTATTATAATTTACACAAATGATTTGATGTTTTCACAATTAAAAATTGGGACGACTTGTATTTGTAATTGTCCCAATATCAATTATAGACAAAATTTTCATAATGTTATTTATAATAAATCATTTGAATCTATTGATTATAGTTTCTTTATGTCTTGTATTTATAATTTCTAATAAGTATTTGTGAAATTTTAGGTTATCCCAATTAGTAATTTGATGTTGATCTAGTTCTTTTTTTTTAAATCAATTTAATTTTTAAATGTGTTAAATCTTTCATTATTGTAATTAATTTTGTGAAATTACATTCAAATAAATTATATAATAGGTTATCTTAATTAAATTTTATTTGAATATTTTTATTTTTTAAAATTAATTTTCCATATTCTTGCCAAATTGTTTTAATTGGTTCGAAAGAAATTAATATATGTTCAATTGTATTAATGAATTTACCACAAAATTTACAAATATTATTTTGTTGCCATTTAAAGGCATTATGAACAGTTCTATAAATTGTTTCACATTCTTTATTGTTAATCTTGTATTTGAATTTTTTATTATTACATATAATTTGGTTCCAAGAAATAACTTTTTTACTTAAACTGATGATTTCAGTTTTTTTACTTGAAAGTTCTTTTAATTTCAAGTAAATTTCTTTATGAGTTATGTTTGACCAATTTAGGTTAGATTTTTTCAATTTCAAAAATATGTTAAAAGTTTTGTTCCAATTAGAATTCCCATACAGGGTGGGGACTTCAAATTGTCGTCCTCATATATATATGATATATTCTATTTTACTTTCAGATTACATAAGTGTGATATATTGTTGGATAGCTATAAAAATAAGGTAATCACCAGTGTTGAGTTTGACACTATGAAGAGAACATACACAAAGTTATTGAAAATATCGTTCACTGAAGCGGAAGTGAGATGTGCCGTGGTCATGACCCTGGTTTACAACAATGGTGAAATGGACAACAGAACCATTGCCAACACCCTAGGGGTTGACATGAGAACCATCCCATGTACTTGTAAGAAGTTGGAGGAGAATAAGGATACCCTGGAGTTATCACAAGAGCTCCAAAGTCTCTGGACAACCACCAGAAGTTGAGAGATGCAGATTTGTCAAAAGGGTTGAGGCCATAATCAACATTAACCCCTCCAAGTCCAAGAGATCCATGGCTGCTAAACTAGGGGTTGATAAAAGGACAATTCAACGATGTGTAGATGAGGATTTGCACTGCAAAAGCTACAGAATGCAAACTGGCCAGCTTTTGACCCAGGCAACCAAGGACAGAAGGCTACTTAACTCCACCAAGCTCCTCAACAAGCTGAAGCACCCAAAGGAGTCCAACATGCTGTGGTTCTTCTCTGATGAGAAGAATTTCTTCCAGGACCAGGCCCATAACAGGCAGAACCATCAATGGATTGCTATGTGCCCCAATAATGTGCCCAGAGTGATGAAGACCAAGTTCCCCAACATGGTCATGGTCTTTGGTGTGATTACTCTGATGGGGACGTGATGCCACCGCACATCTTTGAGACGGTTCTCAGGGTTGATACTGAGATCTATCTGCAGGTCATGGAGACTATGGTGTTACCCTGGATCAAGCAGGTGGCCTGGGACAGGCCCTGGGTATGGCAACAAGACAGTGTGCCTTGTCATGTCTCCAAATGCTCCCTCACCTGGATTGAGGAGCACTGCATGACTTCGTAACCAAGGATAAATGGCCTCCCAGTAGCCTGGATCTGAACCCAATGGATTATTTCTTTTGGGGCATTTTGGAGAATCAAACTAACCACCAAGGCATCTCTCATCGCCTCCATCAACGAGCAATGCATCTCCATAGACAGGGAGATGGTGAAGAAAGCCTGTGGGAGCTTCAGGACCAGGATTGAGTGTGTCATCGAGGCTGAGGGCAACTATGTCATGTAGAATGTGTTTCTCGCATCATATCCTTATAAATATCTTCAAAATTGACCGTTTTATGTCCTTTTAATTAAAAAGCAAGCTACAGTGACAATTTGAAGTCCCCACCCTGTACAATGCTGTGGTTTGAGATTATATAATTTTTAATTAATGTGTCTTAATTTATACAATAAATTATAAAAACACCATTTGTGCCAAATAAAGTATGCTTGATCTAAATTTGTTAAATATTTGATTTTTTCAACAAATTATGTATCAAATTTACTTTCAATATCAATCATGGTAATACCCTCTTCTTGTTTTTCAGCAATTAGCTTTTTTCTTGCTAATTGTTTATATGGATAATTTTGCCATAAATATTTAAATATTATATTACTTATATATTATATTATATTATCAAAGAAATATATAAATATTATATTAGATAATTACCTTACAGACCACAAAACTTTTTAATTTAACATTAATTTTATTTGCCCCAACAGACTGTTTTGCCTGCCTAGGCTTGTCAGGGGGCAGTTAAAAATCTTATTCAAATAGAATATCTATTTGATAATTCTATTTGATTCGATAATTCTATAATTCTATTTGAATAAGATTTTTAACCGCCCCCTGATGAGCCCAGGCAGGTGAAACAGTCTGTTGGGGCAAATAAAATTAATGTTAAATTAAAAAATTTTGTGGTCTGTAAGGTAATTATCTAACCGCTCTGACTTGACGTCATTGAGCACTTTCCTGATGAGCACCGACCAAAAAATTTTGAAAAATTTCTAAATATTATATTATATATTTCTTTGATAATATTGGGTGTTGGTGGATAAATTCTTGCTATGTTAATGGTTAATGACATTGTTAGAGTTTTTATAATTTGTTTTTTTTCCATAGATTGTCAATTTTCCATTTTGATGTTGTCGAATAATTGTTTTAATTTTTGGTATTATATTATCTATGTTTTTTTCAGGTTTTAAATAAACAGTTATTCCAAGTATTTTTAGATTGTCTTGTAATTTGTATAGTTGGTACTGTATTTATTAGTAATTGCATTTTTAAGTTGTATAGATGTTGCTAGTATTTGAGTTTTTCCTGCATTAATTTTTAATCCATAAAATTTTTCAAACAATTTCAATTCATTAAAGATAATTTTCATTTCATCAACTTTTTGATAAACAATGGTTTATATCATTTGCATATTGGGCAATTTTAAAATTTACCTTTTGAAAAATTATGCCTTTAATTTTCTCATTTTTAATAATTTTTCATGTTAAAACATCTGTGCAAATTACAAATAATAACATACTTAAAAAACATGTTTGTCTGATACCTCTTTTGATTATGATTTTTTTGGTTAATGCCCCATTAATTTCAAGTTTTGAAAGATATCTTTATAAAGTAATTTAATAAATTCAAGTACAGTGGGCGCAAAAAAAATGTTGACACATAACTTCACGTAGCCTTTTTCTTGTGTTTTCTCTCATATTTCTGATTGATCTTTGGTCAGTAGGGAGACATTCTCCTTACCAGTTGTAACAGCCACCACAGGTTTCGCTCTAGTGCAACCACGAGGCTGGTAAGGCTGCCATTATTTAGCACTTCATAAGCGAAATTTTAGCAATTTTGGGCTGTTGTCATTTGCTTGTTAAAAAGAAAAATGGGAAGAAAGAAGTTATCAGAGATTGAAAAGGCTCAGGCTTTAACAAAAATCAAAATGGGCATGCCTGTAAAAAAAGTTGCGGCTGATTTGAACGTATCAAGACAGACTGTTTACACCTTGTTAAAGACTACAAAAGGCCTACCAGAGGGTACTGTTCCGAAATGAAAAATTGGTTCTGGTAGGAAGCAAAAGACAACAGCTAGGACAGATCATCTTTTAAGGTGGGAAGTGCTCCTCAGACCATCAATCACACCTGCAAGTTTGAAAAAGAAGCACCCAAAACTGTTGGAGGGAGTATCCATCAGAACCATTGAGCATCAGTTGAAAAATGACTTGGGCCTCCCCTGTAGGTGTGCAGCAAAAAAGCCCCTTCTGACAGAGAAAATGAGAAAAAAGAGACTAACTTTTGCAAAGAATTATCAACACTGGACACCTCAACAGTGGTGAAAAGTGATGTTTTCTGATGAGAGCACATTCTGACTGGTGAGGGGGCAGTCAAAAGTGATCAGAAGGCCCATAAACATACCAAGGCATGACCCACGGTACACTGTTAAGACGGTTAAGCATTCAGATGGTGTGATGGTCTGGGGTGTGTTTAGTGGTACCCACAGGCAAGGTGGATTATATTTCTTACCCAAAAATGTCACAATTCGGGCATCTAACTATCTCCAAGTTTTGCAGAATCACTTGCTGCCTTTTTGGGGCATTCATTAGCCCACACATTTTATGCATGATGGTGCCCCTGCACACTGAACAAAACTTGTGAAAAAGTGGTTATCTGAAGACAATATACCCACTTTAGAGTAGCCCAGTAACTCTCCTGACCTTAACTCGATAGAAAACACATGGAATGTGATAAAAAATAAGGTACAAGAAGCCCAGCCAGTTAACATCTCCGAACTAACACATATACTGAAAACCTTGTGAGTTGCAATGGAAACCGATTATTTTGAAAAGTTGGCTGATTCAATGCCTCAAAGATTGCAAGATGTAATCCAGGCCAAGGAGTTTATGACTAAATACTAAATAACAAGACTACTATTGCTAAAATCATGCATTGTTCTCACTGTCAATGCTGAAACAATAAGTTACTGTCAATAAAATACAACTTTTCGTTGAAATTTCATTTTGTCAACATTTCATTTGCGCCCACTGTATAGTTTTCCCAAGTCTTAATTTTTTCATAATTTTCAAAATAAATTGGTGAGAAATTTTGTCAAATGCTTTTTCAAAGTCAATTGACATTATTACTAAGTTTTCATTTTTTTGATTAGCTAATTCCAATAATGCTTGTATATTATAATAAATATTTTCAATAATTTGACTAGGTAATCCAGTACATTGTTGTGGTGATATATGATTTTCAAAAATTGGGATTAATCTGTTTACAATAATTTTACTTAGAATTTTATAATCTGTATTTAATAAAGCTATTGGTCTCCAATTTTTGATATTTTTGTGATCATTTTTTTTATATAAAAGTTTAACAATTGCTTTTCTCATTGATTTAAGCATTTTGCCTTTTAAAAATATATTGTTGAATAATTCATATAAATCTGTTAATATTGTTTTTTTGAACATTTTGTAAAATTCTGCAGTCAGACCATCCAATCCAGGAGCAGCATCACTGTTTAGTGAGTCAATTGCTATTTCTATTTCTTTTTCATTAATAACTTTTGTTCATTTCATTCAAAAGTTCTTGATCAAATTTTGTCTGATCAAGAAAATTTAGATACTCATTTTGTTCAGTTTCATTTTCAACATTATCACTTTCCCATAGATTTTTGTAAAATTTTTTGTTTCTTTAAGAATTTCATTTGGTTCAGATAAAATTTGATTTTTTTCATTTTTTAGTTCGAGTAAAGTGTTTTTTTCCCTTTTTCTTTTTCTGTTTCAAAAAAAATTTCTCTGGAATTTCATTTTCAATGTTTTTTAATCTGAATTGGATTCATGCACCTTTATTTTTGATATTATGTAATTTTTCAAGTTTTGATTTTAAAGAAGCAATTTCAAAATTTGTTTTGTTGTAAATCTCCTAAAAGTAATAAAATTTTATTGTTAATTGTTAAAATTTCATTTTGATTGCTTTTATTAACTTCAATTGACAAATTTATAAAGCATTCTTTCAATAAAAGTTTTCCTTTTCCCACCAATCAATCAAATTAGGGAAATTTGACTTACATTGTTTATGAATTTGGCAGATCATCTTGAACATAATTTAAATTTAGTATAGAGTTATTTAATTTATAACTCCCTTGACCCCATCTTATTTTTGTCACATATTTAAAAGAAATTAAAGGCATCATAATGTGATCTGTATTAATTGTTGGGAAGTACTGAAAATTTTTAACCTTTGTTTTTAAAGAGGAATCAATATAAATTCTATCAATACACTTTGCTCCTTTTTAATTGATATATGTATATAGTCTTTTACTTGTATAATTTTTTCTAAATATTAGGTCTACCGGAAAGTTCGGTTCATTTTTGGAATGAAACAAAATACAAATTTTTATAACCGTCAATAAACTTTATGGTTTAATTTAAAGCATGTGGCCGGGCATTATCATGATGCAGTATGATGTCCTTCCTATTGAACATCTTCAGCCTCTTTTCTTGGACTACTGTCTTTAAATCATCCAGTTGCTGACAATACTTCTCCAAATTGAGCTTTTTGCTCGGTTTTAAAAGCTCATAATATATTGGACCTTGAATGTCCCACCATATACACAACATTCTCTTATTAAGAGTCAAATTTGGTTTAGAGGTGGAAGGGCTAGGTTTTTTAGGTTCACAATATGCTCTTTTCCTTATTATGTTTTCATAGGTAATCCACTTTTCATCACCAGTTATTATCCTGTTCAAGATGGGCTCGATTTTGTTCCAAGCAAGCAGAGATGTGCATATGCTGACTCAATCATTGAAATTCTTCTGACTTAATTCATGTGGCACCCATCTTGAATATTTCCACACCAATCATATCTTCTGCATATGGTCTGAAATGGTTTGCTAAGCTGAATTAAGCCTTTCTGCAATCTCCAATGTTGTCAGAAAAGGATCTTGCTCTAACACGGTCTTTACAACATCAAAAATGGTCGCCCAGAACATGGCATATCAGAAAGGTCAAAGTTACCTGTTTCAAATTTTTTTAACTATCTTCTACATGTCCTATCAGAGACTATACCTTCACCAAACACTTTCAATAAATTTCTACATGCTTCTGTAGCATTTCTTCCTTGTTAAATTTGTATAAAATACAGTGGCATAACTAAACTTTATCAGTATCCATGGGTACAATAATGCTTCACACTTAAAACTAATGTGAATCAACTTTGTTTTAGCTAATTTGCTACGTCTGTATGTATACATTAAATGATAAAAATAGAGAGAAGAATGTATGCAAAATAAACATGTGCTTACATGTCGAAAATTATTGTCATAAAAACGGACAGAACTTTCCGGTAGACCTAATATATTGATAAGATCGTTTTTTTCTTTTAGCTTTTTTAAGGCTAATTTATCTTTTGTTATTTTAAATAAATGTTGGTTTTCGGTATCGGTTTTGTTTTCAATAAAGTTAAAATCTCCTAAGAGTATCACATTTTTTTTGGTGAACTTCATTTTTTTTGCAGGTCTTCAATTAATTGAAGTCTTTCATATTGTTTGTTGTGGAAATAACAGTTATATATTCTTCTTTCAGCCTTTCCCTTCAGTCAGGGGTGGCCACAGCGTATCATCATTCTCCACATCTTTCTGTTTTCAATATCCGTCTCCTTCACACCAACTTCCTGCATATCTTCCTTTACTGCATCTAAAAATCTTCCCGGTAACTCCATTTCCATCATTTTTCTTCCTACATACTCTTGGTCTCTCCTCATGACATGTCCATACCACCTCAGCCTGCCCTCCCTCATCTTCATTCCTAACTGTTCAACCTTAACAGTACGCCGGTCTATGCTCAAACATTTTGCATATTTTCTACTTAAATAATAAGTAGCAAAACTAACTAATTCCATCCTTTCAATGCCACTCAGCGCTTTCATTTATGTTGTTTCACCACTTAATAATGTTATTCTATAACGTCATAATTTGATGTGTTATTGTATTTGGACTATAAAATGCTAAATAACAGTTAGAAAATTAATTAAAAAATATAAAAACAAAAATATCTCAAAAACGTGATGTGCTAAAGAAAAAGTAAAAATATTATTAAAATCAACATCGAAAATAGCCTACTCCTTCGTATAAACGCCCACCAGAATCTCGTTTAAAATTTGCTGTGACCAGTGTCTTCTTCTTTTTCTCCTTTCGGCCTTTCCCGTTAGTCAGGGGTGGCCACAGCGTATCATCATTCTCCACATCTTTCTGTCTTCAATGTCCATCTCCTTCGCACCAACTTTCTTCATATCTTCTTTTACCACATTTAAAAATCTTCTCTTTGGTCTCCCTCTTCTCCTCTTTCCTAATAACTCCATTTCCATCATCTTTCTTCCCACATACTCTTGGTCTCTCCTCATGACATGTCCATACCACCTCAGCCTGCCCTCCCTCATCTTCATTCCTAACTGTTCAACCTTAACAGTACTCCTGATGTGCTCGTTTCTAATCTTGTCTTTTCTCGTCACTCCCATAGCAAACCTCAACATTTTCATCTCTGCGACTTCCATCTTTTCTACTTGTTTTTTTGTGACTGCCACTGTCTCAAGTCCATACACCATTGCTGGTCTTACCATTGAACTGTACACTTTTCCTTTTACTCTAGCTGGTAACCTCCTGTCACAGATTACTCCTGATACTCTTCTCCATCCATTCCATCCTGCCTGTACTCTCTTCCTTACCTCCCTCTCACAACCACCACTTTCTTGCACCGTTGATCCCAAATACTTAAATTCCTTTACTCTTGGCACTTTTGCATCCTCCATCTTTACTGTTTCGTCATCATTTCCTCCATTTATACAAAGATATTCGGTCTTTGACCTACTTATTTTCATCCCTCTTCTTTCCAATGCATACTTCCAGGATTCTAATCTCTGCTCCACTTCTTCCCTGGTCTCTTCACAAATCACAATATCATCAGCAAACAGCATCGTCCATGGTGGTTCTCTCCTTACTTCATCTGTTAGCCTGTCCATTATCACTGCAAAAAGGAATGGACTTAACGCTGATCCCTGGTGCAGTCCAACCTTAACCTTGAAACTTTCTGTAGTTCCTACTGCACACCTCACCACTGTTTTGCTTCCCTCATACATATCCTGTACTAGTTGTACATACTTTTCCACTATTCTGGATTTTCTTATGCAGTACCACAGCTCTTCCCGTGGAACCCTGTCGTAAGCTTTCTCTAGGTCCACGAATACACAATGTAGCTCTCTTTGACCTTCCCTGTATTTTTCCATCAACATTCTTAGAGCAAACATGGCATCGGTGGTTCCCTTTCCTGGCATAAATCCATATTGCTGTTTGCTGATCTCCACTCTATCTCTTAACCTGGTTTCAATAATTCTTTCCCATACCTTCATTGTGTGGCTCATTAGCTTTATTCCTCTGTAGTTTCCACAGCGCTGTGCGTCTCCTTTGTTTTTATAGATTGGGATAAGCACACTCCTTCTCCATTCTTCTGGCATTCGTTCACCCATTAATAGTCTGTTGAACAGTCTGGTCAAAAACTTATCCCCATCTTTCCCATGCACTTCCAAACTTCTACTGGCAACTCATCTGGCCCAACTGCTTTGCCTTTTTTCATCCTTCTTAGTGCATTTTTTACTTCTTCTCTACTGACACAATTTACCTCTTCGTTAACCACTTCTGCTTCCTCTGTCCTAGGGTCTCTGTTATTTTCCTCATTCATCAGTTTCTCAAAGTACTCCTTCTATCTCTTTAACACTGCTTCTGAATTTACCATCACATTACCATTTTCATCCTTTATAACCCTCACGTGCTGTACATCTTTCCCTGCTCTGTTTCTCTGCCTAGCCAATTTGTACAACTCCTTTTCACCTTCTTTTGTTTTCAATCTAGCATACAAATTGTCATATGCACGTCCCTTTGCCATTGCAACTGCCTTCTTTGCCTTACTCTTCTTTTCTTTGTATATCTTTTTAGTATTTTCATTTCTTATTTTGTCCCATGTTTTCTTTGTCTCTTTCTTTTCTTTTATGCTTTTTTGAACTTCCTTATTCCACCACCATGTCTCCTTTGTCTCCTTTTCGTTTTCCGAAAGTCACTCCCAGTACAGTTGCAGCTGTTTTTCTTAGCATTTGTGCTGTTTTGTCCCACTCATCAGGTAACCCATCCTTGCCTCCCAAAATCCTGGTCACCTCTTGTCTAAACGCTTCTTGACAGCTTGTCTCTTTCAGTTTCCACCATCGTATCTTTGGCTTTATTTTCTCTGCCTTTTTCTTTTTCACCATAAGAGCCATTTTGCATACCACCATACAGTGCTGCTTTGTGACACACTCATTCAATATTACCTTACAATCACACATTTCCTTCAAGTTTCTCCTTCTGCACATCACATAATCTATTTGGGTACTTTTTCCTCCACTCTTATATGTCACTCTGTGTTCATCTTCTTGAAATAAGTATTGACAATCGCCAAATCCATCCTTTTCCCAAAATCCACAACCATTGATCCTTCCTTATTTCTTGTTCCAGCATCGTACCTTCCCATTATTTCCTCATCCCCTATGTTTTCTTTGCCCACATGTCCATTAAGATCTGCACCAAGAACTATCCTCTCTTCTTTTGATATACTTTCAATCAATCCATCCAGGTCTTCCCAAAAATCATTTTTCTCCTCCATGCTGTAGTTAACCTGTGGAGCATATGCGCTTACTATATTTAGGATGGACCCATTTACCTCCAGCTTCATGGCCATCAGTCTGTCTGACACCCTCTTCACTTCCAAGACACTTTCAGCCAGCTCCTCCTTCATCACTATCCCTATCCCATTTTTTCTTCCATCAGCTCCGTTGTAGAATATTTTGCATCCACCTCCAATGTTCCTTGCTTTACTCCCTTTCCACCTTGTTTCCTGTAGACACAATATGTCTACATTTCTTCACTCCATCATATCTGCCAGCTCTCTTCCCCTTCCAGTCATCGTTCCAATATTTAAAGTACCCACCCTAATGAGTGAGCATCTTCCTTTCCATGCTTCTCGCTGCTTCTTCACTCGCTTTCCTCCTCTTTTTTTGCTTTTATTTTCACAATGTTTAGCAGTAGCATAATTTCCACAGTTGCCCTGCTGTGCGACACCTGAGGCGGTTGTTGGTAACCCGGGCCTCGACCAATCCATTATGGATTGATGATGATTACGCATTTGTCTGTTTTGGCAAAAAATTTTTTACATTGGATGCCCTTCCTGCCACAACCCTCCCCATTTATCTGGGCTTGGGACCAGCATCAAGAGACACAGAAAAGTGCCTCCGATGGCTGGGTTATATATTAACATTATATTATTAACAAGTTTTCATTTTCATTAAAGATATTTATAGTTTGGATTCTATTTTTGTACAATAATTCCTCTTTAATTGTAAAATTATCTTTAATTTTTTTGAAATAATAATTGTAATGTCTTCCTTGGCATGTTTTAGTTTTAGTGTATCATATTCCTGATTAGTATATACTGTATAGTTATGAATTTTGGCCCATGTTTCCAAATTTAATTTGTTAATTTCATGTGTTTCTTGAATGCACATTATATCAATAAAATTATTTTGCATTAAGTTTTGAATTGTGGTTAATTTGTTGTTTAATCCATTTATGTTGATTGAAGATATATTAATTTTATTAAACATATTTAACTTAACCTTCTTTTTTTTAATCCATTTTGTTGTTGGTAATCAATTGTATCTTGTTAACATTACATTATAAAGAAAGAAAAAAAATAAATTAAAAGTTTACATTTTATTTAATACAGCATTTTTATATGATATAATGATTTGCTGTCTTGAAGAGAATCTTCTTTTTTCTTTTTAACTTCTGTATCTGATATTGAGAATATTATACTTTTTTCATTTCTTATTGTTTCAAATATATCTTCTGTTGATGTTGATGACTTTTCTTGTCTTTGATTGCTCTTTAATTCCACGTTTGATCTTCTGTATTTTTGTTTTCCATTTGTTTTTTTATTGTCTTCTAACTCAGATGTTGTAAGAGTGGATGCTTTTTTGATGTTATTTCTTTTCTTTCTTTTTGGGGTGCTGGTTGTAATTTTACTGTTTTGATTTTTGGCTCTTTTTCTATTTGGTACGATAAACTCAGCCAAAGATATTTCTGAGGTAATTTTTTTCTTTAATTAAGTTGTTCATTTCATTCTTGTTCTTTTTAAAATTTTCTTTTTGTTGTTTTTTTTGTAATTTTTGGGCACATTTTAATATCATGACCTCTAATTTTGCAGAATTGGCACATTGCGAGGTGCCTATTATAGGGGGTAGCGCATATATTTAATGCCCCATGATGTTTACTTGGTTTGAGATTGTCAAATAATTTGGGTCTTTGATATACAGGTTTACATATCCATTTTTGATATTTTGGTTGTGTTGCAGTTTTCCAAAAGTTATTTTTTCAATTTTTTCCCATCCGCATTTTTCCAAAGCACATAGATGGGCTTCGGTCATTTTAAATGGGACTGGGTATAGTGTAATTCGATCAGCCGGCTGTTGTGGTACGTAACTTTTGATGGTCACATCATCAGTATTAGTGTATGAGCCATCTGAACATATTGCATGAACTATGTCCTTTGCTTCTCCCATCATGGGAGTTTTTGACAATTCAAAAGTGATCAA
Organism: Diplosoma virens; assembly: GCA_963680785.1. NCBI lineage: Eukaryota > Metazoa > Chordata > Ascidiacea > Aplousobranchia > Didemnidae > Diplosoma > Diplosoma virens. Next base: position 51,121,168 of record OY796883.1, read on the forward strand.
AAATTTTTTTCCCTGTAATTATACACTCTGATTCCTTCTATTTTTTCTGTAACTCTGCAAGTTTTTTTTTGAATGCATAAATTACTTCGTCCAAGGATGGCTCGTTGTTTCCATTGATACAGATACAGAAACATCTTATTCAAATATCGTATATTATTTAGAACAAACTTCTTCAAATTACACAGCTCTTTTTCAAGTAGTAACAGCAATATGTATATTGTTTAGAGCAGAAACAATAAACAAGTAATAGCACTATCCACACTATTTAATAGAAATTAATTAATAACACTATTCACAATACAATAATCTAATTTAAAAAAAAACTTACCTTCTAATTACACAAATCTACAAGTTATTTCTTTTACAAAAAAAAGCAACACACTATACTACTTAACAAAAGTAAAATGAAAATCAATACACTATACTACTTATTAATACTAGCAAAATTAACTATCTAGAGTAAAATACAAACTTTAACTAATAAACAAAAACTATATAGATAACACCAATAACCACGAAACTTTTAAGAATATACAGATAAACTTATAACAATCAACAAGATAACTTTCCTTTTCAATTTATATAGTATGCAAAAAGTACTCCTAAATCACTTCAATTTAACTGTCATCAAACTTACCTTATTCAAATAGAATGGCTTTGAAGCTTGTTTGTCGAACTTATCCTAAGCGAATCACTTCAAGCTTGCCAGATTTTCGTTGCTTCTGCTCGCAGTTTGGCTGCTGGGCAGCAGAAAACTTGCTTGCTTGCTTGCTTGCTTGCTTGACTGCCTGCATTATTGATTTGATATTCAGGGATAGCACAAACGCAATCCCCACTAACAGAAATTATATGACCGAGTCATCCACATTTGGGATAATCACAGGGGTCAACTCGGCGGAAGTGGAATGGCCAGGCCTTGCCCTGGGCCCACCACCTACGTGATCATGGTGTAGACCCTTGTCAGATAAGTATGAGTCGGCATCCTTGCTGGTTGGCAGCTCTTTCGTTGGCAATTGCTCAATTCTTGTGGTTTTCTTTTTCACTTGCAATTATCTCTCTCTAGCTCTAGTTTCCTCTTTTTCGAATGCATGGCAGATAGATACTTGCCAGAGCAAGCATGGGCTGAACCTGGAGGTACTGCAATACCAGGACAACCTGTGGGTGCGACAAAGCAAGCTTTGAATTGTCACCCCTTGTTCAAACATAAAATTAATACATAGACCCCAGTGATGCTGGGTGTCCCAGGTATTAAACTGAGAAGAACAGATATTACACTTGATCTTAGCTCTTGAGAGCCAAGAAGTGATAAGGATGGAAGCATAGCCAGATCTTATCTTTGCACGAGCATCACATCAAGCTCTCTTACTGTGTGCTCTTTTCACGAGTCAGTTGCTAATATGTTGAATTCAAAGCAACTAATCTCAGCTTTTCAATTTTTTCCTTTTACGAAATTCAAAACGTTCATACAAGTTTGTTGTCTTGGATAAAACAGCAAGCTTTGAAAAGATAGATAGGTTGAGCAATGAACGCCTTGCGCAAGGCCATTGCAAGTTGATGTCAATCGCAGACAATTTCTTCAGTTCGATTTCTTGTATGTCAAAAAAGCCACGTTGCACATGAGTCAACATAGCTCATGTGCTGAGCAACTGACTCTTGATCAGCAGGACACAGGTTCACTACTTGAGCTGTTCAAATGCTTACTTGCATGTGTGAGCAGGTCAGCTTTTGTTTTTTTTGTTTTTTTTAACAACAAACCCTTTTGGTGGCAGCAGCAGTGACACAGTTGAATGACTGAAGAGATTGTTGATGCATGCATCACAGTGATGTGATAACGCTTTTTGATCCTTTTTGTCTATTAGCTAGGGGATATTTGGAGATAGGTTTTCTTGTGCTCTCCCTTATTTTAAGAAAAAAATTGTCTCAAAGCAAGACAATTTTTTTTGTTTTTTTTTATTACAAAGTTGAAAAACAATTTAAACATTAAAATTGTTACAATATTTTACAATCTTCACATTATAATTTTACAAGTCACATATACTGATTGAGTAAATATATTTAATAGAAATTTATTATAGGTACACCATTTAATTAATTACTTTTGAAACATTTAAGTAATGTTGATGAAAAATTAGTGGTTTTAATTTTTAGCTTGATTAATTTAAATTTGTTTATATAAAAAAAATTGCATAGCAACATCATTTTGAATTTGACTTGTTCTTTAGTAAACCTATTTTGCATATAGTAAATAATGTAATATTCATATGTAAATTACCAATCTTAATGACTTTTACAGTTTATACAAAAAAAAACACTTCACATTTCTTTCTTCTTTATGTTTAATTTTTGGGTATTTAACTATATTTGAGACTTACAGTATAAATGGATATTGATAAATTTCAATCATCATATGTACATCTTAATATTTAGTAATTTTTTGATATTTTTCATAGTATGTTAATTTAATAAAAGAAAGTAGTGAATCAATTGTTAAAAACACATATCATAAAGCTTTACTGAATAATATTTACATAACCGTACATTAAATTAATATAATATAACAACATACTATCTATCAGATACATAAAGCTTTAGTGAATAATATTTACACAACCATACATTACGTTAAATAATATAACAATACATACTTTCTACATAAGCTTTACTGATTAATATTTACACAACCATACATTAAATTAAATAATATAACATTACATGGTATCTATATAAATTTTTACTGAATAATATTTACACAACAGTGGCGTACCATGACTTTTCATGTCAGGCATGCAATGATGAAATGATGATGTCATCAGTCTCAAAATTTAGCTCAATTTTAATATTTGATAAAACAAGTAATTTTTAAAATTTTGCAATTTATAGTCCTAGTAAATACATGAAGTTTTTTCATTAGTTAGTGAAAGGTAAAAACAATAGTTTCTACTTTCTAGGGTTTCTCAATAATCATAAATATAAAATATTTTTCCTGTATCAAAGTTGTCTATCGAAGTAGGCAAAAGTGCTGAGTAAGCTTGTTTTTTTCTATAATTTTTACGCAAACTCTCGCTTCAGTGTCTATCATCTGAAAGGCGATTAAGAGAAAAAGTCATAATACCAAAATCACCTCACTCTTAATTCTCTTGTAGAATGGCCTCTTAGACAGCAAGAAAATTTCTACGAGCGAAAAAAACTCACAATTCTGCCCCAGTACATTAAAAAGCACATTAACGGACAGTTAAGAGCAAACAAAATATAATTTGTGAAAAACCATGAGCAGAGGATGTAACTGAAAAAAAAACTTCAATAACTCTAATTAACATAGCTATTCTTTTACTTAAAATGTAATTCTGCCCTACGGCATTTTCCACAAAAGTGAGTTATGACATCATCATAAAAAACTGAGTTACTCATCAGCCTTTTTAACAAAGACTTTTCAATTGACATCAGCGACAGATTAGAAAGTCTATTCTGACCCTGTGCATTTCTTAAATATGCTTTAATTCTTTTTAACCCATATCACGCCTGCGTCAGTTTAAACTGACGCTAGAAAAAATTGATTTTCAATAGGTTGACAATATCAAATTGAGTAATGTTTAATTTTTTTATGTCATGACATCCTAGACTTTTAATTCCAAACATTTTTTGCTTAATTTTTGCGTAAAAAGAAAATTATAATAAACATAACAAGAAAATGCATAATTGTTGTTTTTTGCTGCACATCATTTATTGATGACGTCACTGCAACTTACTGTGAGAGAGCAAAATTTTCTAACCTTGAAAAACAAGGAATAAATTTATACCTAAAGATGACAATAGCTGAAAATTTGCGAAAAAAGTTTTTGACTTGCTTTATTTGGGAATTTTCCTGCGTCAGTTTAAACTGACGCTGGTGGTGAATGAGTACGTGTGAAATTTTTTTCGCTAATTAGATTTTGAGATTAATGGTTTGTTTTATTGCACCTAAATCGTTTTGATGAAAGATAATCCGCATTTTGTAACATTAAATTAGAACTTTTGTGATTATTTTATTGCATGGAAATCTTTTTATAAAAGGTAATCCTCATTTTGTAAAAGTAATTGGAACTTTGTGGTTGTTTTATTGCACCTTAATCCTTTTCTGGAACAATGACTTGTTAATCCGCAATTTTGTTTTAGCTTCAACTTTTCTCTAATTTTCACCACGGATAATTAATGAAGTGATCTAATTTCTAGTACAGAACAATCTTTGTCAAATAACAGTTGTGGGTCTTGCATTCTTCGAGAAAATTTTGTTACAAGTAAAATGAGTTTAGCCACTTACCGAGTGTGAGAAATTGCAATTGCAGTTGAAGTTGCTTTGTGAATCAAAAGTTAAGATAAAAATAAATTTAATTGGTTTCATTGTTGAAGTTGAGATATTTTGATTAAATTTTGTGCAAGTTTCTCTTCAGGTAATTATACAGTTACTGTGGTAATATTTACTTGATTATGAATGTTTATGAAGCCTTAGAAGCATTGCAAGAGCTAGAAAATAACGGATCTACAGCTGAATTGGTAACTGATCCAAGTCTTATTTTATTTCCTCTGGAAGATGATGGAAATGAAACTGAGGAAGATGATGGAGGTGACATTACCGGAGTGCCTGATAACCTCAGTCCCGATCAACTTCTATCAAGAGCTGAAGTAGAGTTGGGCGAAATTAGAAGTACTGATCAGGTACGTCTAGAGATTTTAGCTTGCAGTGTTTGGAACAATATTTTAAAAATTCATAGAAGAAAAGCTTCAACATATGTATAATGTAGTGCTACAACTTCCTATCTGCAGTATTGTCATAACTTCAAATAAGCAAAATCGTATATGGTCTTTTTCGCTTTTAGTAAACTACAGTAACTAAGAATTATAGTTAGCTTTGATATGTTACTAATAATCTGCTATATTTTGCAGTTGGAATCAACAAACAAGACAAGCAGAGAATCTACCACTGATCCGCCAAAATCCAAAAAGGTTAGTTTTAATCGTTACTCAAAGCAAGCACGTGCTTTTCATTTGACTATACAATAATTATTACTCTGTGGCAGGATTATTTTTGTAAAAACAGCTGTTGCTAAAGTTGAGCTCCCGTCCTGTTATGTTTCATTTGTCAGGCTGTTTGGACCTATGTACGTAAGTACTTTGCCCACGAGCACGCAGACCTCGCATCTTTTAGACGGCTGTTCCATACTAATAGAATAAGTATGTTCATTGCCTTTTAACGATAATAGTTATTGTTGAAGTAATCATGTCTGTTGTTTTAGAGAAAAAAGACATCCAAGTCTACAGAAAACAAAAATGCATCTAGCAAAGACAAACCAAAATGGCAACACAAAAATGTTAATTCGGACTCTCTGTTGAACAAATGGGATTTACCTCCTCCAACGTTTGATGAAAATTTGTTGCCACATCAATTATTTGAAAGATTTATTACTAATGAGGAGCTGGAACGAATATGTGATGAATCTACAAGATATGCACGACAAAAAGGCAATCACAATTTTATTATAACCAAAAGAAAATTAAAATCATTCTTGGCGATTATTATTGTCAGTGGCTATGCCAGTCTACCCCGGCAAGATATGTATTGGCAAATGCACGATGATACGAACAATCGTCTGGTGTCATCCATGATGTCAAGAGGAGACTTTGAAGAATGCAAAAGATATCTGCATTTATGTGATAACAATCATCTGGATAAAAATGATAAATTTGCCAAAGTCAGACCTTTGTTCGATTCTCTTAACAAACAATGTTTGGAAAACTACATACCAGAGCAACACGTCAGCATCGATGAGCCCATGGTTCCATATTTTGGAAAACATGGAGCTAAGCAGTATATTCATAGCAAGCCCATCAAATTTGGCTATAAAATGTGGGTTATGGCCAAGCCCTTGGGGTACTGCATCCAATTTCGTCCATATGCTGGAAAAGATGCGGTTTTTACAGAGTATGGAGATATTGGTCTTGGGCTGGGTGCCGCAGTTGTGGCTCACTTGCTAAAGATGTTACCACCTCACCCTGGATCCAATTATCACGCCGTGATGGATAATTTTTTTACTAGCACAAAGTTAATTCGGTACCTTCAACTGAAATTGATTGCAGCTACAGGAACTGTACGATTGTGTAGGATGGAAAATCCACCACTAAAAGATGTCAAAATGATGGAAAAAGAAGCTCGAGGTGCTAGCGATGTTGCAGTTGATGCAAATATCAACATGGCAGCTGTTTGTTGGAAGGACAATAAATTTGTTAACATTCTGTCTACATTTGCAGGCAAGGAACCTGTGCAAAAGGTCAAGCAATACAGCCAGGAAGCAAAAAAAAGAATTGATATTTCCCAACCAAAAGTTGTGCATGTATATAACCGGTACATGGGTGGTGTAGATCGACTGGATCAAAATCTTGCGGCGTACATGATCAACTTGTGAAGCAAAAAATGGTGGTGGCCTTTATTTCACTTTTGCATAGATGTGGCTATTAACAACACTTATCAGCTTTACCACATAAGGCAATTGAATGAAGGCGAAAGCAGAATGGATGCTTTGGAGTTTCGCCGGGTAATTGTGGAAACTTATTACAAAAACTATAAAACAAAAAATGATTCTGTTGCACTATACCCAAAATTGGCAACCAAGAATCATGTGCGAATGGCTGAAGAAAATCACCATTGGATTAGGAAAGGAACGCAAAGACGCTGCGCTAAAAATGGATGTAGAGGCACTTCCAAATTTTTCTGCATTAAATGTAATGTTGGATTGCATCCTGAATGTTTTGAAAGTTTTCATTTTGAATAAACGACTGGATTTTCTTCAAATCCATGGTGTTGTATACTAATATCTACGTCAATATATTGCAGTAATAATTTGCATGAATGCATAATATCGGCGACAATTAATATAATTTAACATATTTTACTTACACTAGTCATTAAAAAGAGCGCAAAACAAATAATCAGAATCGTATGCGCAAATTAAACCGGATGCATCATGTGCACGTAGTTGAACGCTATAACATTCTACACGTACCCGCCTACTGCCAGCATCAGTTTAAACTGACAAAAATTGTTTTCTTTATACAATCTTTAAAAAAACTTTTTTTCAAAAAATTTTTTCAGTTATGATCTGTTTGTGACTATAGAACATGCAACATCAAAATCATCAATTTTTTCGGGGTTGGGGTGATATGGGTTAATGCGGAGAAAGATTGCTCTACAGATGCCGTGGAATATGTTATAGTCAGGAATAATAATATCAATTTGTTAACTTCACAGAAACCTTCATACAGCTGTCCTTCATGCATGTACTTATGAAGCTCATGCACATTGTTCTTGCGAAAGTGGTTATGGGAATATAAGACTGCAAGCTCTGTTCTTAGGCACGCAAAATCAAAACGAGAACTATAACTCCTTTGTAGAGACTGAAAGGACCTTTCTGGAAACTTAGTTATGTTTTCATATTAATGAAATCGTTTGCAATCAAGGAGTTCTACAAATTCAATATCTTTTACTGACTTAAATCTTTGCTTCATCTGCATTACTATGGTATCAATGATTTCAAAAAAGAGTGTTTTGTACTCTGGTTGTAAAGACCGCACTTTTCTTCGATTAGGAAGACCACACTTGCTCACAACGACATTCCATATTTCATCAAACTTATTGGTTCTAAGTCTTCAAGTTTAGTGATGGTGTTTTCAACTTCACATGAGCAGAATATAATATCCATTGATTTTGACTGAAAAATATTGAATAGATATTCAGTGAAAGGAAATATTAGAGCATATATGATCAGTAAAATGTTAAAGTTAAAGCTTGATAGAGACTGCAAAAACCCTTGGGCTTCATTAATTGACTTATGGTTAAAATTTTGGGGAGATTCGGTGACATGTTCAAACTTTTCTTGGACTGTTCCCACTAGCCGTGAAGAGTAATTCCACCTGGTTGGGGCAAGTTTGGAGAACCATTTCTTTACCATATCATCCAGCATTGCAGTTGTTTTTGACAATGATGTAAAGAATGACGATAGTCCTTCAAGGGTTGAAAAAAATATATTGCATTTTGGAATGTGTAAAGCTGCTTGAATTAATACAAGATAATACAAGATTAAGTTTATGAGCTAAACAATGAATAAAAATTGCATCTGGTGCAGAATCTTTCACTTTGGCTTGAACACTGTTAAGCTCACCAGACATAACTGCAGCACCATCATATGTTTGAGCAATCAACTTTTTTAGACAGCCAAGTTCTGTTAATTGAGCCACAACTAATCTAGCAATGGCAGCAGCACTGCGATCTTTGCTGACATCAGAGAACTTGATAAAATCTTTCACATATGATTCCATCAGCATTTACATATTGAAGAACAGTAGATAGCTGAGAAAAACAGCTTATGTTTGATGTCTCATCTAGCATAACAGATAAAAAAGCAGAATTTTCAAGTTCCTTTTTGATTTCAGCAAGAACAACAAAACCCATTGATTCAATAAGGTCATTTTGAATCGAAGGTGCTATCCCTTTAAATACAGTAGCAGTATCCAAGTGAGTTTGTAACTTCTCATCAAAATTAGCTAATAAATGTGCCAACTTTACATAATTTCCTCTGTTATCAGAAGTTTCACTCTCATCATGTCCAAAAAAAGGAATTTCTTAAATACCCAGAAAGCAAGTTATCTGAATAAACCTTTTCAGGATTTCTCTATTTTTTTAACTTCTTTGTTATGCTGATTAATTGCAGCACATCTTTGTTGATTAAGAAATGTATCAATCCTGGTTTGGCCAAATGTTTTAGCTGCTATAAATGCTGACAAATGAGACACTGTTTTCTCATGACAACTAATGGCAGTATGTAAATTATTTAAGTCATTGTATCCACAATAAGGTGAGCTCCACATGGAGTCATCTTACAACAGTACAACTTGTTTGATGCTGCACTTCCACAAATCCAATATACATTATTATATATTTCAGAATTAAATTTTCTCACACAACTTTTATTTTGCTTGCTTATATTCAACTGTGGAGTTGGCTTGCCGGAATCTACTATCTCCTTTTTTTCCTGATAAGACAATGAAGTAAATAATTTTTTTTTTAATTTTTGAATTAAATCTTGCACTTGACTCATTACAAAATTCTTAAAGGTCTATAAAATCTAAAATCAAATTAAAGTTTAATAATTTTATAATAGATTGATAAAACTGGAAGGTTTGAAAAGGTATATCAAAAACTAATAATAATTAGCAAAACCTATGCTTGTATAGTCACATAGACAAAACTTCAAGAGATTGACTCAAACAATTAATAAAGATTGAAAGACTAGACTTTATCCTGTTCAACAGATCAGATTAGGCTATCAAAGGTAGTCACCTATTGGTATGTATATATACAAACTTTGTTTTTAAAAATAATTTGACAAAAAACTCTGGTTAATGAAGAAAGCTCCTCAGAGTGCAAGGTAACAGTAGTAGGCTAAGGAATGTAGGGAAAAACAAAAATACACACTGGGGAGTTTTCTCGTTTCTCCATAGACCTTTAAAAAGGCCAATAGCTAATGGTATATTTGTATCAAATTCATAAAAAATGCCTGATGTCATAAATAGGCTAGAAGTTATTTTGAACTACTGGTAGGCTATTTTATAGAATTTTATAATGCAATTATAGTTGTCCACAAATAAGCCTGTGGCTGATCACTGAGCCAGTAGGCAAAACTACTACTCTTAACTCGCAACAACCATCATCTACAAACAACACAACAAGTACTGTATTGAGAGGCTAAAATGCACCAGTAACTGTGTAGCCTACCAGTAGGTCTACCGTAAATAAGTAGGCCTAAGCTTATGCTAAAAGTAGGCAACTTGCTTTGACCTGCTACCCTAGCTAATTCATTTAACTGCTTGCTTAAACTAAAGTGTTAAAGTGCTTTCAAATTAATATGATTTTGAAATGCATCTGAATGTGAGTACTGAGTAAACGTAAGCAGTTTGTAGCAAGTGATACTAGATCAGTTCTTCAACAATGTCACGCTCTATAAACATGTTATATAACGTGATAAACATCTTAGTAATACTGTATTATACAAACCTAATTATAGAAACTATATATATCGTGGAGACCCAATTATGGAGTCCTAATATTGTGGGGACTTAATACATATATATGTATATTTGATAAAATAGAGTCAATATATTTAGTAATATAGCATCTCTGTATTAGGTCACCACAATATTTGTTACGGCTAATCCGCTAATTTGGTGGTTCCCTTTTTATTTTCAATATAATTACTACATCCGGGTTACGTACATAATTTTAATCAGCGTTCGTAACTGGTTGTTTTATTTTTGGAATCACATGCTTGTGACAGGACCACATGGTAATCGAAGGTAATCAATAATTTAACTTTTGGATTCTATTTGTATAGATCGGTCTACCTTTTTGTTAAATCGCTACTTTAGTAGCCTTTGGTAACTGGAATAATTTGTGTACAGTATGTAATTTAATTCTGTGATTTTACTGCCTTTTATTTCAAATTATATTTTTCTCCCTGGTGGATCAGGTGGCTGGTGTGTCTAGGGAGAGCTAGTAGGCTACTTTAGTGCGCATTTACTGCCCGACCTATCTCTTATTCTTGTAGAATTCTACGGGCTGTTGACTTGCTTGTATAATATTAGGTCTTCATAATTGGGTCTCCACAATGTATATAGTCTCCATAATTAGGTTTGTATAATATAGTTTCCATAATATTAGGTCTCCAAAATTAGGTCTCCATAATGTAGTCTTTATAATAGATACAATATTAGGTCTTCATAACATGGTCTCCATAATATAATCCCCATAATATTGGTTCTCCATATAGGATCTCTGATAGGTCTATATACCTATCCATATATACATTTATGGAGACTATATTATAGAAACCTAATTATAGAGACTATAGATTATGGAGACCTAATACAGAGACCCCATATTATTTACTGTATATATGTATATAGACCCTATTGGGAGACCCTATACAAAGATACTGTATACATATAAAAGTTTTTGCAAAACGAAATTGATTGCAAAAAAACGAATTTGATTGCAAAAAGAAGGAAGTTGATTGCAAAAACGACGAATTTGATTGCAAAAACAATGAATGTGTATTCAAATAAATTCTTTGAGTTATTCTAGAAAATTCTGATATTCTTACAGTATTTGCTTTTAAAAATGCAATAGTTGTAAGACTTTAATTAACAAAAAAACTTCTGGTAAAAATTATATTTCAATAACTGTTTATTTACCAATAAAAATAAAGTTTCTCTACATGACTATTTTTGGTCAGCAGATGATTAATTGATCGACACAAGATTAAATTTGATCGGTACATGACTAAAATTGGTTGACACAGAACTAAATTTGATCGGTAATGACTAAAATTGATTGACATATGATTAAAATTGATTGGTAGAGGACTAAAGTAGATCGAAAAACACTGTAATATAAAAATATATACTATCTACATAAAACTTTATTGAATAATATTTACACAACCATACATTAAATTAAATAATATAACAATAACTATTATCTACCTAAAGCTTTATTGAATAATATTTACACAACCATATATTAAATTAAATAATACAACCATGCCAACTAATACTTTTGGAAGTATTAATACATGATTGGTATAAATTTAAGCAATATTTTATACAATGGTACCGTTTAATAATGTTCTAAAATTAAAATATACTCTTAATAATTCACACAACATTTGCAAATAGTATATAATAAATAACAGAGGAATATTTATAAGTACATTTTGTGCAAAATTGTGTAGTGCTAACTATATTTGCATGTGTTAATATATTAGTGTACTTTTTTCTGTTGTTTAAGTGCTATTTTTTAAAGTGGATTTAAGTGCTATCTTCAAGTGTTAAATTTAAATATGTGTGTCACTATATTGGTGTAGTTTTTTTAAGTGGTAGTGTGTGTAAGTGCAGTGAAGGTGTGTACAAAGTGCTGTGATTTGTATGTGCAAGTGTGTGTAAGTGCAGTGAAGGTGTGTATGAAGTGCTGTGCTTTGTGTGTGCGAGTGTGTGTTAGTTTGCACCTTATAGTTATGTAGATTTATAAATTATAAAGTATATGTTTTAAACATAGTACATTTATTATTCAAGATAGTATTCATTATTCATTATTAAGCAAGGTAAAAGAAAATTTATTATTCATTAATAATTTAACATATTTATTTGTAATATAGTTTAATTATTTTCTTCATCTTGAGTAATTTAAAGTTTTATTTTATTCAATTATTTTATTCAATCTTAACCAAATCTTCCCTGCACCACCACTTATATCGTCAACCCCCTAACCTCAAACTTCTACTTACATCTGCCTCCTTACCAAATGAACATTTCATCACGGGCACCTTTCCCTGCAACTCTCCTAAATGCCATCTCTGCCCCAACATAAACACTAATCCTACAATAACGGGTCCTAACGGAGTCCCTATAAAAATCTCCGGAAATTTTAGCTGCAATTCATCAAATATCATATATGCAATTTCATGCAATCTTTGCCCTAAAGCAATCTATATTGGAGAAACAAGCAACTCAATCAGACAACGTATGAACGGACACAGGAGCGACATTAAACACAATAGAAACAAACCAGTAGCCGAACATTTCAATAAACCCGACCATAGTTTGGACAATCTCAAATTAGCAGTAATCAAGAAAGTTAAAGGCAAAACAAAGCAACAACGGGAAGTGGAAGAACAAAAAATTATTTCCAAACTCGATTGTGTTAACCAAGGTTTAAATAAGGATTATTCATTTATGTCTAACTACATGTAATATTTATTTTTATTCTTGTAAACTTGAGGGTCATTTATGTTTTTCACTTCTTTCTCCATTTCGCATCTTTTTATACTTGCATGCCATTTTCTCACATTTGTTTTTTGCTTAAATTGCTGTAATTTACCGTACTGCCATATTTTCTCAAACTTAGTCTTTTTACCGATATTTTCATATTTTATTACATCACATATGTCTGTTTGTTACGTTTAATGCCGTTGTGTAAAACTTGTTTTGATTGTATTTTCATTCCATTGCACCTGACGAAGTGGGCAGTAGCCCACAAAAGCTTGTGCTCAATAATAAAAATAGTCAACTTCAGTGCACAATGTTCTGTTTTTCTCATTTTATTCAATTAGTTCTCTAAGTTTTGTGTTAATAATTTCTAAAATATGTTTTTGGAATTGTTTATTATTCCAGGTATATCGTTGTTTTATTTCTAATTTTTTTTTATTTCAATAATTTCTATTTTAATTTTTGTTATGGTTTTTAATATAATTTCTAAATTTGATGTTGTTTTTCAAAAAAATTGTATAATATAATATCTTTAGTGAGATTAATTTTAGCACTATTGTTTGCTTCTAAAATTTTTTCATATTGTTCCCAAATTTCTTTGATTATTTCACAATCAATTAAAACATGTTCAATTCTGTCAGTGGGCTTTTTACAAAATTTACAGTTTTTATTCATATCTGATTTGTTAATTTGTTGCCATTTGTATGCATTATTAGAAATTCTATATATGGTTTCTCTTTCTTTATTTGTGAAAGAGTATTTACAGTATATTGTTTTTGATTACATGTTATAATTTTCCAAGGAATAGTGTTATTGTTACTACTTTTTATTATTGGTTTTTGGCTTTTTAATTGTTTTAAATTTAAATAAATTTCTTTATGTGTTATTGTTGCCCAATTTAGGTTACATTTTTTTAGTTTTATGAAGATTTTAAAAGTGTTGTTCCATGTTACCATATAATGCATGTGCTGTTGCCCGTTATATAGTTTTAAATTGATATGTTTAATTTTATAAAATAAATTATAAAGACTCCATTGTTGCCATAATTCTGCTACTTTTTCTATGTTATATAGGTATTTAATTTTTTAACATAGCAAGTTTCAAATTTACTTGTTATATCAATCATTTTAATTCCTCCTTCATTGTATTCAGGTATTAATTTTTTTCTAGAAAGTTGTTCAATTGGGTCATTTGACCATAGGAATTTAAATAGAATTTGAATCAAATCTTTTTCAATCTTTTCACTTGGTTTATGTATTCTTGCAATATGTAACCAAAGAGGTATTATAAGAGTCTTTATAATTTAATTTTTGCCATAAATGGTTAATTTCCTATTTTCATGTTTGTGTAAAAATGATCTTATTTTAGGTAACAATTCATACCAATTTTTGTTATTATAATTTGGATTAAGGTAAAATTTAACACCTAATATTTTTATATATTCATTAAGTTTAAATAGTGGGTAGTTTATTTGAATTTTTGTTTTTAAATATGTATTGGTAGCAATTATTTGGTTTTTTTTTGGATTAATTTTTAGTCTAAATACATTTTCAAATTTTTTAAACTCTTTAAGGATGTCCTCAATTTCTTTATATTAGGTTGAGGAATATGTTTGTAGCATTTTTATCAAAGATTTTAACCCTTTTGATCCGACTTTTGCACAATAAAGTTATTTTTTAATTATTTGTATTTTCTGGTATTATAGGCCACAATTAAAGACATATTAACAAGAAAAAAATTATTATAATTTTTTGGCATGGGATTGTTATGTCCCAACAGGATTATGTTGCAATTTATTTTGGGATAATATTGATTTAAATTTATAGCGCAAATTTTGGGACACATATATCCCAATAGGATTGAAAGGGTTAAACAAAAATGAAAAGTTATGGCTATAAATTAATAAATTATGTATTCTCCTTTGCTGTTTACGACCTCCTCCTACCTCTCAACCAATTTGTTAATGTCGTTCTGCCAAAAATCCCGGGTCTGGTATCAAAGAATTTGTTGAGCCAGTTTTTAAGATCCTCTTCATTGTCGAAGGTAACACTTCTCATATAGTTCAACATAGAGTGGAAAAGATAGTAATCCATGGGGGCAAGGTCTGGAAAATACAGCGAATGCTGAAGGACCTCCTATTCAAGCTCTTGGAGTGCGGCTTTGACAACTTGTGCAACATGAGGCCTGGCATTGTCGTGAAGAAGTATGGTTTGGCCTTGTTGATGGGGTCTTCTCAGTTGAATAGCCTCATTCACATGATGTAGCTGGGCTGTTTAGAGCTCCTTGATGATCATGGCATTCCTTTTAAGCATTTTCCAGTGCACCATGCCCTCCCAGTCCCACCAAACGCAGATCATGGTCTTCCTTGGATGAAGGTCAAGCTTAACTCTTGGCTTTGGTGTATCAGAAGTCATCCATTCCTTTCTTTGCTTCATATTTATATATAGGCACCATTTCTCATCTCCTGTGATGATTCAGTACAAAAAGTGCTGTTTGTGATCGCATGTTGCTTGATGGAGGGCAAGATGTTGAGAAGTAATTTGAAGGTGATTTTCTTTGTTGTTTTTGCTAAGCTCATGAGGCACCCATACTCCCAATTTTTTAGCAAATCCCATTGAATGAAGATGATTGAGAATTGTTTTTTGATCGCAGTTTATTTTTTCAGCCAATTCATAACTTGTTTGGCAACTTTCTTCCTTCAAAAGTGCTTTGAGATGGTCTTTGTCAAATTCAAAAGGTCTTCCACTGCGGGGGCGTGTTGTCGATGTCAAAATTGCCATTTTTGAACTTTGCAAACCGTTTTCTTGCCATAGATTTGCCTATGACACCTTCCCTGAATACCATGCAAATGTTCTAGGCTGCTTCAGCAGCTTTTTGGCCTCAATAAAAAGCGAAGAATAGCAGGTGTTGAAAATGTTGCTTTTTACCCCCTGGATATTCCATATTTAAGCCTTACAAATAATAAAATCTTAAAATACTCAAAAAGATGATCAGCACAGTTTTTTACAGTAAAAAGAGCTCTATTGAATGTACAGTATATACACATTTTGCCAAGTAGTAAAAAATCATTGTAAAATAAAAGAAAATATAAAAACGCTATGAACATATTCCTCAACCCAATAGTTTTCAATTGCAAATGTTGTGTCATCTGCATATTGAGCAATTTTAAAGTAGAAATTTTGAAATTTAACTCCTTTAATTTGTTCATTTTTTAATATTTTTCTTGTCAGTAAGTCAGTACAAGTTATAAATAGTATCATACTTAAGGGACATCTTTGCCTTATACGTTTCTTGATTCTAATTTTTGAGGTATGGTCTCCATTAATTTCAATTTTAGAAAAGATATTATCAAACAATTTTATAAAACCCAAATTTTTGTTTCCCATTTAAGTTTTTCCATAATTTTAAATATAAAATGGTGGAAAATTTTATCAAATGCCTTTTCAAAGTCAATCATTATGATAATTAATTGTTTTTTTTTTGATTTGCCAATTCTAACAGAGCTTGTATATTGTAATGTATGTTTCCTATTCTGTGTTTTGGCAGCCCTGCATTTTGTTGGGGGAATATATGTTTTTGAAATAAAGGTGTCAATCTATTGACAATTATTTTGCTCAGAATTTTGTAATCAGTGTTTTAGTAAAGAGATTGGTCTCCAATTTTAAAAATTTTGAAATAACTTTTTTTGTATAAACATTTGGTGGTACAGAATTTGAAGATTGCTTGAAGTAAAAGATTTTTCTTCCCAAAGCTTTTCATCTGACACTCTTCAGGGGAAATCGTCAGAATGAAGCAGAATTGAAACCGAACTAATTTATAAAGGAAGAAAGTAGAGTTCTCATTGGCTGAAAGAGTCAACCAATGAGAGAAAAGATTAAGAAATTTTCAAAGAGTATACGAATTCTTTTTGCTTACACAGAAGGGGATTGAGAGATTTAATGAAAGTCGCTTCAAGAGCAGAAAGGTGAAAGGAAGAGCGACCTCGAGCGAGAATAGAAAATTTTTCGTTGCTGTAATGGAGGGCACGTTGGGCGTTTATAAATTAGTTCGGTTTCAATTCTGCTTCATTCTGACGATTTCCCCTGAAGAGTGTCAGATGAAAAGCTTTGGGAAGAAAAATCTTTTACTTCAAGCAAAGTTTTTTTGTGTATTAATTGGACGATAGCTTCTCTCATGAATTGGGGAAGTGTTCCTTTTAGGAGGACATTATTAAAAACTTCTTTTAGATCAGGTATTATCAATTTTTGAAACGTTTTATAAAATTCCGCAGTGAGTCCATCAGATCCTGCACTAGATTCATTGTTAAGTAAATTTATGGCAGTTTTAATTTCTTCTATAAATTGATCAGTTTCTTTTATTTCATTTTCTTAAAAATTTTGTTTGTCAATTTTCTCTAAATATTTAATCAATTCTTCTTTTTTTTCATTTTCAGATTTTCCCCATAGGTTGTTATAGGATTCTTTAACTTCTTCCAATATTTCTTTTGGTTTATTTAAGATTTTGCTTTTTTGATTTTTTAATTCAATCAAAGTCTTCTTTTTTCCTTGTTCTTTTTCTTTTTGATAGAAAGTTTTGTCCGGAGTTTTATTTTCAATTTTTTGTATTTTAGCTCGAATTCTACATCCTTCCTACAGTATTTTCTTCATATAATTTAGTAAGTTTTTAAGAGAAGCTATTGCAACTACATTAAACTTTGGATTGTCATTTAGTGATTCAGAATCTTATTTTTAATATTTTTGTTTTTTGATGGTGTGACTTATTGACTTCTATTGATAAATTTTTTAGGGCATTTGTTAATAATTGTTTTCCTTTTTCCCATCATTTATTTAAATCAGGGAAAAATATTTTGGATTGTTGATGTATTTACCAAATATATTGTATTTCATCTTTCACAAAGTTTAATTTTAGAATGCTATTATTTAGTTTATATGTTCCTGGCCCCATCTTGTTTTGGGGATGGTTTTAATTTGTAACACAGGCATTAACATATCTGTTTTAATTGTAGGAGTATAATTAATATTTTCCACTAATGATATAAAAGAAGAACTAATATAAATTCTATCAATTCTGGTGGCACCTTTTCTATTTTGGTATGTATAAATTTTTTTGGTTTTATTACGTATATTTTTTATATACATGTATATCTATTAAATCATTTTCTTCTTTTAGTTTTTGAAATTCAATTTTGTCTTTAGAAATTTTGAAAAGGTGCTCATTTTTGGTGTCTATTTTATCTTTGATAAAGTTAAAATCACCTATTATTATTTTATTATTTTTGATCATTTTGATTTTTTTATTTAAAATTTTAATTAGATTGAATCGCTCATTAGTTTGCAAAATAACAATTAACACTAGAATTACAGAAATTTTTATACACCTTCTTTTATGGAGGTGTCATTTTCAACACCGATGTGAGCATGTAGCATATTAATCTGCAAAACCTTAACATTCATTTCCTCATTTGCACATATTTGTTAAAATTAAGTCTTGAGATGCTTTCACTTTTCAATACCGCTCAAAAAATCTATAGTAATTAATACTTAGGAGTTCGATTCCAGTGCACTGTGTAATAAGACAGCAAGTAATAATACTGCAAATTTTTTTGTCATGATAAGAATTGCAAATGTAAAGATTGAAAAAATCAAGAAGAGCAAAACTTGCATTTAACAAATCTTACTTTCAAATTACCAACAGAGCATGTTCCACATGTTGGTTTTGTGCAGCTCAAACACAAACAAGTGGTTGCATTGTTGCAGCTTTTACCATGGCACTTCCTTTGTTTGCGAGTAGGGTATGCAGCAGGAATAGCATCAGAAAATGAAACTGTTGGTTCTGGTTCATTACATAAGTTTTTTATCAATTAAAAGATAAATTGTCGTCGGCTGATATGTTTTCCATCGGATTTTACGAACAATAATTTCGCATTTATCGCAGCAATATCAAGTATATTTCCCCAAACAGCAAGAGGCAGTCGTCTGGATGCAGATCGTGTTGTATAGAGCTGGGTCATTTGGTCAAAGCAGTCGACCCCAACCTTATTTTGGTTGTAGAACAGTATAATGCATGGCTTTCGTTTTGGAGATCCAGTATCCACATCTGGCACGGAATGCATTGTTGACAATAGACATATGGATTTCTTGAGTTTTGCTTGATAGTTGACGAACAAAGCATTGCTTTTATTGTGCCACATAAAGCGACTATGATAGAGATTGCTTGGCATTGGTTGTGTCATCTGTGGTGACAACTCACGACGATTTTTTCTTATTGTACCAACAATCAAGATCTTGTTACGTGCAAGTTTTTTGGCTGCTGATAATGACGTAAAAAAGTTATCACAGGTTATATTGTAACCTTTTCCTTTTACTTTTTCTGTGAGCTTTACCAGTATGGATTCAGCCAAAGGAGTTCCTCCTCGTTCTTGTCATTCTTGAGCACCGAGAAACCAAAGCAGCAACTGGATTATTATAAGAAGAATTCAAGACCGAGAAACCAACAGCAACTGGATTATCACTTTCGGATATACAAACCTACATACAAGCGGATTATTTCTCAAGAGTTTTTTTTTTAAAGACCAGGAAAAAAGGTAGGAAGATTTTTCTTTACCAACGATGACCACCAAAAAGAATTCCCTTTTATTTAAAATTAAATTAGAAAATGAGAAAAAAGAATTTCAAGTGAACGATTTTATAGACTTTTTCTTGGAAGGTGGACTTTTTGAGTCCTACCTTGATGAAATCTTTGGCATAGCTACCCATAATTTTAATTTAAATATTTTTAACATTACCTTTAAAGAAACAACTCTGAAATCACTAATTGAAGACCTATATGAAACTTTTAGGGAACCGCAACAAATTACAATTAAAGATGAAATAGATTGTACTGTACAAATCAACAGACCCCTGGGCTACAGACAATTAATCACCCTTTATTCGATGCCCTTCGATGTAAATATGGAACACTTAAAAGCGATTACAAACAAATGGGAAATTTTGAAAAATTTTGAGTTTGGCAAACACAAAAAATGCCTGATAATACACAATCCCTACTTGCACCTTTATTTAGAAAATTTTAACCGTAAAGAAATTCCTGATCAAATTGTTTTTAGAAATCGTTTTATAGCTATAAATATTGATGGTGAACCGAATAAACCCAGATGTAATTACTGTAAAAAAACAGACCATGTCATTGAAAAATGCCCCATCAAAACCCAACCCAAAATTAACCAACCTCCCAGCACCCTACCCCAACCCAAGCAATCATATGCCCAAACCATAACATCGACCCCTAAACTTCCTCACCCCCCATTCCTTCACCCTTCAACTAAAGCAAAAATAGTAAAGCAAAATATTGAAAAAAACACCCAAAATTTTCCCCCCCTTAGTCAGAACCCTACTACCCAAACCAAAGAAATCAATTTAAACCTCAACCCCAACATATCATCCCTAAACATTAGCCAGGAAGAAGCCATTAAATTCTTTGATAATATCCAATTTGTTAAAATGCTCCAGCACCCTTCTTCAAAACCAAATTCTCCCCAAACCCCCTCTTCCCTAGATGACTCCAAATTACAAAAAAGAAAATTATCCCCTTCCTTCCAATCATCCTCCATTTCAATTGATTTAAAACCAAGAAAAAAAAAAGCAAACTTAAAAGATAAACAACAGAAAAACAGTATATAATTGTCCCATTAATATTTTGTTTTAATGTTATTAAGTTGGACTTGAGTTTATATTATTTATGTACTTTTTTATTTACCACTCGTGTCATAAATATGAAGCTGACAGCGAAGGTAAGTCCTCCCTTTTTACTTTCTCTCTTTGTTAAAATTTTGTTTTTCTACCTCTGTTCCACTAATTCAAAATCTTAACCACACCCAATAACCATGTGACAATCACTCGATCAAAACAACACCATATTAGGTCATCACTTAAGATAACATTTTTCAACACATGTCTTTTCCATGCAAACATTTCTTGCACACTTTATCCCACTTCAATACTTCACATGATTCAAATTCACGCGTTCAAAACCCTGTCACTTCCTTTTCCTTGTTCTGTTTTTTTTTTACATGCAAGTTTTTTATTTTTGTTTCATCTACAACTCCTCTTCACTTACACACTTCACATATTTCCAAAGCACGAGTTCGATTCTTAAACCCTTCTTTTTTTACTTATCATTTTTTTCTCACATGCACTTCATTATAATTTACAAACTTCACATTCTTTAAAAACACAGGTTCGAATCCCAGGTCTTTTTTTTATTTTTTTTTCTTTCCTTTCCTTCATTTTTTTTGTTTATTTATGCAATTTTCCTACATACACCTTCATTTCTTTTATTAATCTCTTCTCATGCACTATCTCCTTCCATATTTAGAAAAATTCCCTTATTATGCAAATAAATTTCGGATTTTTAAATATTAACAGTTTTAACAAATCAACAGATAAACTTGCGCACTTTATTTTTAAACACAACATTCACGTCACATTTATACAGGAAACTCGCACGATACAGCACCAACAATTATCACACTTCCTACACCAGCACACCCTTCTTGCCTATCCTAACTCTGATCACTCACTAACACCTACAATTGCACATAAACAAGGAACACTTACACTTATAAATAACAAACACTTACACCTAAACCCACAAACGATCTCGTCCCAAATAATCCTACCTAATCATATCCAATCAATTTCCTTCACCCTATCCAATTTAAACTATACCCTTATAAATTGCTACCTCTCCTCTGAAAAAACCTCTACCTAAACCTCTAACCATATCAAAGCCATAAAAACCCTAACCTCCTACCTTCAAAATTTGGACTTTAAAAACAAATACATATTAATTGCAGGTGATTTCAATCTAGTATTAAACCCCATTGACAGAACCGGACATTTCACCCCCAACACAAATGACAAAATATTACTCCAAAATATCCTTACCAATTTTGACCTTACCGACTCTTACCGTTACCTTTACCCAAATTCCCGAACTTTCTCCTTTTCCCGAACCTGTCCCTTATCAAGACTCGACCGCATATATATCTCTTCACCTCTTCTATCCCAAATAATACTTTCCTCCTATTACTACATATCTTTCTCTGATCACAATAAAGCTCCCCTTCTCTCTCTTAAAATACCCTCAAAAATAAAGTACAAATCATCTCACT
This sequence comes from Diplosoma virens, assembly GCA_963680785.1. Taxonomy (NCBI): domain Eukaryota; kingdom Metazoa; phylum Chordata; class Ascidiacea; order Aplousobranchia; family Didemnidae; genus Diplosoma; species Diplosoma virens. Next base: position 51,143,189 of record OY796883.1, read on the forward strand.
GGAAATTAAACAACTCTATCCTGGATTCCTCTCCAACAATTCTCTATACCAACCTATTAATTAAAAACCTCTTCCCTCCTATAAACCCTATCAAACAACCCCTACAGTGGTGGGATCTAACTAAATTTAAAATCAAACAATATCTAATATTTCAATCTAAACAAATTCTAAAGGAAACAACTAGAAAACAAAACACTTTACAACAAAATTTATTTAAAGCAAAACAGTCAAATCAGTATGAAAAAATATCAAACATCTCAAATCAAATTGATCAAATAGAACAAAAGAAGAAATTTGGCTCACAAATTAGATCCTGCCTACCCCCTCTTTCAAGTATAGACGATCCATCCCCCCTAGCCCCAATTATTGAAAACTTAACCCAATCCAAATTCCTCCTTCCAACTGATTCTAACACCCCCCCTCCTAATATCTCTACAGAAAAATATAATTCATACAACTTTAACTCTTTTCTCTCTTTTTTCAAAAATCTCTGGAAACCCTCTTCATCACTTCTAAATCCCTCTATATACCTTGATACGCTAAATTCCCTTATTCCCCACGAAGTTCTTCAAACTCTTCTTACCTCCCTTCTAATCACAAATAATGAAATCCGCTCAGCTATCCAAACTCTCAACCCAAATTCTGCCCCTGGTCTCGATGGCTTTACCCCAAAACTTTATAGCTCTTTTCCTTCACTAATACCTGTTCTATGTCAAACTTTTAATAATGTCTATCTCCAAAAAAAACTAACACATTCTCAATCCCTTGCCCTTGTAAAACTAATCCCCAAAATTCCTAACCCTATATCTGTTAAAGACTGGCACCCTATTTCACTCCTAAACACCGATTATAAAATCCTCTCTACTATTATTTCATCCTGACTCAAACCTCTACTTAATTCTGTTATTTCTTTAGAACAACAATGTGGTCTCCCAAATAGACAGATCTTCAATAACCACCTAAACATCCTCTCCGCTATAAACTATACAAACGACTTTCTTCAATCATTAGCTATACTGCAAATTGACTTTTATAAAGCATTTGATACAATATCGCACAAATTCATTCTTTCTACCGCCTCCAAACTAGGAATTCTAGTTACTCTTCTGAACTGGATCCAAATCTTTCTCTCCGACTTAACAGCCCAACTCAACCTAAATGGCTATCTTTCCGATCCTATTTCCGTTAAATGTGGCATTCGCCAAGGATGCCCACTTAGTATGCTTTTATTCTTAATTGGTATTGAACCTTTAACCCAAAAAATACTTGCTTCATCTAAAATCCAAGGAATCTCCATTGGTACCTCTTTACTTAAAGTCAGTCATTATGCTGATGATCTGACCCTTTTTATATCATCCCCCCAATCCTTCTCAGCAATTTGTGAGATAATCGAAGAGTTTTCTTTTTCTGGTCTTAAAATAAATCATTCCAAAACCTCTATAATCTCTAATTCCCATATTCTATTATCAGCTTTTCGTTCAATTTTTCCCCAAGGTAAAACTCTTACCTCCACTAAAATCCTTGGAATAACTTTTTCTTTTCACAAAGAAGATCTGTCCAAAAACTGAAATGACCTAATCCGTCAACTCCCTCATACCTCACTCGCAACTTTAAACCCTAAAGATTCCCTTTTCTCCAAAACTCTTTCCCTTAATCAACACTTTTTACCTAAAATTTTTTTTCTTTCAAGAATCATCCCTCCCTCACCTAAACACATCAAATCCCTAACCACTCTTCTATTTAAATTCCTATGGAACTTCTCCCCTTTTGAACCCATTAAAAGATCCTCCCTATACCTGCCCAAACCCGACGGTAGCATTGCCCTCCCTAATATTGGACTCAAAACTTCTACTGCCTTTCTATGGAAATTCATCTATCTACTTAAAACCCCCAACCCCCTTTCTTATTTTTGGATGGCTTATGCAATATATAATCTTGGAACTAAAATTATACCTATTAAACCTGAACTATATTCCAATTCTCAACCCCACCGTCCTAAACCCAACCTTCTCTGGTCCAAAACTCTTTCCTTATTCACAAAAATCTCTACCCCCCTCATGAAATTGATCACCTTACATTCAAATCACTCTACCTAACCTTACTTCAACCTGACCCTAACCCTATTTCCCTCTTAAACAACACTATCCCCCATACATGGCTCTGATTGACCCTTATAAAACCCCGTCCTTCCTTTTTCACCAACTTGGAAAAAGAAATATCCTTTAGGACAGCCTATAAAGGTTATACCTGGGGATGTTTCTTTTCCAAGCATAATTTCAAACCCTGTAATCCCAATGACTTTCTCTGTAAAATCTGTCTTACTTCTTCTGATGATCCTCACCATCTCTTTTTCCACTGTCCTTTTACCCGCAGCTTAATTACATATCTAGAACCCGTTCTCTCTTCCACTTTAAAACAACATACCTATCTTACACAAGACACACTTTTTTTCATCTACACAAATACAATTGGTACACCACACATCATTACATCCAAACTAGCCTCACTAATTAGACTTTCCCTATACACCCTAAGAAACCGTATCTCCTCCTTCAACACCCCTATCCCTAATTCTGCCCTTATTGATGAAAAATATAAAATAAAAACAAAATTTAAAAACTTCCTGGAAAAACATTTCCCTGACTATCTAGAATAAATCCCTCTAAATTTCTTTTCCTTTTATACTGTATGTATACTCTCCCTCAAACCACTAATGCCTTAATTTTTCTTTACCCCTCAGACTTACATAAGCTGTCAATTCATAAATAAATAATAAATATCTATATCGAAATGTGAATATTTTTTTTTTTATCCAATTGTTTTTTTTCATTGCTATCTTCGTTTTCCCTACACCCCGTCATGATCCGAATAACAAACAAGTTAATACTGTTTTATCCATGCATATTCTCCATCCAATATATTTATTTGAATTTTTTTTCACTGCTTTTACCATAATTTCTTCGCTCGCCATTGTATCCACATCTAAATAATTATTACTGTTAAATGTATTGTACTATTGTGCCTTGCACGTTTTGCACTCATGTAATTCATAGCCATTATCGTTGTTACCGCTCTATCTTCGTCTGCGCATATCTGTTAAAATAAATTATTACTGTTATTGCACTGTAAATTGTTATGCTTATCGTACTGTTTTGCTTCTTATATATATTGTATCCTTTATTTTAACTCAATCACTCATAATGATATCTAAAAATTACACATATATATTTTTTTCTTTTTGTTGTATTGCGTAGTTTATGTGTTTTGCCTTATATACGTGTGTTTTATGACTAAAATTAAATAATATTTATAAAAAAAAAAAAAAAAAAAATTAGAAATTTCGTGTGTTTAGTATAAGTAGTATAATAGTGTAGTATTTTGGACTATCATTAGTGAAATTGTTTCTTTTAACGTACAATTGGATTATTCAACATCAAGAAACTTTAAGACAGACAAACTAAAGAATTAGACTTTGGATTATCATTTACGGATTTATCTCCTTACCTACAAGCGGATTATCCATCTCCAAGAATCTTAAAGACATTATAAAGGTAGGAAGATTTTTTTTACCATGACAACAAAAAAGAACTCATTCCTTTTTAAATTTAAATTAGAAAACGAAAAGAACGAATTCCAAGTTAATGATTTTATAGATTTTTTTGGAAGGAGGTTTTTTTGGGTCACTTTTAGACGAAATTTTCGGTATAGCTACTCACAACTTTAAGTTAAATATATACAATGTAACGTTCAAAGAATCAACACCTAAATCCTAAGTAGAAGATTTATATGAAACTTTTAAAGACCCTCAGGATATTTCTATTAAAAATGTCATCGATTGCTTACTACAAATTAACAGGCCGCTTGGTTATAGACAATTGATTCCCTCTATCCAATGCTTTACTATACCATCAGCCAGGAAGAAATATTAAAATCATTCAATAATATACAATATGCTAAAATACCCCAACCCACCACCAGCAAAGAAAATAACCCCCAAATTCCACTTCCCCTAAATGAATCCCAAATTGAAAAAAGAAAGCTATCCCCCTCGTCCCAGTCTTCCAGTATATCCATAGATTTGAAACCCCGAAAAAAGCGAGCAAACTCTAAAAGGAAAAATAGTGTATAATTGTTTTATTTCTTTTTTATATGAATATTAAATAACTGTTAATAAATGTTTTTAAAAGTGAATTGTGAATTATATGTTTTTTTTATTTATCTTTGTCTCTTCGTTATTTTATTTTAATTATGACAGCAAAGGTAAGTTCTTTAAAGCTGTTCCGTTCCTAAAAATTGCCCACACTGTGTATATTCACAATCTCATAAAAAATCTCTTTGATTTCGCTTTGATCCGGCTCAAATAGCTGAAGAAATAACGGTTTTATAAGCAATTTAAATATTTTACATTTAGTTATAAAAAAATGGCAACACTGCTTAATTTCACAAATCTTGAAGTAACCTCCAGAACTATCTGCTTGACCTGTTTTGACTATAACGTAATAGTTGTTGTTTTTTATTTGGATAATTTCAGAACATTCGAGATACTTACGAGCAAGTAATATAAATAAGGCTCGCTCGGAAGCATTATTATGATTCGTTGTGGTAACTTAGAATTGGAAAATTGTTAACTGTGTGAAGTCAATAGTTTTTAAACGCAAGTCTTTGGTTGTCTACCTGATTGTGAAGAATTAAGCTATTGAGCTTTAACCTGCTGCTTTGATTGTATACTATTGTGGGCTCCTAAGTGGATTGGAGCATATTTTATTAATAAAGAAGATATTGTGGTAGTCTGAGCTGTGATTTAGCTAGACTATATTTTTGCTGTCGCTGGTTCGAAGGTCAGATCCAGCAAGAAGATTTAGAATTTTATCTTTTAGTAGACACCAAGATTGCGTTATCGGTGAGAGCCTTTCATAACAGGCACCGAAAAAAGTATAAGATAAAATCAATTCTACAAGAATTTTAAAAAATTTGCTACAAAATTTCAAAAACTATTTACTAATTTCTACAAAAGCTATTCTATTTTGTTAAAATTTTTTTCTCTTTTTCTATCCCTACATAATCTTAACTATAAAATTTAACCACAGCCAGTAATCACATGACATTAACAGGAATCAAAACAACACCATATTAGGTCACATCACAACAACAGATTGTTTTCAGTTTCCACGTAAATTCTTCACATGCACACATTTCATTCATACGTCTTTCTCACATACATACTTCACATGGTTCATATACACGTGTTCGATTCTTGGGTCTCTTTTTTCCTTTTTTTTAAGCACCTTTATTTTTCACTCGCACGCATTTCATCCACACATCTTCTTCATATACATACTTCACATGTTTTAAATACACGTGTTCGATTCCTTAGTTGTTTTTTTCCCCATGTAACATTTGCACATGCATGCAGAGTCATCGCACTTATTTTTCACATACACACTTCACATGTTTCAAAAACACGAGTTTGATTTCCAGGTCTTACTTTTTTTTATTTTTCATTATATATTCATGTAAATTTATTTATGCACCTACTTTTTTACTCCTTTATTTATTGATTAATTTCTCTCTTTACTCTATTTTCTCTCACAAAATAAAACTCATTAATCATGCAAATAAATTTTGCTACATTAAACATAAACAGTTTTAACAAATCTTCCGAAAAACTTGCACTCTTTATTTTTAAACACAACATTTACGTCACATTTATCCAGGAAACTCACACAATACAGCACCAACAATTATCACACTTCCTACACCAGCACACCCTCCTAGCTTATCCTAACACTGATCACTCACTAACTCCCACAATTGAATATAGACAAGGAACACTTATACTTATAAATACCAAAAACACACACCTAAACTCACAAATGATCAGATCCCATCTAATCCTCCCTAATTATATCCAATCTATTTCCTTTACTTTGTCCAACATAAACTAAACCCTTATAAATTGTTACCTCCCCTCCAGAAAAACCTCTACTCAAACCTCAAACTGAATCAAAGCCATTAAAACCCTAACCTCCTATCTCCAAAATTTAGATTTCAAAAACAACTACATAATAATTGCAGATGATTAGAATTAAAGAGGAATTAATATACAAAAATAGAATACAAATTATAAATATTTTTAATGAAAATGAAAGTTTTCTAATATATAATTGTTATTTTTTTAATAAACCCTATGAAAGACTTCAACTAATTGAAGCCCTCCAAAAAAAATTGGAGTGTAATAAAAGTAATTTGATAATTTTGGGAGATTTTAACTTTGTTGAAAATAAAATTGATACTAAAAATCAACATTTATTTAAATTAACAAAAGATAAATTAAACTTTAAAAAACTGAAAGAAAAATATGATCTTATTGATATATTTATAGAGAATTACACAAGCAAAAAACTTTATACATATATCAATAAAAAAGGTGCAACTCGTATCGACAGAATCTATATTAATTCCTCTTTAAAAGCAAAGGTTGAAAAATTTCAATATTTTCCAACAGTTAACACAGATCACATTATGATGCCTGTAATTTCTTTAAAATATGTAACAAAAATAAGATAGGGTAAAGGAATTTATAAATTAAATAATTCTATATTAAATTTAAATTATGTCCAAAATGAAATTTATAACATTTGGCAAATTCATAAACAATCCAAGTTAAATTTCCCAAATTTGATTGATTGGTGGGGAAAAGGAAAATCTTTACTGAAAGAATGCTTTAAAAATTTGTCGATTGAAATTAATAAAAGTAACCAAAATAAAATTTTAATTATTAACAACAAAATTTCATCACTTTTAGAAACAGACTTAGAACAAAATAAATTTAAAATTGCTTCTCTTAAATCAAAACTTCAAAAATTATGTAATATTAAAAATGAAGAATCTGAATCCGATCTAGATTAAAAAAACATTGAAAATGAAAATCCAAATCAAGAATCTGATCCAGATTAAAAATCATTGAAAATGAAATTCCAGATAAATTTTTCTTTGAAACAGAAAAAGAAAAAGGGAAAAAAAACACTTTGTTCAAACTAAAAAATGAAAATAATGAAATTTTATCCAAACCAAAAATTTTTACAAAAATTTATGGGGAAGTGTAGAGGTTGAAAATGAAAATGAACAAAATGCCTGTTTAAATTGTCTTGATCAAATAAAATTAGATCAAGAACATTTAAATGAAATTAACAAACTTATTAATGAACAAGAGATAGAAAGAGCAATTGACTCACTAAACAGTGATACTGCTCCTGGATTGGATGGTCTAACTGCAGAATTCTACAAAATTAAAAAAAAAATATTAGTAGATTTATATGAAGTATTTAATAACATATTTTTAAAAGGTAAAATGTCCAAAACAATGAGAGAAGCAATTGTCAAACTCTTATATAAAAAAAATGATCATAAAAACATTAAAAATTGGAGACCAATTTCTTTATTAAATACAGATTACAAAATTCTAAGTAAAATTATTGTAAACAGATTAATTCCAATTTTTAAAAATTATATATTACCACAACAATGTACTGGATTACCTGGTAGAAGAATTGAAAATATACATTATAACATACAAGCATTATTGGAAATGGCTAACCAAAAAAATGAAAACTTAGCAATAATGTCAATTGACATATAGTAAGAAAGGTCAAGTCAATCAACAAGCAAGTGTCGACAGACCTGTTTCGTCCTTATTAGGACTCATCAGGACACTACAGCTTGTTGTTGACCCCAGCTGAAAAAGTTGAAAACTTAAACAGCTTGCGGCTTAGCGGTGTCTTTTGCTCTTGCGGTTTAGCGGTGTCTTTTGCAGTTGCATTGGTGGAACATTGTTTTCATTGTACTACCTACCCAGCGTTCAGGTCCACAACTGGATGTTTGAGGTGTAAAAACCACAAACAGAAAGTTGTGCCAGCTGTTTAAGTTTTCAACTTTTTCAGCTGGAGTCAACAACAAGCTGTAGTGTCCTGACGAGTCCTAATAAGGACGAAACAGGTCTGTCGACACTTGCTTGTTGATTGACTTGACCATTCTTACTATATGTTTGTAATGGGAACTGCAGGGTTTTGCTTGTCTTAACCCGATCCGTGTTAGCTAACTCGATGTGGTTAGCATATCGAAACCGCCGCCAGTATGCCCTTGCCGCTTAGCAGTGTCTTTTGCAGTTGCGCTGGTGGAACATTGTTTTCATTGTAATGTCAATTGACTTTCAAAAAGCATTCGACAAAATTTCTCACCAATTTATTTTTAAAATTATGGAAAAATTAAAACTTGGTAAAACTATAATTGAATTTATTAAACTACTTTATAAAGATATTTTTTCCAAAATTGAAATTAATGGAGCATTAACCAAAAAAATCATAATCAAAAGAGGCATAAGACAAGGATGTCCTCTAAGCATGTATTGTTTGTAATTTGTACAGATATTTTAACACGAAAAATTATAAAAAATGAGAAAATTAAAGGCATAACATTTCAAAAAATAAATTTCAAAATTGCCCAATATGCAGATGATAGAACCTTTGTTTTTCAAAAAATATTGATGAAATAAAAATTATCTTTAACGAATTGGAATCTTTTGAAAAATTTTCTGGATTAAAAATTAATGCAGAAAAAACACAAATAATAGCCACATCTACACAACTTAAAAATGCAATAACTAACAAATACCCACTATTCAAATTACAAGATAAACTAAAAATACTTGGAATAACTTTTTATTGAAAACCTGAAAAAAACATAAAAAACTGGTTAGATATAATACCAAAAATTAAAACAATTATTAGACAACACCAAAATAGAAATCTGACAATTTATGGAAAAAATCAAATTATAAAAACTTTAATAATGCCCCTCACCATAAACATAGCAAGAATTTATCCACCAACTGCCAATATAATCAAAGAAATTAATAATATATTATTTAAATATTTATAGCAAAATTATCCATATGAACAATTGGCAAGAAAAAAGCTAACTGCTGAAAAACAAGAAGGGGGTATTATTATGATTGACATTGAAAGCAAATTTGACACGTGTGTAGCGTCGCCAAGACGCGAACCAGGTCCGTGTTCGCGCGCTAATTAAAGTTCGCTCATGGCGCCTGGTAATTATGCGCGCTGCAATTGTCTTCCCTTTGGCGATCTCTGTTATGGTAACGATAACACGAGACAGTTCTTTTTTTTTGGTTTTGACCTTGCTACAAGAAGGTTATTAGTAGAGCCTGCTGGCCGCTTACATCTTTCCCTTTGGAATTTAAATAGCCTATTGGCTGAAGTGTTCGGAAAGGAACAAATTTGTTGAACCTAATCTAATCTAATCTAATCTAATTTGGTGAATCTGATTTGGTGTTTTATATCTAATCTTGTGTATAATTGTAAAGTCTGGAATAAAATAATATTATCTGTCCAAGTTCTATTCATTTCTACTTCCGAACTAAGAGTTTAAACAAATTTGTACGAGTTATAGCGAATTTGGCGCAAGTTTATAACAAATTTGGAAGAATTTAGCAAATTTAATATTTATTGCTTCGACGATCGATTCAATTCAAATAAGATAATTCTAACTGAATAAGAACTTGATAAATTATTTGCTTTGAATAAGAACTTTGAACACATTGCAAGAAGCAGAGTTATTTTCGTTCCATTTGTCTGTGGTGTCAACGGACGCATCTGAATACAAGTCTTGAAGAAAATTCCTAAGAAGTTGGAAGACCGCAAGGAAAACGGTATTTGAACATTTAAATTTGTCCGCTCCAATACAGAGCACGGAAGTGTTGAAACTTTAAGTAACTAATTTACTATTGTTAATTATTTATTGTGTCAATTTATATTTGTTTGAACATTTATTACGAATGGAGTCTAATACTCCCGAGATTAACCCGCTTCAAGACGATATACAAAATGCTATCGAAAGCTTGCGATCTACACTAAACAATAATTATTTAACCGCCGAAAAATTAATGTCGTTGCGTAATCCGGAAATTAAGTCTTTAAACGAGAGCGTTGCTAAAGTAGAAGATTCATACAATGAATTAATAAAAATAATGTCAAGCAATATGACACCTGCGCGAACCATAGCCGATGTCGCAACTAATAAACGCGAGTTTGATGAGCGAATAAGTGACTGGTTCACTCGCACAGGGACTATGGGTTCTAATAAAGGTTTTGCCCGTTTTAATGCCGCGCCCACTAGCTCGACTAAATCTAGTAAAAGCTCACGGTCTTCTCTCACGGTTAGGCGACTTCAAGCCACTCTTAATCTTAAAACGGCGCAATTACAAGCTAATCATATGCGAGAACGGGCGGAAGAGCAACAGCGTAAGTCACGTCTAGAAACGGAGCTGGAAGAAAGGGAGGCTCTACGCAAAATAGCTCTTGCCGAGTTAGAGTGTAAAGTGTGGGAAGAGGCAGAAAGTAAGGATGTCAAGGGTCCCTCTTTTTCTAATCCAAATCCCTCAGCTTTGTTAACTCCAAGTAGTGTAGGAACTCAATTTCCAACCGCTTCCATGGCTACTAAGAGGGTTACTTTTGGTCAAACAGCTGTATCAACAGCTAATACTAGCCGTTCTGGTTACGAGGCGAATAGTGGGGCAACGCCCTTGAATGAAGGTGCTTCTCGTCCATCTTTAGATGCTCCGCAACATTTACCTACCCGATCTTATTCGCCATTTACCAATACGCCCTACCAACCGTGGCTTTACAACGTCGATTATGATAGTATGTTTTTGCCTAGACCTGAATTTCCTAAGTTTAAAGGGGATCCCCTCGAATTCAAGTCATTTCTTAATAACTTTGAAACACACCTTGAGCCAAGGGTTCATGATGAACGAACTCTGTTTTGCCTCTTGCTTCAACATTGCAGCGAGGATATACAGGGCCAAATAAACCATTTAGCTGGCCAGGAAGCATGCTACCAAAGGGCCAAGCAAAAACTTGTTCGAGAGTACGGATCGCCATGGATCATATCTGACGCTTGCTATCAAAAACTTAAGGAATTTCCGGCAATTAAAAGTGGAGCAAGTCGACAATTGAAAACCTTTTGCGAACTACTAGAGAAGACCCTAGAGATAACAAAAGACATTCCCCGATACACAAATCTAGATACTTTAGATACTCTTACCGCCTTGGTAGGAAAGTTGCCTTATAATTTACGAGGGCGATGGGTGAAAAGGTCAGTAGAGATAGAAAAAACCAGGGGCTTTGTAGCGGAATTTTCCGATTTAGTTGAGTTCGTGAAACAAGAATCTGATGTTGCTAATTCTTTGTTCGGCCTCAGAACTTTGAATGATAAATCTAACCCCAAGTCCAAGCCCTCTAGCTCTAAAGCAACAGTAGCTTTCTTGGAGGAAGAAAATAAAAGGACGGGTTTAGGATCTTGTTGGTACTGCAAAGATACAAGACATAAGTTGCTGAATTGTGCCAGTTTCTTAAACCTATCGTTAAACGAACGTTATAATTTCGTAAAAACAACGAAGTTATGTCACAAGTGCCTAAGTTCTAAGCATCGGACGCCAGCATGCAAAAGGACGAATACTTGTAAGGTCGATGGCTGTTCTGGAGCATTTCACCATACCCTCCTTCATCGATCTGTCGATAGCAAAAAACTTCATACCTGCGAAAAATCCACATCGACTTCCGACACGATTGAAAATACTAACGTATCTAGCGCTTTACTTAGCAATAAAATTCGTGCTGAGAGTTCTTCTGGAACTGTATACCTATGCGTTGTTCCAGTCCGCGTAGCTCACAAAAATAAAAGTATTTTGACCTATGCATTTCTCGACCAAGGTTCTACCCACACTTTTTGCGACGAAAACCTGGTTAAGACATTAAACCTTAACGGTCCTGAAACCAGCATTCAGATTAAAACTATAAACGGGTCCTCCAAAGTCTATAAAAGTATATTATGCGACTTAGAAGTATCTGCCCTTAATAACGTTAACTCGTTTTCTTTAACCAATGTACATTCCATTGAAAGTATTTCTCTGCAACCTAACTCAATCCCACCTAAAAGAGAACTCTCTCAATTTCAACATCTTAAGGATGTAAGATTTGACACTATACCAGGCGCTTCGATTCAAATGTTAATAGGTGCTGACGTTCCAGAAATGTTTTGCGTGGGAAATATACGAAAGGGTCCTAAAGGCACACCATACGCCATCGAAACCCCTTTAGGTTGGTCTCTATTAGGTCCCTCAATGACGCTTTCTTCCCAATCAAACTCCAATGTTAACTTTCTAAGTTGTAAAGATAATGAGCTGCTGCAAGCAACTGAATGCTTGTGGAAGTCAGATTTTGAAAGGGGTACATCAGTATTGAACGTTCCAAACTCTAAGGAGGACAGAGCAGCTTACGACGTGATGGAAACTAGATTATGCCTTGATGGAGGACATTACCAACTGCCATTGCTGTGGAAAGACGAATGTCAGAAGCAGCTTCCAGATAATCTACCTTTAGCTAGAAAACGACTGTTCCATCTGAGGAACCGATTGCTTAAAGACGAGAAGTTGAGAAAGGCATACACAGAAGCGATCGAGTCATACTTGAGTGAAGGATATGCCCAAGAAATTACTGAAAAGGATATTCAAAATGCTTCCACTGTGTGGTACATTCCCCATCATCCCGTAGTTAATCCGAGTAAACCTGGAAAGCTTAGAGTAGTTTTTGATTGTGCGGCAAAATTTAACGGAACTTCTTTAAACGACAAATTAATGAAGGGTCCAGATTTGGCCAATAGTTTAGTTGGTGTCCTTACTCGCTTCAGAAAGAATAAAGTCGCCCTAGTAGCAGACGTAAAGGCGATGTTTCATCAAATTAAGGTAGACCCCCGAGACCAAAACGCGCTCAGATTTTTATGGTGGAACAAAGGAGACCTATATAAAGAACTGAAAGTTTATAAAATGGTGGTACACCCCTTTGGTGCAACCTCATCCCCGAGTTGTGCCAATTTCTGTTTGAAGCAAACCGCTCGTGAATTTGGTCATTTATATCCATCTATGATATCAGGAGCCGTGCTTCATAATTTCTACGTTGACGACTGCTTGGTTTCAGTTCCAACAGTTAAGGAAGCAGTCACGATGCAACAAAAACTCACAGAACTTTTGGCCCGACGCGGTTTTCACTTGAGGAAATGGATTTCTAACGATCACAAGGTGTTGGAATCTATCTCCGAATTAGAAAAATCAAATTTAGTCCAGTTTATGTTAGATAACGGTGTGAAGGAAAAGGTCCTGGGCATTCAATGGCATGTAAAAGGCGATTACTTTACTTTCGACATTCATGTCAACAAAAAATTTTTCACAAGACGAGGGTTGCTTTCCATGACAGCAAGTGTTTACGACCCCATGGGATTTGTAGCGCCAGTAATTTTGGAGGCAAAATTATTGCTTCAAGATTTGTGCAAACAGAAAGCTAATTGGGATAGCGTTATCAGCGAAGAAGAAAGAGTTAGATGGTCTCGCTGGCTCGAGGAATTGCCTTATTTAAGTGAGCTTAGGATTCCCCGGTGTTTTACCCAAGTAGCTGCTGCTAGCTATGAGATTCACTGTTTCGCTGACGCATCTTCGTTTGCATACGGCGCATGTTCGTATCTTCGTATAATTGATACAAAGGGTTTTGTCCATTGTTCGTTTCTTTTGGGAAAATCTAGATTGGCCCCAATTAAGTCTATATCAATACCTAAATTAGAATTAACAGCTGCTGTCCTAGCCGTACGCTTATCTTGCTTATTGAAGGCGGAGTTAGACCTACCAGTAGTTTCAACTTTCTGGACCGACTCTACAGCCGTACTTCATTGCATAAAAAATAACACCAAACGCTTTCCTGTGTTTGTGGCCAATCGTTTAACAATCATTGAACAAAATACTGAACTTGATTGTTGGCGCCATGTGCCGTCAAATTTGAATCCTGCCGATCTTGCTTCTCGTGGCATACGAGCTAACTCTAACGAAGTGAAAAGGTGGTTAAAAGGACCAGAGTTTTTGACAAAGCCCCGCACCGAGTGGCCTACAAATAAGTTGTCAAACCTAACTCCGCCCGAAGAATTTGTATCGGCTAAGGAGCAGACTATTTGTTCAGCCTTGGAATCTCGCTTTACAGGTGAGCTAAACTCAATAGATAAACTCATTAATCGCTGCTCTAATTTATACAAACTGAAGCGTTTGACGGCCTGGATTTTGAAATACAAATTCTTCTTGCAGAATCGCAACAGTTTTGATTGTAAATTGAAAATCCTTAAACAGATTACTGTCGAGAACTTGCAAAATGCAGAAATTGAACTTGTTAAATACACCCAGAGGCAGCATTTTCCATATTTGTTTACGAAAACATCTTCACATAGATGGCCTTTATTCATGCGAAAGATTAACCCTATTTTTCTTGACGGAGTAGCGCGGGTAGGTGGCAGGCTCGCACAACTTGATATTGATGTAGACATAAAACATCCAATAATTATGCCTCAATGTTCTCATTTCACCGAGTTAGTTATAAGACAGCATCATGACAAACTCGGCCACGCAGGCACTAGTCATACCTGGGCCTCGTTACGACAGTGCTTTTGGGTTGTCAAAGGTGCAGCTGCTGTCCGCCACTCTATAGGTCAATGCATAAAATGTAAAAGACGCAATGCTTTGGTAGGCAAGCAGTTGATGGCTGATCTTCCGAGCTGTAGGGTACAGACAGACAAGCCACCCTTGTATAAAGTAGGCGTTGACTACTTTGGTCCTTTTTTGGTTAAGCAGGGAAGAAGCCGGATTAAAAGATACGGATGCATATTTTCATGCTTAACAACAAGAGCAGTGCACATCGAGGTGGCTAGTGACCTATCTACAGACTCCTTTATAAATGCACTGAGAAGATTTATAGCCAGAAGAGGTCAACCCGATGAGATTTTCAGTGACAATGGCACTAACTTTGTAGGCGCCGAACGTGTTTTGCGCGAATCACTTCAGAGTCTACAACAATCAAAATTGAATAATTTCTGCCTTCAGTTAGAAATTAAATGGCGCTTTAACCCTCCCTATGCAAGTCACATGGGTGGCGCATGGGAGCGAATGATACGCTCAGTGCGCAGAATTTTAAATGCATTAACTCAGATGCAGACATTGACCGAAGAATGTTTAGTAACTTTAATGACTGAGGTGGAGGGGATTTTAAATTCCAGACCTTTGGTCCCATTAATGCTCCATGATTCTGAAGAGGAGCCTTTAACCCCCAATCATCTGCTACTGCTAAGAGGCAACCCTAACTTACCGCCTGGCACGTTCGACACAAACAGCTGTTACACACGCAGGCGTTGGGCCCAAGTGCAATTTTTAGGCAATCAATTCTGGCGACGTTGGGCCAAAGAATTTCTTCCCAATCTTTTGCAGCGGCAAAAATGGTTCAACCGCAATAGAAATTTCGAAGTAGGGGATGTGGTATTACTAGTTGAAGACATGCAACATAGATCAAATTGGGTAGTGGGGAGAGTGATTCGAACCTTAACTGATAAGGAAGGCCTTGTGCGAGTGGTCCAAGTTAAGGCGCGCAATACCGTATTAACTAGACCCATTACGAAATTGTGTTTAATTGAAAAAACGGCTCAGTAATTTGAGTGAATTTACGTTGCATTGTTTATTTGCTATTTATGATAATTTGTTTACGAAGACTACGTTGAATAGTGTAATTTTTGTTTATTCTAAGTTCAATCTCCATTTGTGTTATTAATTTGATGCGTATTTATGTTGGATTTACTTTATTTGTGAACTGCTGTTACCGCCGTGTTGACGACGCCTTTGTAATGTTTAAAATGTTAACGTAACATTTTGGGGGGGAGTGTAGCGTCGCCAAGACGCGAACCAGGTCCGTGTTCGCGCGCTAATTAAAGTTCGCTCATGGCGCCTGGTAATTATGCGCGCTGCAATTGTCTTCCCTTTGGCGATCTCTGTTATGGTAACGATAACACGAGACAGTTCTTTTTTTTTTGGTTTTGACCTTGCTACAAGAAGGTTATTAGTAGAGCCTGCTGGCCGCTTACATCTTTCCCTTTGGAATTTAAATAACCTATTGGCTGAAGTGTTCGGAAAGGAACAAATTTGTTGAACCTAATCTAATCTAATCTAATCTAATTTGGTGAATCTGATTTGGTGTTTTATATCTAATCTTGTGTATAATTGTAAAGTCTGGAATAAAATAATATTATCTGTCCAAGTTCTATTCATTTCTACTTCCGAACTAACAACGTGCTTTGTGGAAAAAATTAAATATTTAACAAATTTAGATAAAGCATACTTTATATGGCATCAGTGGAGTTTTTATAATTTATTTTATAAATTAAGACACATTAACCGAAAATTATATGACATTTTTAAACCACATGCATTATATGGTAATTGTAATTGGAACAAAACTTTTAACATATTTTTGAAATTGAAAAAATTTAACCTCAATTGGGCAAACATAACTCATAAAGAAATTTACTTGAAATTAAAAGATCTTTCAAGTAAAAAAACTCAAATCATCAGTTTAAATAAAAAAGTTATTTCATGGAACAAAATTATATGTAATACTAAAAAATTTAAATACAAGATTAACAATAAAGAATGAGAAACAATATATAGAACTGCTCATAACGCATTTAAATGGCAACAAAATAATATTTGTAAATTTTGTGGTAAATCCATTGATACAATTGAATATATATTAATTTATTGTGAACCAATTAAAACAATTTGGCAAAATATGAAAAATTGATTTTGAAAAATAAAAATATTCAAATAAAATTAAATAAAGATAACATCTTATTTAATTTCTTTGAATGTAATTTTACAAAATTATCTATAATAATGAAAGATTTAACAATTTTAAAAATGAAACTGATTGAAAAAAAAAAACTAATCTTAATGAACTTTAATTTAAAAAAATTCTTGCGGTGACTGTCGTGTGATTCCGGACTTTTTTTTATAATTTTGCTAAAAAAACTAGATTTTTGGGATTCCAACTTATGTTCTATTTGTTTTGACTTCAAACTCTTTAGCTTTAAGAAAGTGATAAAACTGAAATCCTTGTGAATGCTTTTCTTTTTACAGTATTTTCTTAATGACATACAAAAAATAAACTTATATTTCTCAAACAAAGATACTAATGCATGCGTTAGACAAAGGACACACAGGTCTTTTATCGCATCAACAATACAACTGTGAAATTTACACTTTTTGTTTTTTTAGGTAAATATGTTTCGCGATATTGGAGGAGGGACAATAAAAGAATTTATCAGTCGAGTTATGTGCCGGTTCATGACGAATGAGCTAGCTCTCTTGTATAATTTAAACGGGAGAAATGGAAAAGAAAAATTTAAAGAAACGAAGTTGTACTCTTTGTTATACCGTGAGTTTTTTAGTTAAATATACTATTTTTATTAAAAATTTTTGCATAATATTAAATAGGTGTTAAATTGTAAAATCCAATTAAATTGCTCTGTTTCTTATGCTTGGAAAACATTTTGCAAGGAAGAAACATGTATTGTGGCGACCAATCAGCTGGCATGCGTGAAAACGCTTACAATGATTTTCGCTAACGTACGCGCGGTCTTTGTTCGAGCTTTCATTATTAAAAATGCATTGTTAGAAACGGGTCATGTATCGCGAAGTCAGACAGTGTGTTTAGCAAGTAAACGCTACATTGGTGACCCCGGAAGTCGAATACGCCCAAAATTTTCTAATAGCAGAAAATAAGCTGAAATTACTGGATTAACTTTGTTAAACATTGATATGTCAGCAGACAGTGAAGTTTTAACGCAGTTAACTGAAGCAGTCAGCAAGTTAACAAACAACGCCTTGTCAACGACTAAGATTCAAGCAGTAGCAGTTAAACTCCCAGAGTTTTGGACAGACGACCCGGAGATTTGGTTTCTTCGAGCCGAAGCACAATTTAGATCTAAATCTATAATTATTGATCAAACTAAAAATTATAGATTTAGATCTAAGTTGTGCTTCGGCTCGAAGAAACCAAATCTCCGGGTCGTCTGTCCAAAACTCTGGGAGTTTAACTGATCGAACTTATTGATCAAACTAAGGCCCAGATGGTAGGTGCTTTCACGCAGCCTGGGCCGTGAGTAAGTCTGTTCATTGATTCTAAAAATGACAGACCGAAACCGAACCTACCAAAATGGAAGGGTATCCACCCATTCCGATGTTCAGTGTGGGTCTGCTAATCGGCAAACGTCCTTTTCAGGACGGGGCAATGTTAAGATAAAACTGCCCTTTTCAGGGCACATTGCCAACAAGTTCCGAGGACCCACTATTTTTCAGCTGAACATCGAAGGCTTTACTGCAAGCAAGATGAACGTTCTTCATCACCTCGCTATGCAGTCTGAGGCACTCGTCATCCTACTGCAGGAGACCCACTGCACTGATGCAGAGAAGTTGGTACTTCCAAACTACCAACTAGCTGGGTCTTCTTTAAGCAGGAAGCATGGCCTTGCCACGTTTGTCCACGAGCGACTGAGATACATGCTTTTGGACCAATCTCCACCGACATCGGAGATCGAGTGGTTGTGTATAGACGTTGATGGCTATAAAATAGTCAACGTCTACAAACCACCGCCAACGCGATTGCGAACCCTGGATCTCCCAGTGTATCCTCACCCCTCTCTGTACGCTGGCGATTTTAACTGTCGTCATGCTGACTGGGGTTACGATGACAACAGTCCGGACGGTGAGTGCTTGGCTGGTTGGGCAAGTATTAATTGTCTTGCCCTCCTATATAATGCCAAGGACGCTGCCAGTTTTTATTCCGGCCGCTGGAACACTGGCACCATTCCAGATCTAGCTTTCGCTAGCGTAGGTCCAAACAGTCGCTTACCGGATAGACGTGTCCTTGACAAGTTCCCCAGGTCACAACATCGACCTTCGCTTATTACACCGCCAAGGTTTGCTACGGCAGTGCCAAGCATGTCTGTTAAGCGATGGAACTTCCGCAAGGCCAAATGGAGTCACTACATTGCTTTGACGAATAAATTCGCAAAGACTTTGTTGCCGCCTGATTCACTTGATCTGGATGCGGCTTACCAGGACTTTTGTAACACCATTAAGAAAGCACCCAAAAAGACTATTCCACGCGGGTATCGAAATAACTATATTCCATGTTGGGATGCAGAGTGTGAATCCCTCTATAAAACCTTTCTGCAGTCTCCTCAGGGAGAGGACTCAAGTTTGGCTGCTACAGCTCTGCTTGCCAAGCTTGACAGAAAGCGGAGGGATCGATGGTCCGAAGCAGTTCGGAGCATTGACTTCTCACACTTTAGTCGAAAAGCGTGGAGTATTTTGAACAACCTTACTGGTAGGTCACGACACTCTCCTCGTCACTGTCCCGTTTCAGCCGATGCTATTGCATCTCAGCTGGTTAAAAATGGGAAATACGAGGCTGTTGACCGCAAGTATCTCGACTTGTCTTTCAAGAAGTGTCTGACCTTTGGAGGGCCACAACACCAGACGCAGTAAATATCTCTGATAATTTTTCACAGAGAGAATTTACTGCTGCCCTCCAACATTTAAAACCAGGTAAAGCTCCGGGACCTGATTCCATCTGCCCCGAACCTTCTACTCCATGCTGGAGCTGCTTTGAAGTCCTGGTTACGTGACTTCCTTTCTTCCTGTGTTTGCGCCGACTCAAAATTCCCAAGATCTGGAGAAGAGCGCTTGTGGTCGCGATCCCAAAACCAGGAAAGCCCGTGGAGGACCCAAAGAGTTATCGACCGATATCTCTGCTCTGTGTCCCCTACAAGATCCTCGAGAGGCTTATCTACGCCCGCGTTGAACCATTAATCGATCCACTGCTCCCTAAAGAGCAGGCTGGGTTCCGACGCGGGAAGTCAACCGTAGATCAAGTTGTTCTGCTAACCCAGAACATCGAGGATTCTTTCGAGGCTAAAAAGAAGGCCGGTGCCGTATTTATCAATCTGACAGCTGCTTATGACACTGTCTGGTACCGTGGCCTTACCTGCAAGCTGCTGAGACTACTTCCGGATAAGCACATGGTCAGAATGATCATGGAGCTTGTCCGAAATCGAAGTTTCACCCTTACCACCGGTGACAGCAAGCAAAGCAGGCTACGCCGTCTTAAAAACGGCGTTCCTCAGGGATCGGTCTTGGCTCCCCTCCTATTTAACATCTATACGTACGATCTTCCTTCCATGATTTCCAGAAAGTTTGCTTATACTGATGATTTAGCATTGTTGCACTCTTCTGGAAACTGGAAGGACTTGGAGTGGATCTTAAGCCAAGACATGTCTACACTTTCAGCGTATCTCCAGACTTGGAGGTTGAAGCTCAGTCACACTAAGACGGTGACGGCAGCCTTTCACTTAAACAACCGAGAGGCTAAACGTGAGCTAAAGGTCTACAACAACGGTAGACTTTTACCGTTCTGTCCAACCCCTACTTACCTTGGGGTAAAACTGGACAGATCGCTCACGTTTCGTCAGATTTAGTGGCATTGCGCAAAAAACTATCCTCGCGCGTCACACTACTGAGGCGACTCGTGGGCTCGGGATGGGGTGCTGGTGCTAAAACACTACGCATAGCCACCTTGTCTCTAGTCTACTCAGCAGCTGAGTACTGTGCGCCAGTCTGGTGTCGCAGTGCTCACACTCGTCTCATTGACAGTGTCTTGAATGACGCCTTGCGCATAGTTACTGGATGCCTGCGTCCCACTCCAACGGACCCCCTACCTGTACTTTCAGGCATCCAGCCAGCTGAGCTTCGCCGAATGGGAGCGACACTCTCCTTGGCTTACCGTGGATCTCTGGACCCCGATCATATCTTGCATGATCTTTTAAGTGGGTCCTCCGATACTCGCCAAGTGAGACTAACATCCAGACGCCCGTTTGTGCCAGCTGCGCGGAATCTCTTGGACAACCTTGTCAGACTTGGCATCCGCGCCTCTGAATGGACAAATCTTAAATGGAAAACGGAGTACTGTGAAAATGCTTCCAGGCTCCGTGCTTTTGTGCCCGAGACCGGTGCCAGGCCTGTTGGGATGGGCTTACTCCGAGCAACTTGGGTTAAGCTCAACCGCCTGCGGACTGGTGTTGGGCGATTCCATTCGTCCATGCACAAATGGGGTCTCGCTCCTTCACCGAATTGTGAGTGTGGCGCCTCTGAGCAAACCGCAGACCATGTACTAACAGCATTCCCTATACATCGGGCACCACATGGAGCACGAGGTCTGACGGTTTTGGATGACGAAACTGGATGCTGGCTTAATGACATCACTGCCAGCATCTGATCCAGGCAGTACAGCAGTCTGGGGTAGTAAAAGGATAAACCCTCGGCCCCATTCCTGTTTGTGTCTGACCTGGAGTGGATGCCTTTCGAACGACGACGACGATCAAACTAAATTTGACTACATAATTACAGCATTAGACAATCGGGCCGCTGCAGAAGTTAAAGCAGTTCTTCTAAACCCACCGGAGCAAGGAAAATATAATGCTTTAAAAACAGCTTTACTCAACGCGTTTGGTAAATCTCAACTACAAAAAGACGCTGAGCTCATTAATATTTCAGGGCTTGGGGACAGGAAGCCCTCCGCATTTCTACGCTATCTCGAGTCCCTCAACAATGACGCCGACGCCCTTCGGCGAGCATTTTTTTTAGCACAACTTCCTTCACAGGTTCGTGCGATTCTAGTGGCCCAAGAATTTCCAAATCTACAGAAATTAGCTTTAGCTGCAGACCGTATTATCGAAGCTAACGATTTACTCCCTATCAACTCGGTATCGGCGTTAAGCCCCAGACATCTTAAGAACTTACAACCAAAACACAAACCCAAACCTAATCCCTCCACTCATCACATTATCTGCTACTACCATAAAAAATTCGGCCCTAACGCACGTACCTGCAGACCCGGCTGCCCCTTTGCGAGCTTACTCCCAGTGGCAACGTCATCGTCAATCACCGTGCAGGAAAACGGGCAAGCCGGCTGCCAATGACTGCGGCGGTCGGCTTAATCAAAAATAACACCTTGTCAGTGTGGGATCGCGCCACAGGGACATCTTTCTTAGTAGATACCGGCGCTGACGTTTGCGTTTTCCCTGCTTCCCCAAACGACAAACGCAAACGTACCCCTACAGAAAACCGCACAGCGGCCAACGGGTCCGAAATCAACACATGGGGACAACGTGTTATTACTTTTATTCTCGGACAAGGAAAGCGATATCGTCAGAAATTTTACTTAGCCGCGTCGCTCGCCCTATACTAGGCGCCAATTTTTTTACGGCCAATAACATTGCCATCGATTTACGCGGACGCCGACTTGTCGATTTAAATCACGGCCATATTTTCGCTGCACATACAGAGCGCACACCGAACAGTCACTGCGGTTTAATTTTGGGCGCAACTAGCCGCTTTAATCAACTATTGCTACAATTTCCACAAATTTTAGACCCCAGTCTACAAAACCAGGTGAGTAAACACGGTGTAGAACACCATATTGTCACCAGCGGCCCACCAGTTCATTCACGACCTCGGCGTTTAACTGCCCCAAAACTAGCTCTAGCCCAAGCCGAATTCCAACAATTAGAGCAGGCAGGCATAATTCGCCGCTCCAATTCACCTTGGTCCACCCCTCTACACATGGTGCCTAAACCCTCTGGGGGATGGAGACCGTGCGGCGATTATCGCCGCCTTAACCAAATTACCACCGACGATCGTTATCCACTACCCCGTATTCACGATTTCAACACACGACTGGCTGGAGAAAAGATTTTTTCCAAAATAGACCTCATTCGTGGTTATCACCAAATTCCTATGGCCGAAGATTCAATTGCCAAGACCGCAATCGCCACCAGTTTTGGCCTCTGGGAATTTCTTCGGATGCCTTTCGGGTTAAAAAACGCAGCATAAACCTTTCAACGACTCATGGACAGCATTTTCCAACACTTAGATTTTGTTTTCGTCTACCTAGATGATATTTTGGTTGCTAGTAAATCACCGGTAGAACACTACAATCACCTTAGACAGATTTTTACACTGTTGTCCTCAAACGGATTAATAATTCAAAAATCCAAATGTATTTTTGGCGTTCAAGAACTCGAATGTTTAGGACATCTTATCACAGTCGAAGGTGTTAGACCTCTCCCGAGCCGCATTGAGGTTATCCGCAATTTTCCCACGCCAGATTCTCGTTCTTCTCTTCAACGTTTCTTGGGCATGATAAATTTTTACCACCGTTTCCTCCCCACAATCGCCTCGCAGCTTGCGCCTCTGCATGCCGCATCGTCTGGCCGAGGCAAAGAACTTACGTAGACTACAGAATGTCAGAAGGCTTTCGAAAACGCCAAGGCAGCGCTGGCACATGCTACTTTACTACACCATCCTAAGGCAAACGCACCTACCAGCATAACTGTAGATGCATCTGACTTGGCCATTGGAGCACAACTTGACCAATTGCACAATGATTACTGGGTACCCATCGCTTTCTTTTCCCGAAAATTGTCGTCTGCAGAAAAGAAATACAGTACCTTCGACAGAGAACTACTGGCAGCGTACCAGGCTGTACGCCACTTTCGGGATTTCGCAGAAGGCAAGCCCTTTACCTTGTACACCGACCACAAACCATTAACATTCGCATTGTCCAACAATGCTGACCGCTCGCCCCGTCAATCCCGCCACCTGTCGTTTATAGCCGAGTTCACCTCTGACATACGACATGTGAAAGGAAAATTTAACGTGGTAGCCGATACACTCTCAAGAATCAACACTATCACAGAGCCTCCCATTGACTTTCGACAACTAGCAAACGACCAAGCAGTTTCACAAGAAATTGCAGCGTATCGAACCTCAATAACCAACCTTTTGCTTCAAGATATACCATTCGGCGACGTCTCCCTCCTATGCGACATGTCACTTGGGAAACCTCGTCCTGTGCTTCCAAAAGAATGGACCTAGAGAGTTTTCCAAGCTATACACTCTTTAGCTCACGCCGGACCACGCCCCACTCAACGGGCAATTGCAGACCGCTATGTATGGCACGGCCTTAAACGAGACATTCGCAGATGGTGCCGAGAATGCCAGAGTTGCCAAGCAGCCAAAGTGCATCGCCACATCCGAGCCCCACTCTCTCATAGGTCTCAACCAACAGGGCGTTTTCACAGCATCCACGTAGATTTAGTCGGTCCACTTCCTCCGAGCGAAGGAATGACATACCTCTTCACCATTATCGACCGATTTACCCGAGGGCCCGAGGCCATTCCCCTCCCCGACGCAAAAACACCTACCTGCACAAATGCTCTCATACGAGGATGGATCTCCCGGTTTGGAGTACCGGCAGATATCACATCAGACCGAGGTCCACAATTTACTTCATCTTTATGGTCAAACTTAAATAAAATGTTAGGCATTAAACAACAACACACCACAGCTTACCATCCACAAGCTAATGGCATGGTAGAACGCTTGCATCGACAACTCAAAAATTCCCTCAAAGCCCGCACTACATCTCCACATTGGATGGAACACCCACCTTTCACACTCCTTGGTTTACGAACAACTTGGCGTGAAGAACTGGGATGTTCTCCCGCCGAATTAGTGTACGGATCTACTCTACGCATCCCCGGCGAATTCATTGACCCCATCCCACCCCTTTCTCTACAACCTTCAACCACATTTCTTCGCGACCTGCAAAAACCAATGCATGAAACCCTTCCACCACCCCCGACACACCACTCATCTCTTACATCCTATTACCCACCCTCTCTTGGCCATACAGGTTTCGTTTACGTACGAATCGATAAACACAAGACACCCCTGCAACGACCTTATAAAGGACCATACAGAATTATCTCCACATCTGAGAAATTTTTCATCCTCGACGTAAATGGACGAACAGAAAAAATTTCAGTTGACCGTCTCAAAACAGCATACCTGGCCACAGGAAGATATCCACCACAACTCAACAACCAAGAAGAAGACATTTCGACGCCTTCCTCTTCGTCGCCGCTCCCTAATAAATCTCCAGGCATCACAACTACACGCAGTGGACGATCAGTTCGACAACCGCCACATATTGTCAAAGACTATATCGCTGGTATACAAGAGTCGTACAACAACGCTGAGGGGGAGCCATGTGGCGACCAATCAGCTGGCGCGCGCGAAAGACTCATGTGATGAGAGACGTCGGTGCGCAAGCATGCGTGAAAACGCTTACAATGATTTTCGCTAATGTTCGCGCGGTCTTTGTTCGAGCTTTCATTATTAAAAGTGCATTGTTAAAAACGGGTCATGTATCGCGAGTCAGACAGTGTGTTTAGTAAGTAAACGCTACAGTATCATAAACTAACTATTCCAGTTATGTTAGGTTTGCATTGGTCTCACACACTTTGGCTATCATATTTCCATCAACTTTTGCCGTACGAGCCATTACGTAAAGCAAGACAATAAATTTTGCAGCAGAGAAAATCATAAAAATATCAAATTATCTCATTAGGTCACAAAAAAATTATTTTTTTTGAGATTTAAAAGTAGTGCTAAAAGAGAAGCTGTTTTAATTAATTTAAGAGCGTTTCATTAGTCTTTTATCCAAAACGGGAACAATTTTAATGAGCACGATTAACCAACTAACTTATCATGTAGATATATCACATAAATATATTTATGTGCTACACTATTATTTCTATACTTGTGTGAGAGAAATTTTATGATTTGTATTGCTAGTTTTGGACATTTTTTAACAACTTTTTATCGACAACTTTTAATTCCGAAAGCAAATAGGATATTTGGTAACATTGAATCGGTTTTTTGTAATCTAAAGGTGGGTCGTGTCTAATTGAACTAAAACCGATTGGAATGAGAGTTAGTTTTAGGGAGATGCACGGTTAGTTTTTGAGAAAAAGAAGTTAGTTCAAATAAAATAAGTTCTTGAGCATCTTGATAAATTAAAAAAATTCCAAAAAATTTGGACCCACTTTGGGCCCGCAAGAACAATTTGGGCGACATTTTTATCTCTTAGAGCAAGTAGTTTTGTTTCTTTTTACTCTCACTCCAATCGGTTTTTATTCAAATTAGACACGACCTTAAAAATGCTTGACTGATTCAGCTGACTTTCTAAACTTTAACGTGAGCGACATGATAGAGCTCTTCTGCATTTAACTCGTTATCGCCAGCTAGCGGAATTAATCAGTATTGAAAGAATTTGTTGCTGTGGTTTTAAACAAAGTGTAATGTAAAAAGTTTAGTTCTAATAGTTCTACTAATGTACTCCGCAGGAAAAAGCCTTCACAAAGTTTGTAGAAGAAGCAGATATTTAGAGAAAGCATATATTTTTAATAATCCTAACGTTTGGAAAAGCTGTCTTTGACAAATTTCCAACAATAAAAATTTCCATATTTACCGGACGCAAAAGTTTTATCAAAAACTAATATGCAGCCTCACGCTTGCCCAAGTTTATTTTTGTAATTTGTTATAATCTGTTCCTTCTTGGAAGAATATAAGCAAATTGTTGAATCGCTTGCTGGCCATGGGACGATTAAATCTATGATTTTTAAATAGTTCGGAAAAAATTAAAAGCGTTTAAAATTGTTTGCCTAGCTGCAAACAATGCATATCCCAAGCCACATATGGCCGGTGACAGTGATTTAAATAACGCTGTTTTATTCTATAAAAATTTGCAACTTTGCAGCAAATGATAACACACATAAACTTATATATGATGTTTTTAGGTGCTGTAAAAAAAATGCATGCACGTCCGACGTGACGAAATTAGAAATGGAACGAGAACTGATGAAGTGGTTCGTAAATGCTCGAGATCGTGGCGGCAATCGCTCAAAAAGAAGTCAGGCAAAAAGAAGCAAAGTAGCATCTTTTTAAAAGTTTACAAAATTCAATCTTTACCAAGCTTGACTCTTTGTGTGTTTTAATTTCTTTTTATGTACGTATTTTATGTGATTTTTGTAGTTTTAAATAAATTTTGTCATTTTTAAAGGATTTAAAATTAACAGTTTAAAGATGAAAAGAAGCAAAAATGTTTGTTAAGTATAGTAGCAAACAAGCGACGTGTAGGTTTCTCAGCACTTTAACAAAAATGCTTGTTGTTTATCAATTGTTAAGAAACTAATTACTGCAGACAAAACTGCTCAAGTTTTAGCTGTGTAGCTCTAAAACTACTTTGTAAAAAGTTTACAGAAATAAAAAAATATACTTTTAACAAAAAGGATGTACAAACGTTTGTGGGCTATCCTTAATGCCAAGTGAAATACTGAAAACAACAAGTTAGATCTCATGTGAGCACCAATTGGGGCCCAATAATTAATTTAGAGTGCATATACCTCGCACTACTCATGGCAATGTATACTTAGTGGACTGTCCCAGTTTCTAATTGTATATTGCAAAAAAACTAGGAAACTTCGGTGAATAGCACACGTGGGTACCAATCTGGACCCAATAAAATTTTGAGATCAGCCCACTCGGTTTCCAACTAGTTACCACAAAAAAACCAGGAATTTCCCAGTGAAAAACACAAATGGGCCCAATTGGGACCCATTAATGTTTTTAAATTAGCCCAGTTGGTTTCCAACTAAATACCGCTAAAAAACCAAACAAATCCCAATAAAAGCCAAATTGGGTACCAATTGGTACCAATTTTTTCGTTCGCCATGCAGTACAGCACATGAGCATTTACAACGGCCATATCAATCACGTTCGTGAAGAGCGGAAAGTACCATTTTTTTGCTCGAATCTTGATCCTGTACTTGTTGATTAGCCAGTCCATTTTGTCGACGCCACCCATATGACTGTTATAATCTGCGATACATTTTGGCTGATTCAGGGTGACTTGTTTCTTGTTTTGCCTGCTCCATCTTTTCAATTTTTGCGCTGGCAGTGTGCCTTGATGATTAGACAACATTTTGACATTGTTATTGTCTTTCCATACGACAGCAAATACAGTAAGTCACTTTTGGAGTCCATTCGATAGTCATAAAAGCCGCGGTCCTGCTTCTTTAAATTGTCATCCGTTGAGAGAGGACATTTGTTGGTGCGGTTGATTCTAACCGTGCCAGAAGCTGAAATACTTCTTTCTGTTAAAACTTTTATTAGGTCGAAACTCGTGAAAAAGTTGTCAAAATAAAAGATGTGATCGCTAGGGACGTTTACTTTTGCAATCATGTTTAAGACAACTGATGCTCCAAGTCCTGAAATCGGTAACTCTGTGGCTTTTTTCCCTTCATACAGGTCAAAATTGAAGCAGTAGCCTGTATCAGAGCAGCACATTGCTAAATTTTTATATCCGAATCGGATGGGTTTTCCCCTAATAAACTGCTTCATAAAAATGACGACCATAGTACTGCACCATTTGCTCATCAATGCTCAAGTGCTTAGAAAAAACTCCATACATCAAAAACTTTTCATTCATCTTTTCCATCAAGGGAGGAATTTTGAATGATTTTGCGTGCTCTCCAGTGCCCAAGGTGGAGTTGTCATTGAAGTGGAGGTTTCGCTTTATTTCCAGATATCGATTGCGGCTAAAACACGCCCGAACAATATCACTCTCAACATCTTCGTCCTCGCACCAGTATATCTTCTCCTGAGGCAGCCCATGATTGCCAGTCAACAGAAGAAACCCTATCAGTTTTGTTAGGCAGTTATCGGAAAAGAAGAAGCTGTGTTGGTTCTTCTGGCTGGCGTAAATCGTGCTTTGCTGCACAATATGCTTCCTTATCTCATCATCAAAAAGTTCTTCGAAAACCTCAACTGGAGACTTTCTTCTAAATTGTTCTTTTATTTTTCGCACCATCTCGTCTATGTTGCTTTCACTGCCTCTTTTCAAATGGAAATCTGGGCGTGTTTTTCGCCAGCTGGATTCTACTTTCTTTCTTGGTTTTTTAGCAGGAGGCTCCTTTTCGGTGTTTCCTGGATCTTCTTCATCGATTTCCTCCTCATCAGAAACAACGTCTACAGTAGCAGGAGGAAGCTCAACTATGTCTATGCGCCCTTCAAAATCGTTCTCCTCATCATCAAAGCAAGGATCGTTCACTATAGCTTCAAGTTCACTCAAAGTAATAACCGTTTTCTTTTTCCCTATTTGTTTATCTATCTGTTTACTCATTTTGTAACAGAGAAAATTCAGATGATAACTTTCTATAAAGCTGCAATCAAATTGGAATAAAGCTGGAGTTTTGTAAGCCAGAGAAAAATAAATGTAGAGACAAGAGGTTTGCAATAACGAATTTTCTTGAGAAGTAAAGCAAATAGCTGTCAATCAAAGCGTGATCCTTACAATTAGAAAGAAAAACCATGAGAGACTTCACACCTACAAAGGTGAATTGCTGTAAGCAATTGAAGAGATCATTGCACAATTCACCGTTTCCAAAAAAAACTGTAGCTGTCAATTAAAGCGTGATCCTCACAAATACACTGTTAAAAAAACATCAAAGAAAAGTTGCAAAACTCCGCAAACATCAAAAATGCCGACTGCAATGATCAAAGAACTCGCAGCAGTTTTTTTAACAGTGTAGAAAGACAAACCATGAGAGACTTCACACCTACAAAGGTGAATTGCTGTAAGCAACTGAGGAGATCATCTCACAATTCACCCACCGTTTTCAAAAAAAACTTTATGCAAAAATTAAAAACGATAAGACGCAAATTATTTCCCCTTCTGACTTTTGAATTTCAAATAAGAATATGTGAGCGGGGCAGAGGAGTAGGCTGACTGAATTTTTATTCCGAAAAGTGGATGAAAAAGAAAACATTCATATGGGCTAATTTAGCTGTTTTAGATACCGTTTTTGCCCATGATCCCCAAATGGGGATCGTCATAAAACGTATGACTGCATCCATGGTGATGGACTTTTTTCTATATTCAGTGTATTGGGTTGAAGTAGAATGTTTACTTTCCTTGATGCAAACTAACTCTGAAAGAAATATTGACGAAAATTGTGAAAAAAACGCATTTAAAAATTGGTGATCAAAAGATGTCAAAAAAATGGCGGCCAGGTCAAGACTTTTTCTTGTAAAAGCTCCCATCATTCGGTAATTTTCCTTTTGCTGGTGCAAATAAAAAAGCACTAACATAGTACACATAGCTGTTGCATATACAGACCTTCTACTTTTGCAGTTAGGGGAATATGGGGTAACATGCGCCTGATCCTCAAATGGGGATCATGGGCGTTAATGGGTTAAACAACTAAATTTAAATAGTACTCGCTACTGGCTACAAAAGGCAAGAATAATACAGAGAAGTAGTCGCAAAGCTTTTTTATTTACGATTCGCTGATTGGACTTTTCTCGTAGAAATTACTTTGACACGCCAAACGATAAACAAAAATTCTTGACGGGAACAGATTAACAGGGGAAGTCCCGCTCGCTAACAAAAAAAATCTACCGTAGAATTTCACTTTAAGTTTAAAAATTTGAAACAACATTTAATGCAATTATAAATTATAGGTTTGGTTGATTCTAAAGCCGTAATTAAGGAACCAATATCTTAACAGTTAGTGACTTGAACCTGGAACTCGTGGAAGAGTTGAGTTGGCTGAAGGAGCGCGTTTTACTACACAGATCATTCGAGCTGGTCTAACGGGTAAGTGTCTGGGTGCTCTATTTCGCCCCTGACTGAATATTTACAAACCTATACACTTCAAAAATTACGAGATGTACAGTTTCCAAAGAAACATTGCATTCATGGCAGAAATAATCATTTTAAAAAAAATTTAGAAAAACTCGGTTAGGAAAGTTTGATTTAAAATTAAAAAAGTAAAGGTTGTTTGTTGTTTATAGATAAACTTTAAAAAACTATTTTTCTGCATTTTATTGTTTTCAGTATTTTTTTTTTGTGAAAAACAGAAATAGTTAAAAAATTAACTTTTAACTATGAAGTGGCCAGCTTAAAAGTTAATTAACTTTAATTACAAAACTGATAACTTGCAAGTTTTTAAAAATCAATGTTGCCCACTAGAGTTAATGATGTATTGTTGTGGAGATGGCAAACTCGTGACAGGCTTTGGTGTAAAAAGCAAATAATTAGTAGAATTGAAGATTCGGTAAGAACAAACAAAAAAATAAACTTTATTCTTAATTATACTTTTCTCATTTATACAACATTTCAAATTATAACCGAACACATTCAAGAGAAATATAAATTTAAACAAATATATCAAATAACATCACATATTTAATGGTTTTTAGTCTGAGCTTTTTACGTATGCGGGACATAATACGAAACATCGTGTGCAGATTTTGTTCATTAACACTCGATCAGGTCATTGATGAACAAGAAAATATCATCTATCAAAGCAAGCAATTGAAAACTGTCAAATAAATATTGTTAAAAGAAAATTAAAATGGTTGAAATAATAAAACTAAAATTACCTACTTTAAATCCATTAAATTTTGGTTAATAAAAGCTTGATCATGTCATTGATGAACAAGAAAATATTATCTTTTAAAGCAAACAATTCAAAAATGTCAGATTACATAAATGATTGATAAAAAAAAATTAAAATGTTTGAAATGGTTAAACTAACCACAAAAATTACGTCTTTTGCACCCATTAGATCAAAACATTTGAATGTAAATACAGTAAAACTAAAATTATTTACTTGAATACTTCTAAGTTTTTATTTTTTATATAAAAAAAACAAACAATGAAATCATTCAAATCATTTCTGCTCAAATGAAATCCTTGATTATTTGTTTTTGATACAGTTTCTAATCTACGCTGTGTTTCTAGTTTACAACTTGTAATCAACTTCTAAATTGATTATAAAACAGCTGTAAAATTGAATACGACACTGAATAATAAGAACTCCATTTACTATTATTCAGTCAAAGAATCCGATAGCAACGTTGTTCTTTCGAAAAAAAAACACTTTACAGAAGCGCATATGATTAAAATTATTCATATTTTGAAAAAAAAAGAAAACTTAAGTTCAAAATTATAAGTTCAAAATAATTAATAATAAAGTTAATTAGTTTATCTAATTTTATTGATTTAAGGCTAAAATCTTATCGGTTTTTAAAAAGAAAATGATTATTTAATTAGTAAGTTTTAGAAGCTTTTAAATGATTTTTGTTTGTTGTAGTAGACCACATACTGGACTGTACATATATTCGTCCGTCAATATTATACCCCACCAGCTCACAATTGTTTTTCGTTACAGTTTTCAAAAATTTAAAATTGTTTTCTCTTAACTATTTACATAAAAAATTGAAATCAAAAGCAGTTTAAATAGAACAAGAATTTTAAACAAAGCCAAACAAAATAAAACAAATTTTGCAAATTTATTTTACCAGAACGTTTTCCAAAAAATTTCTTACATCAGGCTACAATTTTAAGTCTTTCAAAAATCTAAAGTTGTTTTTTATCAACTATTTTTACAAAATGGTAAAAATTAAAAACATCTCAAATACAACAAGTAGCTATTTGTTTACTTATAAGCTCTATTTATCCTCCTGATTCCAGGAAAACATCGGTGGCGCTATATTTAGGAAAATCTTTAAGCGATTACACAGGCCTGCTATTTTATATAATACTTGTATTTCACACAATTTTCTTGATTTGAAATATATTGCTGTCAGGTTAAAACATCTATTTTTTCTGTTTTTTATCTAGAAATATGAATAAAATTGGGAATTTTTAACAAAGATGCCTATTAGAAAAATTGTCTTTTCTAATTTCACAACAGAATAACGAGAGTAGATTATGAAACGCAAACATAATTTGGTCACACTACCACCATAAAACGAAATAACGCAAGAACACGACACATTTTTTTTCAATGTCACGACACAATTACAAGCTTTGTTAATCAAGAAAAATTATGACAATCTACAAAATTAAAAAAAAATTTTTTTCAAATACAGTCAAGACTCATATGGGGTTTTTAAAAAAGCAGATCAATTTAAAAGTAGTTTTAATGTTAGATTACAATTTTGCTGACAAGAAAGAAGCATTAGAAATAGCCATTTTTGTCTACAGCGTAATAATTACAATATTAGAAATATTAGCTGTCGCTATATGCTTATCCTATGTGTTGGATTTGTCTGTTAATGATTTAGCTGCCGCTATCTTATTTTGCAATAGCTTATATTTTAACTAACAAAAATAATGAATTTGTAATGACTCATCCTATCTCAATCTGAGTCTCTACAAATTTGTCGTTTATTGTTTAAACTCATCTGGCGTTTCTCATTAATTAATTTCTTTAAGAGTTTTTTGGCATACACATTACCTTAAAAATATATAAATAGTGGATACAAAAAAACACAAGATTAGATTGAAAGTAGAGAGTTGTAAGCTAAAAAAATTTATAGGAAGATCCCTTACATTATTTTATTTAAATTACACTGGTCACAATTCGACATCAGGAGTACCGTTACGGTAGAACGGTTAGGAATGAAGATGAGGGAGGGCAGGCTGAGGTGGTATGGACATGTCATGAGGAGAGACCAAGAGTATGTAGGAAGAAAGATGATGGAAATGGAGTTATTAGGAAAGAGGAGAAGAGGGAGACCAAAGAAAAGATTTTTAGATGTGGTAAAAGAAGATATGAAGAAAGTTGGTGCGAAGGAGATGGACATTGAAGACAGAAAGATGTGGAGAATGATGATACGCTGTGGCCACCCCTGACTAACGGGAAAGGCCGAAAGGAGAAAAAGAAGAAGAAGACACTGGTCACAGCAAATTTTAAACGAGATTCTGGTGGGCGTTTATACGAAGGAGTAGGCTATTTTCGATGTTGATTTTAATAATATTTTTACTTTTTCTTTAGCACATCACGTTTTTGAGATATTTTTGGTTTTATATTTTTTAATTAATTTTCTAACCGTTATTTAGCATTTTATAGTCCAAATACAATAACACATCAAATTATGACGTTATAGAATAACATTATTAAGTGGTGAAACAACATAAATGAAAGCGCTGAGTGGCATTGAAAGGATGGAATTAGTTAGTTTTGCTACTTATTATTTAAGTAGAAAATATGCAAAATGTTTGAGCATAGACCGGCGCAAAGGAGGAAATAATATTAACAATGCATGGCAACATGTTACATTTATTTATTTGTACAGGTGTAAAATAGGTAGGCCTACGTTAATTTTCAAAATTGGGAAAATATATTCGTAATGCCTAGAAAGTGTTCAAACCATTTAAATTGGTTTTGCTTTGTCTGTGGAAAGTTTACGAGTAAAGAACAACAAAGGAATATCATTCATGATATCAAGAAGATTTATATGATATATTTTGATTGCCTATGAGGTGACCAAGACAAGACTTGGGCACCTCATAAAATATGCAAAACATGCTGTTTAGGCTAGCACAACTGGCTAAATATACGGTCTTCTTTTATGCCATTTGCTGCCCAATGATTTGACGTGAACCCAAAGATCACTGTCAGGATTGCTGTTTTTGTCTTACCAAAACAAAGCGCTTTTCCTTTAAACAGAGAGACAAAATAGCATATCCCAATTTAGATTCAGCAAGAACAGCAGTTTCTCATGATACATGTAAGTCAATGCCATCACCAGTGCCTCCTTAAGATGGGCTTGATGCTATTGATTGCAGTGCTAATGAAGACAACTCCGACGAATTCATTTCTGCCAACTCTCCAGATTCTGAGTATGATACCATTTCCTACCTTATTTTTACAGAAACATTTAAATGACCTAATTAGAGATTTATTTCTTTCTAAGGAAAAGGCAAAGCTCCTTCGATCAAGTTTAAAAAAAGAAATATGGCTGAAAAAGATGTCAAAGCAAGTTACTACAGGAAACGCAATGGGGACTTTTCTTAGGGACACAGTAGGGACTCTGAGTGTAGTCGACATTGTGGATGAATGAAGGCTTTTTAATGATTCCTCAAAGAGAAGCTTGAAAACGGTTCTTTTACATGTTGGAAATAAAGGACCCTCCATTCCTATTGCACAATCTTCCCAGTTAAAAGAATCTTACTTTCCAGAAGAATATATTAAAAGCTTGTTGAATGCCATCTACTATTCTAACTACCTGTAGAGTTTATGTGAGGACTTTAAGATCATAGGAATGTTAATGGGATTGCAAGGAGGATTTATTAAACACTGTTGCTTTTTATGTTTGTGGGACAGTCGCGCTACTGCACAGCACTATGAGACAAAAAAATGGTTGAAAAGGAATTCATATGTACCTGGAATATAAAATACTCAACATATTCCTTTAGTAAATTTCGATAAAGTTCTAATACCACCGTTGTATATCAAGCTAGGATTAATCAAAAACTTTGTGAAAGCTATGGCTAAACATCGTTCAAATGGCTTTGAATTTTTTGGAAAAAAGTTTGCCAAGCTAAGCCAAGCCAAGTCAAAAGAAGGAATCTTTGTTGGTTCACAAATTCGAAAAGTTTTTAAAGACCCAGAGTTTAAAAAAGCATTAAATACATTAAAACTACGAGCTTGGCATGCATTTAAATGGATTTTCTGGGAAATCTTTAGTCATCTTCATGTCAAGAAGGTGTTGTAGAGTTGCTTGCAGCATACAAAGAGATGGGGTGTCGCATGTCTTTCAAAGTGCATTTTCTTCATCCACACCTTGATTTTTTTCCTGAAAATCTTGAAGCAGTTAGTGATAAGCTGCGTGAAAGATTTCACCTAGACATCCAAGCAATAAAAGAAAGATATCAAGGAGTTTGGATTGCGGGTATGATGAGTGATTTTTTCTGGATATTGTACTGTGATGATGCAACTCATACATACAAGCGGATATTGTATGCCAAACATTGTACAATCTTCATCTTAGAACTAGGTGATGCTCAGGTTGAAAACAATCATTTTGCTGTGCTATTCCTAAACAGCCTTTCTTAAGGCTAGCCAAAACAATCTTTTTTAAGGCTATTCATAAGCAATCTTTCTTCAGGCTACTCATGTATGACTAGCACTTTTTTCAAGAGCACCCCAGGAACAACGTTGTGCCAAGGCTTTCCATAAACACTCTTCTTCAAGACTACAATACACAAAAAAAGTGTTGGCCAATTATCCAATTTTCAGTCTATCGGCAGACAACCACACCGGCACGTTAAACTTGCTTTTTTAATATTTTATTAACCATAACAGCGTGCTAAACTGTTTAGTATGTCAAAACCTAAACAATCGCCGTGAGAGTGGCAGAGATATTGCCATTTATCCGTATAAAATGCCCGCATCCCCTCATACCTCTAAAACCTGATGTACTAGAAAAAAAACTAATGCCAGATTTGGAATCAGGGGCCTGCTGTTCCTTAAAAATAAGTGCTCTTGTTCTCGTCTAAAAAAAAATTTTTGTTGACCAGTGTTATTTATGAAAAAATATTACGATAAAGAAAAATATAGAAAAAATTTGCAAAACGACAAAAGTAAAACCTACAGTTAACAGTAAAATACTTTGCAAACTTACCCTTGTCTTTCGTCGCAATCAAAAAATTTAGCAATTACAGCTTTTCTATTGACATTCAAAAACAAATTTCTTTAATTTCAAGCTTTCTTTATTGAAACTTTGTGTTAATCACTTATTTAGAATTTAAAAGAATTTAAAAAGAAAGTCAACCAAGCTTCAGCGTTTCAAACAGTGTTTTTCAAAGCTCAGAAAACCTCGATTGTTCTGGAACCGATTTGCCTGACAAACTTATCAGGGTCGGGCAGAGATCCGGTTTATCCGCTGATATAGCTGTTTGGGCTTCAAATAATTTTTGATTCCTGGCAAAAAGCGTTAAAGCTTGAAACTTGCGTGAAATAACCTTTTTTTTAAATTATTTAGTCTGCTTTGAGATTTAATAACTTAAAAAAAGGGTTATTTTACGCAAACGTTGCAAGCATCAACTTGATTTCTTTGTTTTCAATTTGCCAGCATGATCAATTGGCAGAAGTTTATTTTTATGCTATGTATTATTCAATTTTCTTTTTGATTAAAATAAATAAACGCCCAATTGTTTTTAAACATTAATTATGTAATTTGATTATTGCCAATGATGCTTTGATGACTAATATTAAGCTTTGAAAGCAATGGTTATAAGTTTAAACAGAAAAAGAAAAAAGATAGCATAAAATCAGCGATTACAACTTCGTTTTATATTTAAATAAAAATTGTGCAACAACTGATAACTAAAACTGATTCTATATAAACAGTTTTGAATAGAATAGTGGTGTGCGGAAAATTAATGTTGAAAAGTTGTTTCCACAAACGTAATTAATTAATTAAAAAACAAAGAAAAGTTTCAACAAAAAAAACAATTAAAAAACAAAATCAAAAAATGAAGATTTTGCTTAATAAACAAACTAGATTGGTTTACAAAATTTGATCATTTGCTAATTTTAGTTTATATTGTTTAACTCAACTACTTCTTGTTTGTATAACCTGCTGTTTCTCAGCTTTTTAAAAGTTTCTTTCAACTTATCAAGAAGTGACGAATAGAGCAATGGATTGAAAGCGCTGTTGATTGGAAGCAACAAACCAGCACTGACAATATAAGCAACGTCATTCACCTGAAATCCGCTGAGTTTGACAAATGCCATGATACAAATAGGAATCCAGCATAAAAAGTCGGTAATGATAATTCTTAAAATTCGTCTTTGCATCCTTGATTGCTGTTTATCTCTTTGATTGTTTTTTATTCCAAGTTTATTTTCCTTTGCCTTTATAAACATACAAATGTAGCTTACTGCAATAAAAAAAAAAGACAAAAAATTGACTATAATAATGACCAGACTATATTCCCAAGCAGATTCTCCTCGATAAACATAAAACCTCGGCATGCATACACTGGTTTGTCCATAATAACCAAACTCTGACCCTGGAGAATATTCTGGATCGTTAATTTTGAGAAATGATTTGATAAAATCCCAATCGTTGCAATTGCATTCCATTAATTTATTTTTTAGTATTGCCAAGCGACAAGCAAACTTAATAACTTTTTCTTTATTCCAAATCTTTGAGAAAGTGAATCGATTCGAAAACTCAACTTTGTTTTGCACAAAATAAGTTAAGTTTTGATATGGAATCGGCAAAACAGCAATAAGAAAAGCCATTAACCAAACTGAAATGATTGCCAACTTATATTTGCGAGTAGATGTTGAGAGAGTGGAAAATGGTTTGTAGATTGCGTACAAGCGAGTACTTGTTAATAAAACCATAAAAAAACAGGAAGCTTCACTGGATAAAACTGCAAGACTACCAATTAATGAACAACGTAAACTTGATCGCCACTCAAAATCGATTTGACCGTAATAACCTGAATAATAAGCGCTGTAAATTGCGACGCTAAGCAAATAAATTCCCATTATGATGTCAGCAATAGAAATGTTTAAAATAATCACATTTTGATATTTCGAAGCCTTGCTTAGTTTTGCTGTTTTAAGAAAATGAGTAGTTGATGTAATCACGTACAAATTACCACTGATGATTGCAACGCACATAATCCAAAAACAACTTTTCAATACAGGACTCGCTATCATTTCTTGCTCTGATGAAAAGACACTCTTCTCATTATTTTTGCAATCTTGCTCATCTCTATCATCATCACAATCTCGCTTCCCATCACATATCTGATCAATATCAATACTGACTTTGTTTCCTGCTTTACAAACAAATCGTTTCGGACAATTCAACTCATCGAATCCTTTAAAGCATTTTGATGTGTTTGTGATGTCATAAAAATCATCTTCTATGCCGTCACAATAACGATCACCAATGTTATAATCGTAATGACAATTGTCATTACAAAACTCAGGTGGGTTTTCACAACTACATTCATCACTGAGATCACTACATTCTGGTCGACCGTCACATAATGTTGCTATACGACGATCTTTCATTCTAGTTTGACATGTTTTGATGAATTTTGTAATGTCAGAATTTACATTAAAAATAATTTTATAATCAAGATTCAAACTTGAATTGATTTTGTGATCAACAGTAGACAAAGAGCAAGAAGGAAATCTGATATTACATAGATCAAAGTCCAAATATAGTTCACACAAGCACTCATCAGACCAGTCATAACAATCAAATAAACCATCACACACTTGTTTTGATGAAATCATCAAACGTTGATCAAAACATTGAAAACACAAGTTGTTTTTGCAAAGATCAGATTCGTCTTTGCACTGTGCAACATGATCACGCAAATTTTGCTGAGGCAAAACACATTTTCTATTTGAATCAATAGCAACGCATTTAAAGCCGTGTTGATGTTGAATTTCATCACTTTTGTCAAGACAATCAACTAGGCCGTCACACAACTGATATGTTAACCCTAATCCACCATCATTGCATTGAAAAGCACGGTTACACTGTATAGTAGAATTAGCAGAACAATTTGAGACACAAATAAAATCAGTTTTATTGCAATGATTAGTAGAACAGAGAGGAGAAGAAACATTGTAACAAGTTGATGTGTTGCAAAAAATAAGAGGATTAAGATTACATTGCGAAACGTTATTTAACCTGGTAATTGTGACTTCACACTGACCACAATTTACAATTTTTTTAATTTGAAAATTTTCATCGCTTCCATCTGGGCATTGTCTGATTCCGTCATTTTGGTGCTCGATTGGAATACACCCAATGAATTTGCTACCCGAGAATGGATCATAAATCTCAACATTGCAATCAACAGGATGGTTTTTGTAACACTGGCATTGGAATTGAATTCCTTTGCAAGGACAGTTTAATTCATCTGAATTGTCAGTGCAATGATAACGCTGATCGCATTTATCTGTAAAATAAAAAAATCTTTGTCAAATCAGTTTTACCCGTAATGCCTACTAAACCCTGATAGTGTGCAGCTGGAAATTGAATTAATTTTAATTTAAAAAAATTTCAATTGTTTTTTTGTTGTTTTAACCCTTTTCGGTAAAACTTTATGCATTTTGTAAACACAAGAAATTGCTCGCAGTGTAATTTTCAATATGTGCAGTTTGAAAGCACCCAGTAGACTATGATAGTATAGAATAATAAAGTTAGATTGTTGAATTAAAAAAAAAACAACTTAACTTTTTTGTCAATTTTTTATTCCATTTAAAAAATTTACGTTGACATAATTTTGTTTACTTTTGTAAACAGCTATTTTGCTACATTTGCCATAGTATACCTAGATGATGCATATTAACAGGAAACTGAGGGACGTACGCATAACTCTAAACATGGATTAAAGCTATTTTAACTTTCTCGATGAATGAGTTAACGATTTTATGAGCCGGAAGGATGAGGATAACTTTTTTATGAGCCGGAAGGATGAGAATAACTTTTTTATGAGCCGGAAGGATGAGGATAACTTTTTTATGAGCTGGAAGGATGAGGATAACTTTACGGAGCTGGGTAACTTATGGCAACCGGAAGATAGCGAGCCATTGTTTCAAGCTGTCATGTCCTTGTTCCGTTTTAAAATTTTCTGTAAGTGTCTCCGCCATAACAATTGGCATACTCGCAAAGAAAAAAATCCGAAACAAATTTGTTGCAGCAGTAAAAATCTGGGAAATCTTTATTATCAATTTTAGGCGTGTATATAGTCCAGATGACTGCATAAACGTTGATAAAAAACTGTTGGGTTATCGTGGTAGAATCGCAGGAAGAAACTACCGTATTTTCGGGACCATAAGGCGCACCGTATTGTAAGGCGCAGTATCAATAAGCGGCTTCTAACGTTTATATTCTCATGCATAAGACGCACCGGGTTATAAGGCGTACCAAATGAAACAATAACTAACTTTGTATTTTACTTCTATTTTATACAAAAGAAACAATCAAGCGAACGAACAAACAAATGAACAAACAAACAAGTTTATTGCATAACACCACGGTCTGTTTACAAAACAACTGCTGTGATTTTAAATGCACGAATGGCAATCTTGGAAATCAGACACGTGTAGGTCTCATAGTTAAAATATACCTAAATAACTATCAGAGGTGGGTACCTCGAGACATGTCTCGAGACACGTTTTTCGAAGTCTTGTTCTCGACTCGGTCTCGCAACCCCAACGTCTTGTCTCGGTCTTGGACCACTATGTCTCCAATCCAGGTTGAGACATTGTAGCGATATTGGCAAAGCTCACAGGTGTTGTAGATATGTCATGATTTTTTGTAAAAATAGATTATTTATAAGTTTTTTAGCCATATGGGCATAATGGTTCTTTTTAAATTTGCATCAGTCACTGTAGAATTGAACCATGGCAATCTTTATAAGGGTTGCGGAGTCAGAAGATTTGGATCCAACTCCAAATCCTAAAAGTTTTAGGATACCAACTCTGACTCTGACTCCAGCTTCTAGAATTTCAAGGATTCCGACTCTGACTCCTGTTTTTGACTCCCAACACCGACTCACCTATAAGGGCAATAGCAATATGGAAAATAAAATTTACTTAAAATTAGGTTGGCCATATTTTTGAAGTCATGAATCGGGACGTTCGTTAATACAAAAAATTTGTTCCTAATTGGAATCTATCTCAAATTTTTTAATTTTCGTCCCTAATAAGTAATGTTCTCTAAAAAAATGAGACATCAGGAGTTGGAGTCGGATAAAATGTTCCGACTCTGACTCTCTGTACTCTTAAAAGCTTGACTCCTTCTTAAAACCTCCAACGCCATGCGACTCCGACTCCGACTTCGTAATCCTGATCTTTTATGCATGGAAATCAAAACGCCTGGACAATGTAAAGGTGCTCGAGAAATTATAAAACTGTTATTATCAACATTTAAACATCTTTCATTTCATATTTTTAACCCATTTTCTCCTAGTGGGGCCATATGGACCCAGGTAACTCAAGTACAATTTTATTCAATTTTATGTATTGTTTTTTAAATATTTTTTATTTTTTCTTGTGATATATTGTACTTAAACCTAAATACATAAATTACCAGCATTAAATATCCCCAACTCTATCTAGTAAGATTTTTGGAGGCTTTTGAAAAGACCTATTACAAATCAGATTTCACAATGACCGAAAGAACAAGATAAGCTATTATTTCCTTTATTTAGATTTCAAAACGCATGATTATTATAACAAAATATTTATTAGTAATCAGTCTTCACTTCATATTAAAACGAATTTAATTGTCCTTTAATTAACTTCCCAATGATCTTTTGAATTTCAAAAAATCTTAGTGGGGCCATATGGCCCCACTAGAAAAATCTGATTACAATTTTTCAGTTTTTCATATTTTAGTTTATTACACTTTTCTATGTATAAATGAAATAACTATTACACTAATTTAAAAATATACAATTTATTAACTACTTTATATATAATATAATGATAACTATGTTTATAAATACATATAAATATACGTATAGGGGAAAGTGGGGGAAAGCAGAACTCGGGGCAAAACGAAATATTGGAATATTTTACAAATTTTAAGAAATAGCCCCACCATTTTTCGTCACGTGGAGAGTTATCGGGTGACAGGTTTTCCCGCCAAAATTCGTTACTTGGCGTATTTAGTGTGTGGAGTTATGCAGAAATTTCAGTTTAAGCATGTCTTACTATAAGAAAAGGGTTGAGAAGATAAGTAATTTTTTCTTTTGCTATGCTGCTGAGCTATCATGTTTAAGGTTGGGTTTGAAGTGCATCTAAAGAGTATCCAAACGTAAGTTGAACAACTATTTTGCTTCATAAGAATTTTCAGATTTGTTACTTTTGTCTACGAAGCTAGTTTGGGGCAAAACGAAATATTGCTTTTGGGGCAAAAGGGAATGCTGTTCCGCTTTGCCCCAAGTTAGATAGTCATTTGATTGCAACCTTATCTTATTGAATTATAGCATATACAGTACTTGAATAAAATTATGCAAACTTGTTTGTATTTTCATCAAGGTTGAAATATTGACTTTACGCATTTGCTTACATACAATTTAGGTTAGGTTGATTTATCTGTAAATTGCTAAATTGTAGAATGGTTAGAAATTACAAACGTAAAACTGAAAACGCCAGATGATCCGAAAACGACTTGCAGGCTGCTATAAAAGGTATAAAAAACAAAACAATAACGTTTTCAAAAGCGACAGAACTTTATAAAATACCAAGATCTACGTTGTTTCGACACGTACGCAATAAAGTGTCCAATCCAGGTACGAAGAATCTTGGTCGCTTTAAACCTGCCTTAAGTCCTGACTTCGAAGGTGAGCTTGTGTCTCATATTAAGCACATGCAGAAAATGCTATTCGGCTTAAGCTGTGACAGCTTAAGAAAACTGGCTTATGATGTTGCACAAGCAAATGGTCTAACAGTACCGTTTAATGATGATAAAAGCAAAGCTGGTAAAGATTGGTTATATGGTTTTTTGTCTCGTCATCCTGACCTGAGTTTGAGAAAGCCGGAGGTCACAAGCCTTTCTAGAGCCATAGGCTTTAACAAGGTTCAGGTTGAACTTTTTTACAGCAAACTGCAAGAAATTTTGTTACAAAATAATATCTCACCTGCTAGAATTTTTAATATAGATGAGACAGGAATATCAAGTGTGCAAAAGCCAGGAAAAATTTTAAGTCAAAGAGGAATGAAGCAAGTTGGCAAATTAAAAAGTTTGGAAAAAGAGAAAACAATCACAGTGGTTTGTGCAATGAATTCAATTGGGAACTATATACCTCCAATGTTTATATTTCCCAGGAAAAGAATGGTACAAACTCTAC
This sequence comes from Diplosoma virens, assembly GCA_963680785.1. Classification (NCBI taxonomy): domain Eukaryota; kingdom Metazoa; phylum Chordata; class Ascidiacea; order Aplousobranchia; family Didemnidae; genus Diplosoma; species Diplosoma virens. The sequence continues at coordinate 51,186,784 of OY796883.1, forward strand.
TCAATGGTGCTCCTTTTGGATCAATAGGATACTGCTCATTTAGTGGATGGATCGATACTGCTTTATTTCTGCAGTGGTTGATTCACTTTCAAAGTCAAGTAAAGGCAACACCTGAAAGCAAAGTGCTGCTGATACTAGACAATCATGCTAGTTATGTAATATTGCCAGCTATAAATTTTTGTCGAAAAAATAATATCATGATGTTATCAATTCCACCTTTCACATCTCATAGACTCCAGCCTCTCGATCGTACTTTCTTCGGACCTTTAAAGACCTATTACAACCAGGAAATTGAGAAGTGGTTGCTGAACCATCCAGGCAGAAGAGTTTCACACTTTGATGTGGTAGGAATTTTCAACAAAGCATATTTGCGATCAGCTGATGTACAAAAAGCTGCAAAAGGCTTTAAATGCACAGGCATTGTGCCTTTCAATTCACACATTTTTACAGATGCAGATTTTGCTGCTGTAAATGTGACTGATAATTAAGACGAACAGCCTCAAGTAGATGTGGGCAATGCTGCAGCTTTTTTTCCATCAGTAAGTGTTCTAGTTCCAGTTTCATCTATATCTGCAAGGGAAGGAAATGCTGCAGAAACTTCAGCTGAAGAAACTCTTGACACAAGTGATAATGCTGCTCAAGAAACAGCAGACAATTGCAATGAACTGAAGCATTCCTCATCTACTGTGAGAAGAATTAGTGTGACAGAAATTTCACCACTGTCTAAGGTTCAGTGTAGCACACGAAAACGTCGCGGAAAAAAAGCTGAACTGTTGACAAGCACTCCCCAGAAAAAAATTATGGTGGAAAAAATGAAAAATTCAAATAACAAGACAAAACAATCTTTGTTAAAGAAAGGTAGAAGTGGTGAATGGCAGTGCCCAATGTGTAGTGAACCGTACATTAATCCACCAACTGAAGACTGGATCCAGTGTGACAGTTGTAAAGAGTGGTGTCATGAAAAATGCACCAGTTATGACGGATGTGGTGGATTTGTTTGTGATTTGTGTACCTAAGCTCTACATGCTGATAAAATTTTAGCTTTTTTATTTCTAGAATTGTGTTAGGTTAAGTTTAGCTTACTGCTGCACTGTTGCATTTTTTTTATTTCTTTCAAGCCAAGTTAATGTATTTTTACTGTAATATTTTTTGACGAGTTTGGGTGTTTGCTTTGCTGTTGCAGTATTTCTTAGAAGCCATGTTTGTCTTTTTTACTGTGTTATTCGTTATTTCAAATTTGGCTGTTTTCTTATACAGTATTCTACAATATAAACAAGCTTGCTTGCAATACGCTCAGTTAAGGTGGTGTTTAAATAGAATTGTGTGTGATCTTTCAGAGATGAAGCCATTAATGTCTAATAGGCCTTTCAATCTAAGATTAATTAGTCTTACTCTTTATTTTAATTTAAAATCTATTATTGACTACGATATTGCCCAACAAGGAATCAAACCATTAATTTTGGTATGTCTAATTTTGTTGAAAGCTAAAATAAATCCAAGCAGTAGCAAACTAACTGGATTAATAATAAAATAACCCACAGAATAATGATTGGGGCAAAACAGAACAAGCGTTCTGCTTTGCCCTGAAGCTCGGGCAAAGCGGAACAAAATTTCAATTTTGAAATTGGCTTATATTATCAAGCCTAGGCAAAATTTTTTTGTGAGCTGGCATGTGAAGATACTAGACCTGGGGCACAACTATTGCGACCAGGAACCATGTCTCTAGAGTGTATATAGCAGAAGTTATGAAAGAATTTGTAAAACTGTTCTGCTTTACCCCACTTTCCCCTATATATATATATATATATACGTATATGTATATTATACAAATAATATATATTTTAGGCCCATGAATTTGAATGCAGTTCTGGACTACCTAGAAGAACTTGACAACCCTGATGCATCAATAACTATTTTTCTACCTGATGTTGATGAACTCACAGATGAAGATTCAGCTGACGAAGAAGGAGATGTACCGATTGGACCACACAATTTAAATCGGAATCAGCTTTTGGCTCAGGCCGAAATTGATTTATCATCTGATAATGAAATAATTCAGCAACCTCTTGTAAAAAGCAGAAAACTTTATAACCCAAATGGGAATCAAAAGAAACTCCAACAGGCGTAGCGCCTTATTTTCCAGAAGGTGATTATTTAAAATACTGAGATTTTAGCCCTGCAGAATTATTTGAACTTTTTTTTGATGATTCGATTATAGATCATATAATAGAACAAAGCAGAATATATGGTGTAAGTAAAAATTGGAAAGACATTTAAGTAAGTCAACAGGAAATGAAAGTGTTTCTTGCTATTTTGATCATTAGTGGGTACAATCCACTACCGAGCAAAGCTCATTACTGGGCAACAGGGGAGGATTTTCGAAATAATGCAATATATAATGCCATGCGACGAGATAGATTTGATGACATTATGAAATATCTTCATTTTCATCCTAATTATAATTTGGACAAAGATGATAAGTATGGTAAACTCCGTCCATTGGTAGCTCATCTACAACAAAAATTCATGTCCCATTTTGTCCCCTCAAATTATATATCCCATGATGAAGCTATGGTAAAATACTTTGGAAAACATTCATGTAAACAGGCAATTAAAAATACGCCAATACGCTTTGGATATAAAGTTTGGTGCCAGAATACTCCTTCAGGGTATCTAATAACTTTTGACTTATATCAAGGTAAAACTTATAAAGGAAATGGAGAAATGGAAACTAGATTTGGCAAATGTGCATCAACTGTTTTACATCTCTTAGATCAATATAGCAATGACTAAAAACATCTTCCGTACCATATCTTCATGGATAATTTATTCACGTTAATACCTCTTTTGTTTGAGCTAATGAATAGCAATAAAAATGGAACGGGAACTATGAGAGATAATAAAATTGATAAGAAAGCCCCATTGCTTTCCAAAGTTAGTGTAAACAAAAAGCCGAGAGTCTATGCACAAACCATCAGTGCCTTGGTGGATGATAAAAAACGGTTTCTAACAAGGTGGAAAGATAATTCAGTGATTACAGTTGCTTCTTCAAGCTATTGTTCTATGCCAAATGGGAGATGCTGATCGCTGGAGCAAGGCAGCAAAGAAGCGCATCAAAGTTAACATTCCTCATTCCATACAAATGTACAACAAGTATATGGGAGGCACAAACAGAATAGATAAAAACATAAACAACTACAGATTAGTATTAGAGGCAAAAAGTGTTGGTGGAGCATCTTTACCTGGTTAGTGGACGTTAGCATCCAAAATGCTTGGTTCTTATCACGTTAAGTAGATAACAATGTTAGTCAGCTGAATTTCAAAAAAGAAATTGCCATGTCTTATGAGAAAAAATTTCAAAATCCCTCAAAAAAACCTGGTCGAAAACCAATAAATTTGCCAGGGGGTACAGATTCTAGGTTTGATGGTCTGCATCATTATGTTCAGGCAATTATGTTCAAGCAATAATACTCCTTATTGCATTTGGAGACTTTGATTTACGCTATATTATATTACTTTTTTACATTTATCTCTATATTTTATCCTCTTGACTTGCAGAAATGTGACGGAGGCACTGTACATAGGCAAGCAATTAAACAATTAGCCCGACCTACTCCCGTAGATGCCAAGATATTGCTGTCCGATGGAAATTTTTTAGTTTGTTTTTTTGTTTAATGAGATATGACTAAAATTTACAACTACTTGCCAAGACCGTTAAGCAAGGGAAGAGCCATAAAAGTGTCTTTTCTAAGGACACAACAGAATGGCTCGAGTAGGCTTTTTTAATGATATCATGTCGATCACAATCACGTCGCTTTAACGCGCTTTAAGCACTCGACAAGTAGGCCTCCATGGTCATGCAATTGAAATCGTTGGAGTCCCACGTTTAGGGATGAAGTCAGAGTCGTTTTTTCAGGTGTTTTGGAGCAAAAGTTTAAATCTCAAAATTTTAAATAGTTAGGATCGGAGTCGGAAAATATTTTTCTTTATACGAGGGTCAGTCAAAAAGTAATGAGCCCTGTTAACTTTAACCGCTTTAACCTTCATATTTTTTCTAGAAATTTTAAGGGTGTTTAGTAAATTTACTGCTTTAAAGATAAATTGTAAAAAAAAATTGTTTCAACGTGTCCACTTTTGGTATTGTGTTTTGGAAATGACGTCATCACTGGATGTCCGTCAGAAGCAGAGAGCTGTGATTGAATTTCTTGTTTCGGAAGGGGAGCCACCAAAACAAATTTTCGAAAGATTGGTAAATGTTTATGGAGATGCTTCATTAGCCTACAGCACTGTGAAAAAGTGGGTATCCAGGATTAAACACGAAGAAGATGATCCAAGTTTGAGTAGCCTCCAGGACAGACCAAGAAGTGGAAGACCATCTTCTGCAGTCAATCCTGGAAACAATGATAAGGTTGAGAAATTGATTAGAGATGATCGCAGAATCACTATTGATGACATTGCTGAACGTGTTGGAGTTAGCCATGGAAGTGCTGTGAATATTGTTAATGAGCTAGGCTTTGCAAAGGTTTGCGCCAGATGGGTTCCGAGGCAACTTTTGGATTTTCACAAGCAAGCCCGTTTTGAAGCTTGTTCGGAGCTTATTGAGTGTCACAGAAGTGACAAAACTTTTCTCAGCCGTATAGTGACAGGAGATGAAACCTGGGTTCATCACTATGAACCTCTGTCGAAAAGATCATCCATGGAATGGCGTCACCCCACGTCCCCAAGAGCCAAGAAATTCAAAAGTCAACGTTCAGCTGGAAAAATTATGGCGACTGTGTTTTGGGACATTGAAGGAGTGATATTGGTAGATTTTATGCCTAAAGGTACTACCATCAACTCAGATGCTTACATTGACACTTTACGCAAACTGAAAGCGAAACTGAGAAGAGTACGACCTCACCTGGACATGTCTAAGGTCTTGCTGCAACACGATAACGCCAAGCCCCATACCAGTCTCAAAACTCGTGAAGTGATTGCTTCTTTTGGATGGACGACGGTAACCCATCCCCCATACTCACCCGACCTGGCACCATCTGACTATCATCTTTTTGGACCATTGAAAGAAGGAGTTAGGGGGCAGCACTTCACTAGTGATCAAGAAGTCAAGCACGCTGTAAGAAACTGGTTAAAAATGCAGCCTGCTGACTTTTACAAGGCTGGCATAGTGTCCCTTGTTCATCGATGGACAGTTGGAATTGAAAAGTGCGGAGATTACATTGAAAAGTAGAACTGAGATCTCCTATCCCTGGGCTTTCTTTTGATGTATGACTTTTGATTTTATTGCAACAAATATGGCCAGGAGAGACTTGGGCTCATTATTTTTTGACTGACCCTCGTATACGGAAAACGAAAGAAATTTTTTTGACTTCACAACCCTGGTTATAAGTCACACTTTGTAACCAAGAAGGATCCAGCAAACAAGAAGCAACACCTCCTCACATAAAAATAGCCTTTAGTAATTGTAGAGTTAGTTTTTCATAATACCTTTTCTTGTCTGCAATTAAGAGTAGATTAAAATTGAAAGATTTTAATTCTTACTCTGGTTACATTTAACCGCTGACCAAAGCACTTTTTTCTGTTAAGTTAATGCATATCATAAGTATTGGAAATGATAAGAGATTACAAGCGGTAGCTTTAGACAAGTGCCCATAATTTTAGGGAGAGTCTGAATTCAAATTAAGACTTTCTTTTTATTCGTCACTTGTTTTTTAAAACCGATAAGCAATCAAGCACATTTGGCGCATTTTTTCCAATAAAAATTTTTTTGAATTTTTAGTTGAATTTTTCAAAACGACTCCCAAACCAAAACTTAAGTTTAATTTTGCAAATAAAAATCCAAATTTGGCTGTCAACATAAAGCTAAAATTGTTTTTAGTTTGCGATTCAAATTAAAGTCCAAAAGGCGACCTATTCAAGTACTCGCCGTATTTTTGCTTGCTTAGTTTTGAATCATTCAGATGATAAGTATGACTATTCAGCAATTAAACAAAAATTGGAGTTAGAGTGACCAAAGAAAAATACGAATCCCATACCAGCTTCAGCACATCTAAAAAAGAGACTTCGGTTTTATAGGATATTTAGAAAACCACTCCAACTTCTGACTCTGACTCCACAGCCCTGGCTTAAACTAAAATAGCTGATGTAAAGTCTCGTGTCTTGTCTCAGTCTCGATACTCCAAAGTCTCGTCTTGTCTCGATTTTGCTACTCGAAAGTCTCGTCTCGTCTCGGTCTCGAAGCACCGCGTCTCGACTCAACCTCTGATAACTATTACTGGTATACCAATAAATAGCACTGTTTGCAACATAAAATTGGTTTACAGCTTTGTTATGATACACAACTTGATCCATACATAAGACGCACCGGAGAATAATGCGCAAGTTTAATTTTGAGAAAATTTAAGGATTTTAAGTGCGCCTTATGGTCCCGAAAATACGGTATATTATATCAAAGCTTAGAAAATATGGAAAAAAATTTTGGGCTTGCTAGTTCAGATATGGCTATCCACTTAATCTCACTTTTTGATGACAAAGAATGTGACCAAGTTCATTGTTATTTTCACGCCATGTTTTTTTGACATCAACATTTCTGACCTTGAAGCTTTGTAACATAGAAGAATTTTAGCTTAAAATCTTAAATTTACTAAGCTCTATAAATATACCCTCACCCAACCTAGAGTCAATCCAACTACGTTTAAACAACGAAATCGTTTTAATGTCATGTGCGAGTTACATAAAACACTATTTAAATTATGTTTTGTTGTACAAAGTGTGAACAACTGATTACTGTAAACATTACTGAGATTACTGTGAACAACCGGTTACAATAACGAGGTTCTAAAATATCCGAAATCTATAACAAAATTATTACGCAATTGTTAGAATCCAAGTTTGGAGCGATCAGAAATATGTTTCGACAACGTTTTTACAAGTTACAAACTCGCTCAACACTCTTATAAGAAAGTCTGACTTCATTAAGAACAATAAAAAGGCATTGTCAAAATATATCTTGTCATTCAACAAAAAGATAGAAATTTGTTTTAGCAAGTTTTTATTCAATTGTGTGGATGATATATACTTGCTTGCTTAACAAATAAAAAATCCTGCCATGATCCTTAGCTCCCGTCATGCAGATAATTTAGTAACTGCTAATGAAATCAGAAAAGCAGTAATGATTTTGGACTACTGTATAACAAAAAATGGAGCAGTAGACATATTTCATAGAAATATAAATGGATTTTTATGCCGAAGAAAACAGTTAGACAGCCACTCCTTTTTTATAATATCAATGATGCAGCAGCAAAACAATGTGTAGGGTGTATTTTAATTAACAAAGATGGGAAAACGTATCGAAAAAGTATTTTCGAAAAATTTGAATACTGACTTGGCAAATCTGCTGTATACATATTTGTTTAAATCAGGAAGCAAATATTTTTGTGGAATTTGGTAGCTCCTAGACCAGGGGTGGGGAACCTGCGGCCTTAAGGCCACATGCGGCCTTCTGAGTCATGAAGTGCGGCCTTCCGTGGCTTATGGAAGTTCTTTAAAACTTAAACTCAGAATTATACATCTGACACCTAAGAGTAGCAAATACCAGTTCTGTAAACGCTAGATATTTCTTTTCTGTCATTTATGTATAATTTGACACTATTAGTTATCTATTATCACTTTAAATTTGGCATTTGTGAAATCTACATTTCAAGCAAAGCAAAAACGTACTATTTATAGCAGTAAGAGCAGTTCTTTCATGTATAGTTTGTGTACTAGTGCCGCTCACTATGTTTTACTCATGCTACATTCTTGTTCGGTTGTTGTTTAGCCCACTGCTTCCCGCCTCTATTTGTTTCAGATAGCTTCGTAGTAGTGTCACAGTACAGTAAAAGGTAGTGGTACAGCTTCCATTAGAAAAATTAAACAGCACACGTCATACCTTACTCGCCGTTGGTTCGTCAGATCGTGCTACAAAGGATGTAAACGCGCTCGTTATTGGTTACATATGCAACAAAAACTCTGATCGGTGGCAGTGTTAAACAGTGTTGCCAGGTATGACCATTTAATGTCAATTGGCATTATTGGAGCGTGTTTGGCATCGAATAAATATATCATAATGTCATACACGATTTGTCATTATTTTGCCATTTTCAGATTTTTTTCAACATCATCCTTATTATCACTATGTTATCATATGCATATATGAACTAGTTTTTACAATCGAATAAAACTGCCAAAAATGAACACGTTTACCTCTGTATAAATCAGAAGTCGGTGGCAATAAGTATTTTTGCACACGTTCAAGATATAACGTGTGCGAGATCACGTGAACGTGACTCTGCCACCAATACGAGAGAGAGAGAAAAAAGGCTGCAGATCAGTTCGGTATTAGCAGTGAAGGTGTCGTCATATTTGTTTGAATTCATAAAAATATTTGCTGATAGTTTTATTTTGAGTGTTGCATTACAGTGATTGCACTGAATTATATATATTTTTGTGTACAACATATTAAAAACAATTTTACTTTGATAAGTCCTTTAATTTATAAATTTTGCTAGCAATAAGTAGTGCATTGATGCCAAATACAGTGTTATTGAACAGTTATTGATATTTATCATATAACTTGAACTTATAAAACAGCTATCGCATTTTTAGCGCATTTTGAGGTAAATTAGTTCATTCTACCCATATCATGTCCAAGAAATTGAAAAGAACATTAAAAGATGAACACAGAGTCTTCAATGAAGAGTGGGAGTTGCAATATTTCGTTGTGTCAGATAATGGCAAAATGCAATGCTTGCTCTGTGAAACAACAATTGCAACAATAAAGAAATACAATGCGCATCAGCATTATAGTACTCATAAGGACAACAAGCATGCTAAATTAGAAGGTGAATCTCGAAGTATTGCATTAAAGAAGTTGAAAGAAGGAAGACAAAAACAACAGCAATTTTTTCATAGAATAATACATCAGGATAAAGCTGTTACTGAGGCCAGCTACAAAGTTGCATATCTTCTTGGAAAACAAGGTAAACCTTTCAGCGATTCACAACTGATAAAGGACTGTATCATTGAAGTTGTAGGATGCTTAGATCCAGACAAGATCAACAAATATAAGAACATACCTTTATCAAGAAGAACAAATACTGATCGGCAGCAGGAATTGGCTCAAAACATAACAGAGCAGTTAACGAATGTTATGAATAAAAACACTACCTATTATTCAGTAGCACTTGACGAATCAACAGATGCAACAGATTCCGCACAAGTCTTGTATTTTGTTCGAGCAGTAACTGAAGAATTTGAAGTATACGAAGAATTGTTTGCTTTAGGCACCCTTAAAGGGAGGACACGAGGAATTGATGTTTTCAACGACTTCAAAGAAAAATTTATTGAAAAAAGTCTGAATTTTGCGAATATAGTGAGCATGTGCACAGATGGTGCCCCATCTATGACTGGTAAAAATGAAGGATTCGTAGCACATCTCAAAAAGGAATTTGTAAATCAAGATTTTATTTCCTTTCATTGTATATTACATCAGCAAAACCTCTGTTCCAAATCTGTCATTCTCGATGACACTCTGAAGAATATTGTGGCCATAGTAAACTATATTCGCGCAAATTCTACAAGACATCGCCATTTTCGAGAAATGCTCATGTTGGATGAGGAAATCATCAGTGCAGATTTGCCCTACCATTCGAAAGTGCGATGGTTATCGCAAGGTCAAGTTTTAGTGAAAATTTTGTCTTTACGTGAGAAAATAATTCAACTGTATAATGAGAACAATCAAAACTGCGTATTATCAGATGCTAATTTTCTTCAAGACACTGCTTTTTTGTGTGATATCATGGCAAAACAGAACGAATTAAATGTCTCTCTGCAAGGTAAAAATAAATCTGTTTTCGAGATGTGGCAAAAAATTCAGGTATTTCGGAAGAAGTTGTCTTTTTTCCGATCACTACTTGAAAAATCAAATCTTTCAGAAAATTATTTTCCCGAGTTAGCAAAGTTAATGAATGGAAGGAGCGACGACACTAGTGAATGTGTTGTAAGATACGTCACAGTTTTAGATAACCTGATCGAAGAATATAACGGTAGATTCAAGGATTTTGAGAAGCATGAAATGACATTAAAGCTGGCTTTTCAGCCACACGTACTTGATTTTTCTGAAGCACCAGAAAAGTTCCAGATGGAGCTTATTGAGTTATCTGAAGATAACATTGTTAAAGCACAATTCGACAATAAAGAAGATCCCGCAAGAATATGGAAGGGAGCAACAGAGTATCCTCGTCTTCGTGAACACGCACGTAAGTTGATATCGTGTTTCTGTTCAACATATCTTTGTGAATCATCATTCTCTTACATGAGACAAATAAAAAATGATTTGAGAACTCAGATAACAGACGTACATCTTGAAAACCAACTAAAGCTCAAAACGTCTTCATTGGAACCAAATATCTCAATGCTGGTTCAACAGAAGCAACCGCAGAAAAGTCATTAAACGATTAAAAGATAAGTGAACAATACATTTTCTGTTTCTTTTTTTCAATAATCTTTAAATTTTCATGCTGATTATAGGCATAATTATATCATTAATAACTGCAGTATTAGTATTATATAGAAGTTCGCACATTTATTGTCTGTGGCCTCAAGGGAGAGCGGATAGTGCTGGTGTGGCCTTTATTTTTAGAAAGGTTCCCACCCCTGCACTAAATTTTGAGAAAGGATAACATTAAATTTTATATTTTACATGAACTTAGCTAAATTGTTGTCAAAGTTAACCTTTAGACTTTTTTTCTCAGTCTCCTTGCGGCCATCTGCTTAATTATGATTGTTAGTGCGGCCTTCATAGAGTAAAAGGTTCCCCACCCCTGTCCTAGACGTTTTTAGTAGCAAATACAATTTAGCTTTGCCGTACATCATTCATGCTTCAAATATATTTATTGACTTAGAGATAAAATATGCAATTTATTTCTGATTAGTAGTGGTGGCTGTCAAGTAAAAGACAAAGAGGTGCCGCAATCCGGGGCGCCGAAAAATATCTCGGATGGAAAATCTAAACTTAAAAAACAGCATTTTTTTGGTTAAAAAACCACTCTTAACAAATGCGCATTTTAGTGCATTGCAAAAAATTTTATTAAAACACTTAATGAAAACTAAAAAATAAATAAATAAATAAAAGTATTGTAAGCCTATTTACTTTTCGGGCGCGGCAGCGTTTTTGGTCTTGACCAAGTTTTTTAAAAAAATTTTTCTCCGATTTGGTAAATTCTACATTTGTTAAAAATCTCTTTTTAACAAAAATTTACTTTGTTTTCAAATTTTCTTTATTGAATTATATCACACAATTAAAAAAACTTTCGTTATCAAAATAAATGTAAACTTTAAAAAATTTTTTTGAAATTAAAAAAATTGATTTTATACGAGCGTAAAAGCATAAAATTTCAATGATTCCGCATGTTATTTAATGACCTGTTAAAAAATCATACAATAAACAAACATTATTATTGATGCAAGTAGCAGTGGTATTATTGGCTCTTGACTGACTTGCCACGCCCTTGATTAACTGCTTGAAAGTTGTATTTGAAGCTAAAGCGCAAGTGAGGTTTATAAACCAACCCTGAGCTTTGCGAATAGATTTTGTATTTATTTGCCACACCCGATGCTAAATGGTTAAAATTTGCAAAAACCACATCAATTTCTCAATGGCAGAAACATGTCAGTGACTTTGTTTCAAAAATTTAATAAACTAGAACATAAAAATATTTGGTTGCAGTTAGTGTTCACGATACTTTAATTTCTGGGTTGTAGCTGGAACCGAATTTTCTTTGAGGCTTTGTAACAATACGAGTATGGTCAGTGCCAATGAGTCTATAAGAAGAACTGGGAAACCTTCTGGGGTGCAGGCCCCAGGAGCTGTGTTAATTAGGTGATTTAATTTGTACGACCATAAAAATATTTTCCATCGGCTTCGTTTTATGTTTGATTTTATTTTTAGTTTCGAAAAATATCTTGTGATAAGTTTTGACCCTGATTAAACTCCACTTTGATTGACATTTACACACAAAATTCAATCATTATCAATGTGAATTGTGTTTTTGCAAAGCAATGCTGCTGTGACTGAAGTTGTCTTGACAATCTTACATAAGTTAAGAAATCAACATTAATTTGCAGATAACGTGTAGCAGTTCCTAATTATGACAAAATAATCATTAGAGTTAAAAACTTTCAGTCATAATTTAAGGCATCTATAGAAAACTTAGTTTGTATATTGTAATAAAATAAAAATAAAGTTGTAATGGTTTCTTTTAAAGCTGAAGGGAAAATATTAAAAGGGCTTGTTTAATTTAATATTGAAAGATTACTGTTTCACAATTGAAAAGGAAAGAATAAAATAACATAACTTAAGTTAAAACAACATGTACGCTGAATGAATAAGTCACAGATTTTGTTAAGATTGCATAACTTTGAAAACAATCTATTAAAGTAATTTTTCATGATCATTTTGAAAGCATCATCAGTCTGGCAACATTTCTACGGTCCACAAGAATTTGAGGCGACAGAATTCACGACGCACAGAACTAATCGTTTGACCTTTGATTATTAACGCTGGCAAACGTAAATTTTTTTCACTCATTTGCAAAGTTAACAAATGACTACAGATTAGCACGAAATTATTTTATTAATTTAGGTTTCGGTAACTCAATTATATTCTAGTGATGGCAATCGTTATCAGATGCCCAGAGATAAAGTTTACAGATAACAAACAAATATCAAAGAGCAGATGAACAAAATATTTAACAATTTAAGTGATTCCAACAAACAAATTTTTTTCACAATATTGTTCATTATTATACCTGATTATGTTTTTGACAAATAGTATTTTTTAAAAGTTACTTGTGTTTTAGGTGTACCTTTAAATAATTTTTTTCTATTTTATTTATTTATTAACAAGTACAAGCAAATTTTATAATCACCTAAATAAGGCTTTTTCCAGCCACCTAGTGGACACGACAATTGTTGGTGAGCCAAAAAAAGGCTTTGACTTTGTTTAGCTTGTTTTAACAGTTATGAAGCGGATACCTTATTTTGCTGATTGAATTGAGTTGGGAGTATAAAATTAATATGAGTTTTACAATCTTTTAGCTAAGTAATAAAAACAATTTCTTGCACTTATGACGCTGGACTTTGGTTCAGTCAGATACTGCATTCTCACTTTTCATTCGCAATATAATCTTAACCGAATAATTCTATAGTTAATTTTCTTTTTCAATAGTTTTAAATTTTAGTATTTTGTAATCTTTTTCATATTAATACTAATCATTGCATAGCCGGTAAACCTCCACTTATATTGATTTATTTGCAAATTGCTTTAGAAGCGTAGTTGTTTGTTTGTTGTGACAATTCTAAGTGCACTTGCGTCTTTTTCTCTCTTTCTTTTTTGTCTTTTCTATTTCAAACGCTTTTTTGTCTTTTGGAATGTTTTTGTTAATTTGAAGTTACGTAATCGTTTGCTAGCGCTTCTTTGATTGGCTGTCATAAACCGTGACCTTAATTTAATCGCTATTCTAGAAAATTCGCTTATAATCTGGGGCCACGTGACGTGATCTTAGGAACAAAGTTGTTAAAGTGATTATTCGCAGTTGTGGTCTGAAATTATTTTAAAGTTTGGTGAAGCTTGGAAGCAAGTTTTTGTAAATTGATTAAGTTTTGCTAAATTTATAGATATAATAGTTATAGTTAGAGACAGTGGTTCTGTCTGTCTACGGAGAGAAGTTTTCTAAGGAATCAATTCGAACTTAGCCGCAGCCAACTGTATTAAGAAATTTAATTTTGCGACCAACTATTTCTTGAGCCAGAATAAATAAAAAATAGAAGCAGTTTTACTTCAGCGAGGTATTCGAATTACCAAGTTCAATTGTTTCTTTTGGATTCCCGAGTAAAGTTGTGACATGCATTTATTTTTTAAAGAAATTTGTCTAAACAACTTTCACACTGTAGCTTTGTAATTTTGCTTTTAAATGATTATTTTTTCGTTTTATCTTTATATTTATCCTATTAACTTGCAGGAAAGGCACGATAGCACTATACATAGGGCAAGGAATGACACAGACCTACTTTCGGAGATGCAAAGATATTGCTGTTTGGTTGAAATTTTTCAATTAAGTTTTTTAGTTTAATAGAGATATGACTGCAATTTAAAACTTCTTGCCAAGACCGCCAAACAGGGTAAGTGCTGTAAAGTGTCTTTCCCAAGGACAAAACAAAGTAGCGCAAGTACATTTCAAACCAAGACCATTTCGCTCACAATCACGGCGTTCTTCACCACTTGCAACGCTGCTGACTAATCTATTTAACTCCAATGTTGCATAGCTTAAACTAAAACCCAAATTAGGTAAACGAACAAACTATTTTGTAACTGTATAAAGGCAAGCAAAGTTTGTTAATTTAATTTACAAATATTAACCAATTATGTGTCTGTGTCAACATTTTTTTATAGAAATAAGTAAAGGAATTGCTGTTCTTGTTTCAAATAATACATGTATATTAATATTTTCATCTTTTTTGTTTATAGTGTTTTAGTGTATTTTGTAACTTTTTGTATCTCCAATCTTATTACAGTCAAATTGAGTTTCAGTTAGTTTTTGTTAATATGTTTTGATAGTTTTTTTCCATTAAATTACTAGAGAAAAATAAAAATAGTTTGTAACAAATTTTTTTTTATTGGCTTTTGATAAAGTTTAGATTCTTGTAGCTTTCATCTTGTACAAATAGGTACTAGATAAAATTAACCGAAAAAAAATTTTAATACTGTAATAATTGTTTTTGGTACCATATTTTTGGTTTTTAGATAACTTGGTTTTTGCGTAAAGTACCATTATAAATTGATTTAGACTATGCAAGTATGTAAGCATACAGGTTTTGAAATAGTATTTAATAAAACCAAAACTTGTTGTGCTTAGCAACAGTTGCCATGTGCGCTAGGTGGCTGGAAAAAGGCTTATTAAAATTATACGTCCAGGCGAATTTCTTGTGCGTAGAATTTTGTATGTCGCTAAATTTTCCTGATTTGATTCTAAATTCTCTTTAATGTTCGATCACCTCTCCTGCTTCTATGGATGCAGCAAAGAATTATTAGGTCTTTTCAAGTACAAATCATTGCAAACCAATTTGAAATTTGTGCTACAAAATCTAAAGAAATATCGAAATGCTTTTATAGTACGCTATGAATAAATTTATGCTTGGGAAACATGAAAACCATCTTTGGTGTTTGCCTGTATGAGATTAATATTACTAAGCCTGTTCGAAACAAATATCAATGCTTGAAAAACAAGCAATCACTTTAGTTTTGTTAAAATTTTAATGATAATGTTTATACAAATGATTGATGGTTTAAAACATATAAAAATATTAATCGATTTCTGACAATTATTTGATCTTTTGAATACTAGTAGTTTTTGCGTAAACTTGAAGAATGGTAATCATGATATGTACCAAACTGCTATAAAGATACTCAAATATAAATACGAAAAGTTTTTGACTCTGCAGAAAAAACTTTTAGTCAATTTCAGGGTTACGAAATGACCTTACAAAACAACAATTCTTGCGAATTGCAAAGAATCTGCAAACTGAACAAGCAAGATTGAAAGGACATTTATGGAATTCATCAAATAAGGCTGTTCTGGCCAAAATGCTAGGCAAGATTATTAATTTAACACGCTTACTCTACAACGATTAAGGTTAGCATTGAGGCACAATTTTGTAGGGAAAAAAACTTTACAATTGCTAGAAAATTATTTTGTCAGCATTTATAATATTTTTATCTTTGTTTAAAATAAAGTGGTCCATTCAATACGGTCTATTATGTCGCTGTGTAGCCAAAAAGCCCATGCTCCAGCCTAACAATAAAAAAGGAAAGGCTCAACTTTTGCAACAAATATCGACATTGGACAGCTGCAAACTGGAGAAAAGTGATATTTAGTGATGAGAGCACTTTTATACTGGTGAGAGGAGTCCCAAACATAGTATTTTGTTTGAGTAGTGCATCACGGTAGGACCCAATATTTACCATTAAAACCACGAAACAGCCTGGCAGCAAAATGGTGTTTGGATCTTCAGTAGCAAAATTGTTTGTATTTTCTCCGAAAAAATGTAACAATGAAAGAAAGGAATACCGTAATATAAATTAAATTTTAGAAAGAAATGACAGCTATATTATTTCAAAAATAGAAATAAAATTTTTTATTGAAATTAGAAATTAATTTTTTATTTGAGCAATTACAATTTTTTTGCCTTCGCTAGATTGAAGAATTAAGTAGGTCATAAATATTAAATTAGGTTTACACCGAAAAGCTTTCCGTGACGTAAAATGATTTGCAGCTAATCGCAGAATAAAACTTAATGTTTAACTTTGCTGTTTGCGGTTAGTGCGAAAAACTGTTTTCTGAAACTATCAAGTTATTTTGTTAATTTAGAAAAAAATTATAGATTAAGTTATGTCGGAGGCTCGCACAATAAATTGATTTTGGTCTGGGTTAAAAATAGGTTAAGAGTCTAACTTAGCCATAAGGCGAACATCCTGATATCAAAGCTCATACTAAAGCTGCCTTCTCACATCTGTGTTATGCAAGTCTTGATTCCACGATAAAGTCAGTCTAATTTTAAAATGCGAGTTTTGCTATAAAAAATTGATAGACAAATCACGACGGCTTTTTACAAAAGTTTTATTCGTAAAAAACGTCTTTTAAAGCAAGCGACATTTTATCTTTAATTAAAAAATTTTTTTCAAGACATAAGCTTGTATTTTTATACAGTTGCTTGCAGTATTACAGATTTAGCTGCTAATGAGAAATATTGCCAATTGCATTCACTTAGGCCTACATTTATTTTTGCTATGGTGTTTTTAACAAGTTTCTTGTTAAATTCAGAAATTATTTTAGTTTATTCAGCATTTACGTAATTGCTTTTGACAACGACATCATCAAAGTTTGGTTTTCCCGCTGTGACGCCTTTTTTAATGTTTTTCTCAATGTCCACTCAAGGCTGCTTTGAAAATACATAATAAAAGATAGGCTTGTCTCCGTGCGCTAAAACCTGGCTTCAAAGTCCGAAATATCATAAAAATTCATTGTTTACCATAATGTTTTGTTTAAAAGTAAAATTAAGTTCTTTTAATTCATTGCGCGGATAAAAATATTATTAAAATTGCTTTTAAATTTAGAAGAATATTTTTCACGCTTTCCTATAGAAAATTACAAGGAGTGCGGTGGGTTCGATTTTTTCGTGACGTAATTTTAATTTTTTATCGGAAGAAAGGTGGGAGTGTACACTCCTCGTATACGTTACTGTTCAAAACGCAAAGTTTCAAAGTACCCACAAAAAGTATTTTCAAACGAAGGCTATACAGACTACTAACTATTTTGGTTAATTTCATGCTAAAACAAATAAATAGCTGCGTAGAATAAATTGTTTCATATTTTAAATATTTTTGAAGTTTAAAATGCGTGGTGCGATTTTGAATAAAACCTTTACACACAAAGTTTTGGCTCAATATGACGTCATAAAAATGTAACACGCGACGGTTGGAATTTCAACTTTAGCATTTTTAGTGTATTTCGCATATCACAAAAACCAGTAATCGCAGAACAATTAAATTTATATCAAATGGTGCAGAAGAGCCGACTTTCGATGGTCACTTAATACATGTTATAGCTCTATTTGCAACATAAAAAGTTATTTAGAAAAAAACAGTTTTTTTGCAATTTTTCGATTATACTGTAACAAACTAGTTTTGGATTCCAAAAATGTTTCGGTTTTCATTCTCGTATAATATCTGATGCAATAATACTCTATTGCTATTTTTACCGGATGCTTAATGTAGACCTAAAGAATGCACAGCACGATTACCTGGGAGAACGCAAAATTTTTAGTAAAATATTATTTGAGATTTGATATTAATAATTTTATGACCTAATTGCAATTACAGGGAAATATGTTTCCTAAAAATTCTAATGTAATAGATCGCTACTTTACTTG
Organism: Diplosoma virens; assembly: GCA_963680785.1. Lineage (NCBI taxonomy): Eukaryota > Metazoa > Chordata > Ascidiacea > Aplousobranchia > Didemnidae > Diplosoma > Diplosoma virens. The sequence continues at coordinate 51,204,808 of OY796883.1, forward strand.
AAAAAAAAATTGTTGACAGAAACTGCAACTTTTGATAAAGCTCCCGGGATTTGAATATTTAAAAGAACGGTTATAAGGGTCTTATTGCTTTGGTTGAAAAAACTGGTCTCCACATAGCACATAAGCAAAAATTGAAGACCAAGTTTAAAGAACTGATAGGTACAAGCAATCAAGCGAAAAATAAGAATTGAGACGAGGAGATAGTGAAATTGTGAAAGAGTAAATGAAGATATTTTCGAAAAATCCCGATAAATGTGCTGCCTGTCATGATCATAAATTTACGGAAATAAACAAACTCATAGTTGCACTTTAGAAAACTAGATTCTAAATTATGTTATTTTGTTTCTGAAAGATGAGTGGAAAAGAAGAAAAATGTTATCGAAGTGGTTTAAAAATTATTTACAGTAAGGTGGAGAAAAAAATAGCTGATTGTCGCAAGCATGACGCACCTGTAGCAAGTTTTGTTGTAGATAGCAAGGTTAGCAACTCTCGGGACTGTTTCATCCCACATTAAATGAGAATCAATATTTCAAAAATGAGATACTTGGTAATTTTTTTTGCCCAGTTGCACCTGCCTATCCAACCTTTAAGCTTGGCTTTCATCTTTTGTTTACTCACAATTGGAAAATCAAACTTTCTTTCGCGAGACAATAACATCTTAAAACTGCTTTTTTAAATACTCAAAACTCTTAAAGTTTTTTCAAAAATCGCAGTTTGTGCAAAAAGTTTATTTTTCAGATAAAAGTAGTGATCTACTTCAGAGGTAACAAACCATTTAGAGACCAAATGCCACATTTCTTATTTGTTACTGCAAAGACTAATAGTTCTTAATTATAATAACTCAATAAATCTTAGCTAAATTTGATGAATCTGGATTTCCTCTTTTCAGCGAAGTTTATCAGTAAAAATTTCTTTTGATTATCACTTGTAGTAAACACTGTTTTACCACTGATCTCAAGTGAAGACCAAGCATAAAAGGTCTTTATTTGCAACAAAAATTATTGGGTCAAATTTACTCCGCAAAAAACCCAAACACAATATGATCGTAAGAACCGTTTCAAACTCGACAAATAACCCAGCTGCGGATTGACCAGGTTGGATATATTGCATTAAAATTTTAGGTAAACATATTGGCCTGTTGTTTTTTTAAACTTTTAATGCTTGTTTTTCTGTAGAGAAACACGGTGGTTATTTTATATTCTAAAATGGCCAATAGCATTGACAAAACCATTAATTTTTTGGTTCCGTCAATACCATCTGTCATTTTAAAATTAATTTAATTTCTATGAGATTTGTCATTTTAAAGTTGTGCACAACTAAGAATGTATACTTATACTGTGCTTGTAATGATTTACTTACTGTGTATCGGATCTCCAGAACATTTTGCTAAAACTTTTGCGTAGTCCCAGGTAATCATGCCTTGCAAGCCGTAGGTCTAAATTAAGTATTGAATTAAAATAACAATAGACTATTGTTGCATTAGATATCATACGAGAACGAAAACCAAAAAATTTTCTGATAACTAAACCAATCTGCCATAATATTATCGAGGAATTGCAAAAAAACTGTTTTTTTTAAATAACTTTTTATGTTGCAGATAGAGCTATCACATGTATTAACCCTAATTTACCTAAGGGGGGCTCTCAAAGGACCCTCCCTTAGATAAAAACGTTATAACTTGTAAAGTTCGGATGATGAAAACCTAAAAAAACTAAAATTTTATGACTTTTCCTGAATATTTTGATATTTTACTTGAGCAAATCTGATGGATAGTTTTAGTGTAGCAGTCTATTTTTTTGACTTACCTCATGATTTTTGTACACAAAAAATGTAAATCAAAAAACGTTTTGAACATCTTGCTGTGCTTGTCAAGATTACTGCGTCACGTAGCAGTTATTTGTTTTTGCAGCAGACCGTGATTAATCCGATTATGTCGCAAAACAAAGCAATCAACCAAAATTTGAGGACCTTCAACTTTATGCAAAATAAGAAAAGACTAATAGCAAATAAATTACTGAAGTATTATAATGTCATAATAGTTAAAAGTAAAGACATTTGACTAAACTAGAATAATTTTTTTCCAACATATCAAAAAATGAACTGCGCAGCTGCTGTCTGTTAAGAGTATTGGACATATAAACTTAGGGTCCTCCGAGGACCCCCCTTAGGTAGTCAACATAAAAAAACATCCTAGGTAAATAAGGGTTAATTGGTCATAGGAAGTTGACTCTTACGCACATTTTGATACCAATTTAATCATTTTACAATAAATGGATTTCGAGATACGCGAAATACATTGAAAATGCTAAAGTTGAAACTTCAAATTTCTCGGACCAAATTTATATAATGTCATATTGAGCCAAAGTATCAAGTTTTGACCAAAAACCACACCACTTGAGGCACCAAGCATTTTAATTTTCAAAATAGTGAAAATATGCAACACCCTAAGCTAGAGTGATAGAAATTAAATTATTGAAGTATTATGATGTCATAGAAGAAAATATATATTCAACTCAAAATTTATTTAGTAAATATGAAACTCTGTTTGCGTACATTTGTAGATTTAATTTTGACTAAAGTTTTTAATAAGCAAAAGCTTTGTAAATTTTAGAATAGAATTCTGATTTAGATTTACGCCATATCACAAAATTCTTCACAATAAATATCATATTAAAAAATTTGTCACCTGATAAAATATGATTTTTAAACACACTGTCTTGTAGCCCAGGGGTTACCAAACTTTTTTGAAAAAAGCCTGATAAAGAATTGTAATAAAAAAATGGACATTGCAATTTCAACTAAAGGTAAACCTACTCTCTTGTAGAAAATATTAAAAATGGTTTTATAAATGCTATGAAGTAAGCTAAAAAGATTTTCATTTTCGATGCAGGCTCAAAAAATGGTAGTTTTTTTTAACACGTGTAAAGATCTTTTCTGCTTTTCACCAAGGTTTAAATGGAGAGAAACCTTTTTTTTGTATTTTTGAAAATCTATTGCCAGCAAAACATCCGACCCGCAATAAACTCTTTCGGGCCTGTATAGAAGTAAAATAATTCATTATGTGCTGATAAACTAATTGAAACTTTTGAGCGATTCCATTCGTCCATGCACAAATGGAGTCTCGCTCTTTCACCGAATTGCGAGTGTGGCGCCCCTGAACAAACTACAGACCATGTTCTAACAGCGTGCCCTATACATCGGGCACCACATGGAGCACGATGTTTGACGCTTTTGGGTGACGAAACTCGATGCTAGCTTAATAACATCACTGCAAGCATCTTATTCAGGCAGTACAGCGGTCTGGGGTAGTAAAAGGATAAACCCTCGGCCCCAGTCCTGTTTGTGTCTGACCTGGAGTGGATACCCTTTCAAACGACGACGACAACGATTGTGCTTTTAATAAGAAAACTAATTGCTTTTTTTCAACTGCTTACGAAAATTTAAAAATTTTTTAAATTTAAAATATTTGAAATCTGTTAGATGTTGCTATGTAAATATTTTTTCTTTTTTTTTCGCACATCTATGCTGAGTATATGGTCTCTCCTTTTACCACACCGGAAGCACCCCGAATTTATCATATTTTGTCTGGTCATTTACCAGTTACCGGAACTTGCCATTTGAAAGCTGTTGACCTGGATGACGGAAATATGTCCGGCTATTTAATGGACCTTCCAGCTCCCTTCTATTTCCTCAAAACGAAGAAAAATAAATTTCTGCCCCTTTATATCTATCTAATTACTTTTTTTTACTTCCTTGCAAAGTAGCAGTGTTTTAATTGTAAGTTTTATTTGATTGGACAAAGAAATGAGGTTAATATTCAAAATTTCAGCTTTTAAATAAAAAATGATTACAATTACATTGGCTCTAAACTTCTTATTAAAATTATACTACCACGTTCCAGCTATTTGTTCGAGAACATTTCGTTTTTGAGTTAAGAATCTTTAATGATCTTCTGAAGGCCTTGTGAAGGAGTTAATAGGTCAAAAAATTTGAAGAGTAAAATATTAAATTCTTAGTCACAACTTGTCTTTTTTTAATAAAGTTATTGGAAACTTTTTTTGTATTACCTCACTTACAAAAAAATAAAAAAACTCATAAATAAATATAAATTTAAAATTTTTACTTTAAGGCAAATATTTTTTTTTCTCTGATTCTTAATTAAACATTTAGTATTTAAATAAAGTTTTTGATTGATTTTTATGATGGAGACGAGTAAAGTAATCAAACTTTCATCAATCAATTGGTTTCTCAACATTGTGACTAATAGTCTTTTACCTTTAAGATAACTCAACTTTGTGGCTTAAACATTTTTTACAATAGTAAGACATTTAGCTAAGCATTTGTTCTGTTTTTTTATGCAATTTTTCTACAAAGCAAGTCGATAAATTTGTGGCAAAGACAAAAAATTAATCAGCAATTTTAAAAATACAGGATTTAACGCAGGTTTAATTATCCCCCGGAAAATTGCTGATGGCCCTCCAATGGTCCGCGGACCCCAGTTTGAAAACCATTGGTCTAGGTCACGAGTTAGAAAAACGTGGCTCATAAGAACGTTTTTTGCGGCCCGTGACGCACATTTGTTAAACTGCAACCAAAAGAAAGCTTAATATTTTTATTAGAGTTTCTCAACTAGATTTTTTAGAGAAAAACTATATTTTAACAACTAACGTTTTATTAAATATATTTCGTTTCAAAAAGTGATAAATTGTACACGAAGGTGGAGATTTTTAAAAGATTACAAGACTTGTATTATTTCAGCGTGGTTGTTGATTTAGTCAATGTATTTTTTCAGAAAAACAAAGCTGTTATGAAAATGTACAACATACGTCAGGACTGCGAAATAATACATAGAGATAAATATAATATATACAAGCCCAATAAAAGAAAAAAAGTAAAGAAACTAAAATTATCGGATCTAGTAAATTATCTATGCCCAGGGGCAGAAAATTTACCAGTGCATTGACTAGGGGTAGATAATTTACTAATGTAAAATTAGTTGGTAAAAGTACTAATGTGGTTACTGTCGCTTTTTGAAGAAATCCTTTTCCTCTTGGTGTTTCATGGGGAGGGGATTTTCCAGTTAGTTTAACCAACAAATAACAATTACAGTGATTTCTTGAAGAGTCTTTTATATTTATTAAGAGGCCTTTTAATTTATATTTGACGATTTATTTACTAAAGGGTAGATAATTTACTAGTGTATTTCCTGGGGGCAAATAATTTAGGAGTGTATTTCTGGGGGTAGATAATTTACGAGATCCAAATTATCATTACTCAAATAAAGAAGTTGCTTTGTCAATAATAATCAGTTTAACGAAGACGTTGTAAAAGCGAGTTTTGCTACAAGGAAATGATAGCCAAATCATTACGGCCTTTTACAAAAAGTTCATTCGGTAACAAGCGACATTTTAAGTTTTAATAAAAAGAAATTTCTCGAAGACATAAGCTTGTATTTTTGTGCAGTTGCTTGCAGGATTATAGATTTTAGCTGCTAACGAGGAGAAATATTTCCAATTACGTTCAATTACTATTTATTTTTTCTTTCTTAGTGAGTTTTTTGTTTAATTGTGATTTGTGGTTCTTGTTTAATTTAGAAATTTTTTTATTTTATTTAGCATTTGCATAATTATTTTCGACAACAACATCATCAAATTTTAGTTTTCCCACTAAACCTTTTTCAATGTTTCTATCAATGACAACTCAAGGCTGCTTTGAAAATACATAGTAAGAGATAGACTTGCCCGCGTGCGCTAAAACCTGGCTTAAAAGTTCAAAATATTTATAAAAATTTATTGTTACATCATAATTTTCTTGTTTAAGAGTGAAATTAAGTTTATTTAATCCATTGCGCGGATAAAAATATTATTAGAATTGTTTTTAAATGTAGGAGAATAATTTTCAGGCTTTGCTATTGAAAATTACAAGGAGTGCGGAGGGTTCAATTTTTTCGTGACGTAATTTTGATTTTTTGTCGGAAGAAAGGTCCTGGGTGTACACTCCTCACATACAGAATATATATGTACGTCACCGTCAAAACGAAAAGTTTCGAAGTACCCACAAAAAAGTATTTTCAAACACAGGCTATGCAGTACAGACTACTAACTACTTTGATTAATTTCATACTAAAACAAATAAATAGCTGCGTAGAATAAATTGTTTCATATTTTAAATATTTTTGAAGTTTAAAATGCGAGTATTCTCAATTGGTGCGATTTTGAGTAAAACCTTTACACACAAAGTTTTGGCTCAATATGACGTCATAAAAATGTAACACGTGACGGTTGGAATTTCAACTTTAGCATTTTTAGTGTATTTCGCATATCACAAAAACCAGTAATCGCAGAACAATTAAATTTATATCAAATGGTGCAGAAGAGCCGACTTTCGATGGTCACTTAATACATGTTATAGCTCTATTTGCAACATAAAAAGTTATTTAGAAAAAAACAGTTTTTTTGCAATTTTTCGATTATACTGTAACAAACTAGTTTTGGATTCCAAAAATGTTTCGGTTTTCATTCTCGTATAATATCTGATGCAATAATACTCTATTGCTATTTTTACCGGATGCTTAATGTAGACCTAAAGAATGCACAGCACGATTACCTGGGAGAACGCAAAATTTTTAGTAAAATATTATTTGAGATTTGATATTAATAATTTTATGACCCCATCGTAACAACTACAGGGCAATATGTTTCCTAAAAATTCTAATGTAATAGATCGCTACTTTACCTGAAAAAAGAACTTATTGACAGCAACTGTAACTTTTGATAAAGTTCCTGGGTTTTAAGTATTTAAAAGAACGGTTTTAACCCATTTGTTCCCAGAAAAATTAATATTTTCAAATCCTTGCAAAATTTACATATTATTTGAGTTTTAGTTTTCCTAGAACAAATCTGGTGTCAGAAATCAATCTTTTTTGTTTTTATTCAAGTTATAAGCCTAAATGTGGTGTTGCGTATATGCAACACTGGGCACACCGCAACGCATCAATGTTGCGTAAGAGCAAGATTGAGAATACGATATATCAACTAGCAGTGTCAGCAATCTTTTTACAAGTCTGGTTTGCCGCCGTCCTGTCATAAACTTCACGATTAATCGAGTTTACGTTGTTACACTAATAACAGTCAGCAAAAAGTCATTTATTCATTCTTTGAATGATACTCCAAAAAGCATTTCGGGTGCAAATAAACATCACAATTTACACAAAAATATATGGAATTACTTCGACACGTTTTGCAGCGCTTTCTGATTTTAGGATTTGACTCCGCTATAAAGTGGCCGACGTTGTCAAATCGCCTCTCCACACCAATCACACTGGCAAACGTGTGACGCCTTTTATTATTTTTGGGAGGTTCCCATACTGTTTCAACGAAGCTTGCGCAGTTGAACGAGTGAATGTTAGCAGGTCGTCATCATACCCTCCTTGACGCGCAAACAGCCAGGCATTGTTCGCCCAAACATTGAAAAGATATGATAAAATGGGAAAATACCATTTTTTTCCGCGAACGCTAATTCGATGGTGTTCAATATTTTCGTCCACACGATCCACGCCTCTCATATTTTGATTATATTTGCTAATCAAGTTGGGCATCTGCACATTGATCTTTTTTTTTCGGAAGCACAATAACGCTCAACGCTTTTAATGGGCTGAAGACCGTGCTGGTTGGAGGCGATGCTCACTACAGCATTGTTGCACCATCGCACCAAAATAATTGGTCCATCTTCATCAAGAAAATGCTCCTCGCTGCCTCTTCTATGCTTGCTAAATGTTTTTGTGTTTCAAATAGGACATTTCTCTACTCGATTGCTGCGAATAGTTCCTGTAGCGCCATGTCCTCGAGCTTGAAGTTCATCCAGCAACTTTAGAGAGGTAAAGAAGTTGTCAAAATACAAAGAAAACTTTCTGTCTTCATATTCGCTTTCCAGTATGTCAACCAAATCCAAATCAACTTCTCCACCAAGGCCAAAGCGACTTCTGTATTCACTTTCTTTGTCGCCACGATACTTTCCTTGATAAAATTCCAAAGAAAGGACATAGCCTAAGCGTGTAGCAGCAACCCAAGCTTTGTAGCCCCATCTTATTGGCTTGCCGCGTATAAACTGTTTTACAGGATGCCTTCCATAATATGGTGCCATTGACTCATCAATGGATATATTGTCAGGGCCGAAGGTTGATCCAAAACTCAAAAACTTTTTGTTGACAATGTCCAAGAAAGGTCGAATTTTTGCAAATTTGTTTTCTTGATCAAGACTGGAGTTGTCAGCTGCGTGAAAATATCTCATTATCTCATCAAAGCGATTGCGGCGCATGGAATGTACTACCAATATATTGTGTGTATCAGGTTCGTTAGACCAATAAAGTTTTTGCTTTGATACACTGCAATAACCTGATAGCAGCAGAATTCCGATAAAGGTTCTCATTTCGTCGCAAGACATCGAAAACTGATGATTTCCACTCTGCGCCGCATAGCTGATTTTTTGTGCAGTGAAGTGCCGAACAACTTCTTCATCTACAAACAGCTCAAATGTTTCAGCTGGCGATCGAGGAAGGTCTGCTGGAGTTGGTTTGTAAGTAGCGTGCTCAGTAGAAATACCAGTCTTTGGTAAGTCTTTCTTTTGCCAGTGACGTGCTTTGCAGCTTTTTGCTGTTTGACTTTGAAAGCCCCGATCGTGTGAAGTTTGCAAAGTAGGCGCAGAGTCTTTTATCTCTGCTGCGGCTGTTATTTGATTTCTAGGAAGATTGGCTAACGTGACTGTATCTTCATCATCAGAATTCTCGTCGGTTATACCTCCATTGTCAGGTAAAGAAATGTAAACAGCAATTTGTTTTGTGCTGACTATCACGTTCATTTGCTTTTCGTTTTCATCGCTTGCTTCATCCGAATCGCAATACTTTTCAATTTCTTCCAAAACTTCATCTAACCTGACTTTTCTAAAATATAAACACGTTGTTTTTTTATTTTGTTTGGGTACAAATTTGAAGAAATCATAGGTTTTTATTTGAGCTTTGATTCTCAATACTAATTATACTGCAACATATTTTTGATTTTTATATAAATTTTCTGAACAACCGAATAATGTAAATGCACAAACAAAATAAATATATTACATACAAAACATAATCTATAAAGTCTCAATCAGCCTCAACCTAAAAAAAGCGCTAAAGTTACAGCTGAAAAAGAAAACGTTTGATATACGGCAAGAATCGAACTCTTGTTCTACGTAATCGTGGTCTAGCATAAGTTGGTTGGAAGTCACCTGGTCAGATCTCTATTTTAACAGTATATTTCTATCGAGACAACAATTTGTACCAATGCAGCTAGTTCATAAGTGATTAGCTAGTTCATAACTGACTGTATAAAAACGATTTTTATAATAATTACGTGTCAAATATGCCCGTTGTTGCGTATACGCGACATAACATGTTAGAACGAGACGCCCAATGTTGTGTAAGCGCAACAAAATCATTGAGGCATTTTTATGACAAAATTTCTACTAGACGTTATACAAACTGAAATTGTTAAACTAATTAAATATATAGTTAAGACATTACAAAACAAAGCGCATATTATAAAATTTGCAATTTAGCAAGAAGAAAGCCAAGATACCTGCTTTTATTTGAAGCCATGCTTTTCAAAAACTACTTCGAAAATAAATCCACAATAAATATTTGACAAAAATGATTTTAAAGCTTTTCTTTCTTTCTACTTGATATTGCAACACTCCTAACTCGAATGAAATGGTTAAGATTGAGAAACCACGTGGACACGGCTCTAGAAAGAAAAAGGCACAACCTACTTCCATGTTGCGTATACGCAACAATGGGATTAAATGCCCTATGGATCTTATTGGTTTGGTGGAAAAAAACTGGTCTTCACATAGTACATAAGCAAAAGTTAAAGACTGTAGCGATTTCGTTATAATAGGCCGCTACTGCCTAGCGTGTTCTTTCCTTCTTTATTGTTTTAATACAACTGTTCTCTCACAAGCTTGTAATAGCATCTCTTTGATTGTCATTTTTCACGAACATAAAAACTGCGAAGGAAGACTTAAGGCGAAAAAGCGCGCAATAGAAAAATAACACGTGACAAGAAAATAATTACAAAGAAAAGTGCAAATTAACAAAAGCAAGATAAACAAAAAAGTTGGTTCGAACCTCGCAGTCGTCACAAGACCAAGTTTTAAGAACTGATACGCAAAAGCAATTTAGCATAAAAAAAATAAGAATTGAGACGAAGAGGTAGTGGATGTCACACTTCATTCTTAATAATTTTAATCATGGCGATATAGCTTATTTTCCGCCTTAAAATAATTCAAAGTTTTGTTATAACGTAGAAATAGCTTGGGCAAGGGATAATCGCTTTCGTACTGTGTTATTTAATTATCTGTTTGCAATTGTTCGAATGCAACTTTCTTTTTCTTTCACCAGACGGTGATGACGTAATGCACTTTGTCTGTATCGTATGACCGAGTTAAGCGCAATCTGAAATGTTCTCGCTTACCATGGAAAATGCGTTCTAATTTTAACACGCGTGACTAAAGCGTTTTTGAGATAACCCTAGCCGATTTGCATCATGTGACCTTTTTTCTATATATATGTACGCTCGCTTTATTGAAGAAAGGCGATGACAAGAGAAGAGAGTTAAAGGTTGGTTTGGCTTGGAGCGTGGCGGAGGATTCTTTGATCGTATTATAGTGATAAGTGTTGAATTTATTTTACACCATTGTTTTGGAGTTTTGTTTTACGAAGGTAGAATCTTTGTGGTGATCGAATTAAGTCGTACCGCCGATTTTCGCTTTGCAGTGGCAGAGGGCGGAAGAGAATTTTCGTCAGTCGTGAGTCGTAAATTTTATAATACATTTGTTTTAGTTAGAAACAGGGTCTCTGTTTGTTTGCTGGGAAAAGTCTTCGACGAATCAATCGGAACTTAGCCGAAACCAACCGCATAAAAGCTTTAAGCTCATAGCAAACTACTTCTTGAACCGGAATAAAATAAAATTAAACACAGCTTTGTTTCAGCGCAGGTATTCAGGTTACCTTGCTCAACTGGTCCTTAGGATTCCCAAACAAAGTCTGTAACAGTGAAATTGTGAAAAAGTAGTTTTTTTGTGGAACTTTTTGGAACTGTGGAAGAGTAGAGAAGAAAAGTTTTTTAAAAAATTGTAGTTTGTGCAAGCAAGTTGGTTTTTCAGATAAAAATAGTAATCTATTTCAGAGATAACGCGCCAGTTAGAGACCATATGCCACATTTCCTAATTTGTTACTGCAATGACCAATAGTTCTTAATTATAATGACTCAATAAACCTTAGCTAAATTTGCGTCAATCTGGATTTCCGTTTTCAACAAAATTTATCAGGAAAAACTTTTTTTTAAATGATCAATTGTAGTAAACACTGTTTTACCATTGATTTCAAGTGAAGACCAAACACAAAAGGTCTTCATTTGTCACAAAAACTATTGGGTCAAATTAACGAATAATCCTAAAACACCCAAACACAATTTAAACGTAAGAGCCGTTTCAAACTCGACAAATAACCCAGCCGCGGATTGATCAGGCCGGATATATTGCATTAAAATTTTAGGTAAACATATTGGCCTGTTGTTTTTTTAAACTTTTAATGCTTGTTTTTCTGTAGAGAAACACGGTGGTTATTTTATATTCTAAAATGGCCAATAGCATTGACAAAACCATTAATTTTTTGGTTCCGTCAATACCATCTGTCATTTTAAAATTAATTTAATTTTCATGAGATTTGTCATTTAAAGTTGTGCACAACTAAGAATGTATACTTATACTGTGCTTGTAATGATTTACTTACTGTGTATCGGATCTCCAAAACATTTTGCTAAAACTTTTGCGTGGTTCCAGGTAATCATGCCTTGCAAGCTGTAAATCTAAATTAAGCATTGATTTGAAATAACAATAGACTATTGTTGCATCAGATATAGAACGAAAACCAAAAAATTTTCTGATAACTAAACCAATTTTCTTGAATATATTTCGAGGAATTGCAAAAAAACTGTTTTTTTTAAATAACTTTTTATGTTGCAAATAGAGCTATCACATGTACTAAATTGGTCATAAGATAAGGTTGCCATATCTGAATAGGCGGAATTCCGGACAGACATAGGCGCACCAACAAAAGAAATTTTTGAAGGGGCGGACAAAATAAATTTGTTTCCGAATTTAGGACAAAGACCAAAAAAAAAGGTCTTCACTCTGAATCGATCTCGGATTTCCCTATGTTCTTCCCAAAATTATGGTAGCCTCTAAAAAAAAAAGATCTTCACTTCGAATCGATCTAAGAATTTGCTATTTTTGTTCCATAATCAAAGCGCTTTTTTGAAAACTTGCACGTTGTTTTTAGTTGATGCTAAAATTTCGGACATTTGGGCTTTTTTTAAAATTCCTTTCAGACACAAAAAAATTAACAAAATTCCAGACATATCCAAAATTTTCCAAATGGTATGGCAACTATATCATAGGAGGTTGGTCCTCACGCACATTTTGATATCAATTTGATCATTTTACAATAAATGGATTTTGAGATGCGCGAAATACATTGAAAATGCTATGTTGAAACTTCCAACGTCTTGGACCACATTTGTATAACGTCATATTGAGCCAAAGTATCGAGTTTTGACCAAAAACCACACCACTTGAGGCACCAAGCCTTTTAATTTTCAAAATAGTGAAAATATTCAACACCCTAAGCCAGGAGTCCGCAAATACTTTTTGACGCGACTCAAAAAGTCTTAACTTAAACTCTTGTGACCCACGCTTTTCGTGAGCGGTAGTATTAAGTGGAAAATATTTTCAATTAGTTAGGAATTTTAAGGCTACTATTCAGTGACGGATATTCAAAGTGAGGGGCCCGTGGCAAGGATTCCCAAAAATTGGTGTTCTTTAAAAAAAGGCTTTGATCTTGTCTTTTCCTTATTTTTCCCAAAATTATGATGATCTCTAAAAAAAAAGGTCTGCACTTCGATTTCATCTCTAATTTTGTTATTTTTCTTTCAAAATTATGGTGATCTCTAAAAAAAAAAAGTCTTCACCTTGAATCGATCTTGTATTTCCCACTTTTCGTCCCAACTGCATAATAATCTCTAAAAAACATCTGCAGCAAACTCAAACTTTAAGTGCTATTTTCGAGGGGGCACCCCTAAAATCGAGGGGGTCCGAGGCAACTGCCTCATTCGCCTCACTCAATATCCACCACTGGTAACAATGTAATAATAATTATAGGTTTAGAATGATCAAGTTCATTATTATTACTTAGATGCGAAGCTTATGTTTAAATAGTTTAAATTATTTCGTATGTTTGTTTTTATTTGTTTAGAGTAGGTTTAAATAGTTTAAATCGTTTCGCGAGCCAGAATGGAAGGTCTCGCGACCCACTATTTGCGGACCCCTGCCCTAAGCTAGAGTGATAGAAATTAAATTATTGAAGTATTATGATGTCATAGAAGAAAATATTCAATTAAAAATTTATTTAGTAAATATGAAACTCTGTTTGCGTACATTTGTAGATTTAATTTTGACTAAAGTTTTTAATAAGTAAAAGCTTTGTAAATTTTAGAATAGAATTCTGATTTAGATTTACGCCATATTACAATAAATCTCATATTAGAACATTTGTCACCTGATAAAATATGATTTTTAAACATACTGTCTTGAAGCCCATGGGTTACCAAACTTTTTTGAAAAAGTCACGTAAAAAATGATAATAACAAGAATGGACATTGCAATTTTAGCTGATACTAAGCCCTTCTCTCCTAGAAAATATTAAAAATGGTTTTATAAATGCTATGAAGAAAGCTAAAAAAATTTTTATTTTCGATGCAGGACTGAAAATATGGTAGTTTTTTTAACACGTGTAAAGATCTTTTTTGCTTTTCACCAAGGTTTAAATGGAGAGAAACCCTTTTTTTAAATTTTTAAAATTCTATAGCCAGCAAAACATCCGACCCGCAATAAACTCTTGTGGGCCACTACTGTATAGATGTAAAATAATTCATTATGTGCTGATAAACTAATTGAAACTTTTAAATAAGATTAGTAAATTGAACGGCAGTTTTATTCAATAACTTTTAATATTTTCATGAAGTAAACTTTTGTTTGATTAGAAATTTATTTTAAGTTTTTGAAAAGGGTGAAATGTTTTGCCGAAAATAATATTTTTTATAAATTACTTAATATAGAATAATTGCTAAAAAGTTTTTTGCATTGTTTAAGTTAAGCAATTAGTTTACAACAATTTTGCTGCTGTCTGTTGAAATTTCTTTTTTCCAAATTTTTGTTTCTTATGACGTAACAATGCTTTAAAGTTATAAGTTTTATTTTTAAAATCTGTATTATTTTGGAAAGGGAACCACCGATCCCATGTTTCGCTTAAGAATGTTGATAGAATATTACAGGGAAGGTCAAAGAGAACTACATTGTGTATTTGTAGACCTAGAGAAAGCTTGCGACAGGGTTCCTCGGGAAGAGCTGTAGTACTGTATGAGAAAATCAGGAATAGTGAAAAAGTATGTGCGACTTGTACAGGATATGTATGAGGGAAGCAAAACAGTGGTGAGGTGTGCAGTACGAACTACAGAGAGTTTCAAGGACAAGGTTGGATTGCACCAGGGATCATCGTTAAGTCCGTTCCTGTTTGCAGTGATAATGGATAGGCTAACGGATGAAGTAAGAAGAAAACCACCATGAACGATGCTGTTTGCTGATGATATTGTGATTTGCAAAGAGACCAGGGAAGAAGTGGAGCAGAGACTAGAATGTTGGAGGTATGCATTGGAAAGAAGAGGGATGAAAGTAAGTAGATCAAAGACCGAATATCTGTGCATAAATGAAGAAATGACAACGAAACAGTGTAGATGGAGGATACAAAAGTGCCAAGAGTAAATAAACTTAAGTATTTGGGATCATTGGTGCAAGAAAGTGGTAGTTGTGAGAGGGAGGTAAAGAAGAGAGTACAGGCAGGATGGAACGGATGGAGAAAAGTATCGGGAGTAATCTACGACAGGAGGTTACCAGCTAGAGTAAAAGGAAAAGTGTACAGTTCAGTGGTGAGACCAGCAATGGTGCATGGACTTGAGACGGTGGCGGTCACAAGGAAACAAGTGGAAGAGATGGAAGTTGCAGAGATGAAAATGTTGAGGTTTGCTATGGGATTGAAGAGAAAAGACAAGATTAGAAACGAGTTCATCAGTGGTACAGTTAAGGTGGAACGGTTAGGAATGAAGATGAGGAAGGGAAAGCTGAGGTGGTATGGACATGTCATGAGGAGAGACCAAGAGTATGTGGGAAGAAAGATGATGGAAATGAAGTTACCGGGAAAGAGGAAAAGAGGGAGACCAAAGAGAAGGATTTTAGATGTAGTGAAAGAAGATATGGGGAAGTTGGTGCGAAGGAGACGGGCGTTGAAAATAGGACAATTTGGAGAAAGATGATTCGCTGTGGCTACCCCTGATTGAAGGGAAAGGCCGAAAGGAGAAGAAGTATTATTTTTTTGCTTTGACAGAAAGTAAGTTATTAACCTTTTAAGAGTAGTAGTATGTTTGTTTTTATTTGCATCCAAAAGAACAATTGATAATAATTGAAGACAAAATAGAGCAAAGGTTGCAAATAGGGAGACGGTAAAATAGTAAGTTTTGTTTTTAAAACCTCTATTATTTTCTTTGTTTTGACAGAAAGTGAAGTTATCAAGAGATTGGCTCGATGCTTCTTATTAAATTTGTACTACCCCGTCGCAGTTATTTTGTGCAATTTTTCTGTAGCTAAAGTTAAGGAGTCTACTTTAACTAAACTAGCCAGGGTCTTCAATGGCTGTATCTGGCTTTGGGCTTCATCAATAGGGCTAGTGTGAGTAATTACAATTAGGACTAAAATTTTTTTAATTCTGATGATTTTGCCGTTTTCCAAAAGCATAGATTTTGAACTACTAACATAGCTAGAACTTAGCCACTTCTATCAGCTGCAATTAGAAGCATCAGAATATTTTTTGAGGAGAGAGGCCAAATTAAAAAAAATTTAATGGTTGAATACAAGGTTATGTGTAAATTAGCTTGCTTTTTTGTTTTGTGCTTATAACTATCAACGCGCCACGCTCTAGCGTTTAAAGCATAATTTTCTCTTTGAATTTAGTTTTCTTTTTGTCTTTCGTTTGAATTCAGTTATCTACATTCAGAGGTGGGCAGAGCGCAACTTGCGCAATTGCAGAAGTTGGACTGTGCTTTCATACTTTTTTGGAAAGCGTTGCGCTTTATTGCGTTGCGCGTTAAGGATAAAACAAATCAATTGCGCTTTATACAGTCCTATTTTGGAAAAGCGCAGTGTTTTTTGGTTTGTTTTTTAATGTAGGCGACCAATGACAAATTTTATTACAGGCCATTTTATTCTGCATGTCACATGAACCGACAACTGAAATGCTATTGTTTCTCTAAATTGGTAAAACAAAATGCGATTGATTTTCTAACCTGGTATTTGGTAAAATAGAACAAAAAATTGTGCACTAAAGTTGACTTAGTTAATGGAATTTCATTGCATCTGACAAAGAGCGCAGTACCCCATGAAAGCTTGTGTCATTAATAAACACTAAGTCAACTTTAGTGCACAATTTCTTGTTCTTTTCTGATTGATTTCAATAGTTAACACAGCTTTCCCAATTTTTATTTCTTCCAATCCTTCGTTGGTATTTGGTAAATAACTTGGGTATAAAATTTCGATTACGTCATAATATGTATTATCAGATTAATTCATTTGCAAAAACGTGGTCAGTTCAGTTTAGCTGATTTAGGTTTCGAATTAATTTGAATAAGTTATCTAAAAAATGTATGCTCTCCTGAACTTCCTCATTCCACCACCATGTCTTCCTGTCTCCTTTTCGTTTCCCAAATGTTACTCTCAGTACAGTTTCAGCTGTTTTTCTTAGCATTTCTGCTGTTTTGTCCCACTCATCAGGTAACCCGTCCTTGCCTCCCAGAATTCTGGTCACCTCTTGTCTAAACGCTTCTTGACAGCTTGTCTCCTTCAGTTTCCACCATCGTATCTTTGGCTTTTATCTGCTTTTTTCTTTTTCACCATAAGAGCCATTTTGCATACCACCATACGGTGCTGGTTTGCGACACACTCATTCAATATTACCTTACAATCGCATATTTCCTTCAAGTTCCTCCTTCTGGACATTACATAATCTACTTGGGTACTTTTTCCTCCACTCTTATACGTCACCCTGTGTTTATCTTTTTTCTTGAAATAAGTATTGACAATCGCCAAATCTATCCTTTTTCCAAAATCCACAACCATCGATCCTTCCTTATTTCTTGTTCCAGCACCGTAGCTCCCCATTATTTCCTCATCCCCTATGTTTCCTTCGCCCACATGTCGATTAAGGTTTGCACCAAGAACTATCCTCTCTTCTTTTGATATACTTTCTATCAAATCATCCAGGTCTTCCCAAAACTCTTTATCTAACTCTAAGGTGGTCTATCTTCAATGGATATCTGGCCATTCTTTTCTTCCAGGCAAGACTTAGCTGATTCTCGATGTCACTCATGACCGCTCCACCATACCACTATCCCTCTCAACTCTTACTTTGTAACCAAAAAAAAAGAAAAAAAACAGTCTGGTGTCGCAGCGCTCACACTTGCCTCATAGACAGTGTCTTGAACGACGCCTTGTGCATAGTCACTGGATGCCTGCGTCCCACTCCAACGGACCACTTACTCATACTTTCAGACATCCAGCCAGCAGAGCTTCGCCGACTGGGAGCGACACTCTCTTTGGCCCACCGTGAATCTCTGGACCCTGATCATATCTTGTATGGTCTTTTAAGTGGGTCCTCAGATCCTCTTTAAGTGAGACTAAGGTCTAGACGCTCATTATGCCAGCTGCGCAGAATCTTTTGGACAACCTTGCCAGACTTAGCATCCGCGCTTCTGAGTGGAAAAATTATAAATGGAATGCGAAATATTGTGAAAATACTTCCAGGCTCCGTGCTTTTGTGCCCAAAACAGGTACCAGGTCTTTTGGGATGGGCTTACCCCGAGCAGCTTGGGTTAAACTTAACCGCTTGAGAACTGGTGTTGGGCGACTCCAATCGTCCACGCACAAATGGGGTCTCGCTCCTTCACCGAATTGCGAGTGTGGCGCCCCTGAACAAACCGCAGACCATATTCTAACAGCGTGTCCTATACATCGGGCACCACATAGAGCACGATGTCTGACGGTTTTGGATGACGAAACTCGATGCTGGCTTAACAACATTACTACCAGCCTCTGATCCTGGAAACACAGCAGCCTGGGGTAGTAAAAAGATAAACCCTCGGCCCAAGTCCTGTTCGTGAGTGACCTGGAGTGGATGCCCTTCCAAACGACGACGACAACGACGATCTCTTATTTCCTCCCAACGTTTATCCTTTTCAATCCGTGTATCCAATCTGGTCTCTTTCAACATGAAATCCCTCCAGTATCTTCTGAGGAGCTCACTCTTCCTCGCTCTGCTCGATGTGCCCTCTCTTGTTTACGCTGGAACGGGCACAGCACTCTTCTTACTACATACCTCCACAGGGTTGGTCGAGCCGAGACTCCTTCGTGCAGCAACTATGGTTCTCGACTATTGGATCGTTCTCGATTTGATAGATCTCTGGTCTCGTCCGTGGGGGATTTTCCGACTATTGGGACTCCGTGGCCCTCATCCCTAGGAATGGGTTGGGTAAGCCCACCATCACATTATAAAATGAAAACCTTTTTTCGGGGGTCTTTAGTTGTCGTTGCCTTCAAATAAGCAGATTTTCAAGAAATGGTATTGAAAAAACTTCTCCTTGCTTGGTAGTTTTTAAAATAAAACATTTCAAACGGACAACAATATCATTGCATCTTCGGAAGCAGGTCGGGGTATTTCTTGTCCTATGTCAGAAGTGGTAAACCTTTTTGTGGCCTTGATTTTGAAGTGAATTTAAAATGGGAAATTTTTTTGGAGGAGGCAGCATAAAGTTAAAACACTTAAAATATCGAGTAATCACTTTGAATTCGTTGCAGTTTTCTTAAGTTTCGTCTTCAAAAAGAAGTAAATTCTAAAAAAAAGGTTT
The DNA here is from genome assembly GCA_963680785.1 of Diplosoma virens. Classification (NCBI taxonomy): domain Eukaryota; kingdom Metazoa; phylum Chordata; class Ascidiacea; order Aplousobranchia; family Didemnidae; genus Diplosoma; species Diplosoma virens. The sequence goes on from OY796883.1 coordinate 51,223,908, forward strand.
TCAATTCAAATTTGACTCATTCTAGATTTCTGTCCCAAAATTGAAGTAACCTCTAAGAAAAAGGTCTTCACTTTAATTCTGCCCCAAAAAGTATTGTTCTCTAGTTATCTGCAATAGTCATTGACACACCATTCTATTGTCATGGAGATCGCGCAAAAACTCATGGGGCCGCAGGTTCCCCACTTCTGCCCTTTGTAGTAGCGCCTCCGTCGCTTTCCGTTGAGTCAGAAGAAAAAATATAAAGATAAAATGAAAAATAAATGAAAAAAACTAAAAAGTTAAATATTAATAAAATTTAATCAATAGACTTTGAAAAAAAAGTATTTTAGAAATAAGCACATAAAAGTTGTCTAAGACGAAATACATACAAATAAGTATGAATCTTAGCAATAAGCACGAAATGGTAACCCTGGTTAGAACCGGCTAGTTTTCGATTAGGGCAGTGAAAAAAATGTGAGTGCTGTTTTAAACGCTCTTTTTACATCGTCTATACCTGTTTAAAAGATACTCTGTTTAGAACAAAATTGGAAGTGCTACAAGGCAGAACTGATTTGAAATATGCTCAGTCACTTGCTTCATACCTTTTTGATTATCCATGTTACAGCAAGTTTGAGCGCTTGTACATGCGACGCTTCGTAATTCTTCTTGTAAGCAACTGTAAGAGAACGCGCACAAGATTTCAAAGTTTCAGTGGCTTTCGTGGCATTTGGTGATTACGTCACAACGCGAGCCCAGCATGTGGCAATGAACAAACGCCAATTTAAAAAGGTTTTAAGTTAGAAAGGCTGACGATACTGTAAGCTACAGTGTCTCGAAATTTTACTGTTTGGAGATAATATTTGTGTCGGCGTTTTTTGGTGATTCGGAAAACTGTTGGTGAGTGTTTCTTCTTGTTTTGTTTATTATTATTTGCTCGAACGTTCATTTTTGTAATTAATTTTCGTTGTTAATAGAAAACCACTAAAACTGTTCCGAAGTGTGTTTCAACTTGAGATTTTGACGCTGCACTATCCGGAAAATAAAAAAATCGGCCAAAAGGGTTCAAAGGTCGATTTGGACGTATTTTTAGTGACGTAAAGCTGTTGGTGGCAAGTGCAGTTCACCCTCACTTTAAACTTGGAGTTGTTGCTCACCTCAACAATGAACTCTTACCCGAAGTAAAGTCGCAGCTTCTGGAAGAAATTTTAAAAAACATTTCAGAAGGGCACGCCATAACGGACGTTAGCGGATACTAAAAATGTCGAAATATTTTTTAAGGTTTGCAAAGATTAAATCAGTCATTTTCAATGGTAATCTATATTTATATTGTAGGTTAGTATTTTGCACTGTTTTTAACATGAGAGTTGTAATGATAACTGCAAATCAGCATGGACAAATGGTGTCCTTTTCTGTACTAATCACGGGGTGTCAGTGGTGTTGTTGGTGTTTGGTATGATAGGGCTCCATATGGTGTTTGCATATTCCAAAATGGGGCGAGTGATAGCTATGAATGTAGAGATAATTGGTTCCTTTTGTTTACCCCATTTGGTAAAATTGAGTGCTTTCAAAATGCTAAGCGTTCGTTTTGCTTAAGTGATAGTGATGCTTATATATTGTAAAAAAATGTCAGTTTTGAGTCGAGAGTGATTCTAAAAATTGTTTTGTGTTTTGTTATTGGTAGTGATTAATTTAAGCAAGAATTGTGCCAAATTCAGTTGGGTATGGTGTAAAAAGTGTAGTCGTAGTTTTGTCACGTAAGAGGTTTTCAACTCGAGTTTCAAGTTCGGTAACATTGGGTTTTATCGCATTTTACGTACTCAAAAACGGCTCTAACTGAGTGTCAAAAAAATGTGTAGACAGTTGGATTTTATAAGCTTCTCTTGTTTTACAGGACTTGAGAACAACACCGACGGAGGATGGCCAGATATCTTCTCTGATCAATAAAGCGATGAAAGATTGGATGATCACAAAGCCAACATAGAAAACACAAATGCAATTGGAATTTTCTCCTGTGTTCTACCTTGAGTTGAAGTTTTTCTTAAATACAATACTGGTATCCCAAGCTCTGCGGCAGTAGAATATGTCTTCTCTGTTGGATCTGACGTAATGAAACCAAAGAGAGCGACCTTAACGTCAGAAAACTTTAAACGATTAGTATTTATTTGAGAAAACAAAAGGTGTGTGACCTCGCCAAATAATTGATAACAATTAATTTTTTTGTGTTGTCATGTCAATCATTTTGCAGCGTTTGGGTTGTTTTTGAATAGTCTGTCATCGAATGAATAAAAAAGCATAAGCCATTCAATTATTGCAAACAATCAAAATTGAAAAAAAGCTCTTTTATTGACTTTGCTTTCATTAACACAAGTTTTGTAAGCTATTGATTATTTCTTGAGAAAGAGCAATATAAAAATTTGATGCGATTGATGATGTAAACAGTAGCTTATGAAAGTTTGTGTAATAAAAAGAAAACTGAAAGAAAGCGTTTTTTTTTTATTTTTGATTGGAATTTGTTAGTACACATCTCTTATTCAATGAAAACAATGTTCCACCAGCGCAACTGCGAAAAACACCGCTAAGCCGCAAGGGCATACTGACGGAAGTCCCGATATGCTAACTACATCGAGTCAGCTAACACGGACACGGGTTAAGTCAAGCTAAACCCTGCAGTTCCATTGCAAACATTAAGTAAGAATGGTCAAGTCAATCAACAAGCAAGTGCCGACAGACCTGTTTCGTCCTTATTAGGACTCGTCAGGACACTACAGCTTGTGTTCTGATGAGTCCTAATAAGGACGAAACAGGTCTGTCGGCACTTGCTTGTTGATTGACTTGACCATTCTTACTTAATGTTTGCAATGGAACTGCAGGGTTTAGCTTGACTTAACCCGTGTCCGTGTTAGCTGACTCGATGTAGTTAGCATATCGGGACTTCCGTCAGTATGCCCTTGCGGCTTAGCGGTGTCTTTTGCAGTTGCGCTGGTGGAACATTGTTTTCATTGAACTACCTACCCAGCGTTCAGGTCCACAACTGGATGTTTGAGGTGTAAAACCACAAATAGAAAGTTGTGCCAGCTGTTTAAGTTTTCAACTTTTTCAGCTGGGGTCAACAACAAGCTGTAGTGTCCTGACGAGTCCTAATAAAGACGAAACAGGTCTGTCGGCACTTGCTTGTTGATTGACTTGAACATTCTCACTTAATCTCTTTTATTATGGATTTGAAATTTGTAAATTAATGTTATGTTAAAGTTTTTACTTTTTTTTAAGTTTTTTTATATATGACATAACTGAAATTTAGAGCTCGGGTCGGACTGCGCTTATGAGTTAGAAAAGAATATTGCGCTTCATATGATTCGAAAATCATGTTGGGCTGTGCTTAACACAATTTTTCAAAGCGCATTGCGCTTATTGTGTTCCACTAAACATAATTAAAAAAGACATTGCGCTGCGCTTCACTAATTTTAATTGCGTTTTGCTAATTTAAGGAAAAATGCCTCCCTCCTTTGCTTACGTTTGATATTTAACGTTGTAGTGTGTAACGTGTTTCTTTATTTTCAGACTCGAGTTTTTAAGTTTAATTAAAGCCTCATTTCAGACAAAATAATTAAATTCTTATAGCAACAGGCACTCTCAATCAAGAAAATTTGCGTGTACAGAAAAATTTCACTGGAAAATTTTGAGAAGGTAAAAAAATATTTCAGTTTTAAAAATTTCGCTACAGTGTTTTATCCCTTAGCCTGCAAATATTTTTGATAAGCCAAAATGGCTCTTGGCTTAAAAAGGTTAAACACTCCTGTCGTAAGTTAAGAACCTTTTTTACTTATTTGTCGAATTCACTTCGCATTAAGAAAGATGTTCACTTTCAAACATAATAGTGAAGACCATTATTGGTCAATGCCAAGTTTTCTTGTAAAAATTTTATCCACAGTAAAACTTTAAAATTTGCTTTTGTGTAAAGTATCTTTTTTTAAATCTTTGCTTTCTTGTCTAAATCAAAATTTACAAACTGTTTTTGTATTTGATTTTGGTTTTGGTTGGGGCAAATCTAATACAATGCTTCAGTCTTGCTAGTTTCAAAGAAACTATCTGCCTTTTGTGTCTCCTCGTTTTAAAAGTATTGCAGGGAAATCCTTTAACCCCCTAAAGTTTTTGTTGCTCTTGGCTAAAATTTTGTTGAACCAAAATTTATCTTAACCATTTAACGTTTGTAATTTTATTTATCACAATAGATGGTAAATAGAATTAATCCAAAGAAAATCAAAGTACTACTTTAATGTTATTAGTGCGAAGTTTGCTTGTAAACTTGTTCAACAAAACCTTTTACATTCAGCTTCGTCTTGATCACAGCACAGCAACTATTACTGCCTAGGCATATATCAAACCGATTTACTATTTTCATAGTGGCGAGTAGGGGCGCCGCAAACGGGGAAAGGGGCAAATTTACTCTTTTGAAAAAGGAAAGGTACAGGTGGGAAGATACAGAAGTATTGGGTTAGATTTGCTCTTAAAATCTTAGAAACTCGATAAAAGTATCGGATCGAGTGAAGGTAAACACTTTTGCGCTGGTTCTTGTCCATACCTTAAATTTGGGACAAAAGCCCAGTGTTTTGGACGCAATTAAAAGTGGTGATCTTTTTTTCGGACATCAACATGATTTTGCGACAAAAAATCAAAATTTGAACTGTGATTGAAACTGATGACCCTTTTTCGTATGTTTAAAAATCACTTTACTTTTTTGCTGATTTAACGGTTACGATTACAAAAAGTTTCCTTTAAAGAAAAACAGGGTTGCCAAAATTTATCTTTGTTGGAAGTGCCTTTTCAAAAAAAATGTGCTCTTTATTTTAAGTTTGACCTCCCGGCAAAAAACTCCGGCGGCCTTGGTGGTGAGAACAAAAACTGCACCAACGACAAATGAATGAACAAAAATTGACAAAGGTAGGTCATTTACATTTGAATAAGCATAAAGGAAGTAAGTCTTCTTGCTAAATAATAAATATTTTTTGTAAAGAGACAGCCATTTAGCAACCACAAACGTTGCTGCGACGTCCTTAGAACGTCCGATATTGGTCCGAACGTCCTCAACCAATATCGTCTTGACAAGACGTTTGAATAGGGAGGAAACAGATGATGACGTCATCTAATTACAATTTAGCGTCTTCTAATTAATCACGTGACCATAGCCGTAATAGACCAAAGCATTATCCCTCGGAAGATGCTCAAATTTCACTCAGATATTCCGTGAAAACCTTTTTGTTTTTTACTTGTTTAATTTTATTTCTAAAAAATTTTATAACATAATCGAAGCAACGACTTCGACAACATGTTCTAGAATTTATTAGAAATAAAATTAAATATCAAAAAGATTTCCCAAAACGTCAATGTAAATCCACTCAAAACGCACCTGTTTCTGAGTCGGCTATTGGTCAACATCTGTTAGACAATAAAATTTGCTCGGAAAAATTTGATACTAACTGGTTCTCTATTTAGCTACACGACGATCATCTTTTCATCTGGCAACGCTTGAAGCCACCTTCATAAAGTCTTTTGAACCCTTTCTTTGTCGCCAGAAAGTGTTTGTCTATGAACTGATGCTTTCTCGCTTGCGGCGCAAGTGAGTGTGCAACCAATCGCATGCCCGCTTTCTCTAACTCTCTAACTTAATTAATCAGAGGCGCCGTTGATTTGATGTCTTCCGACACTACATAAACCACGGTTTTTGAAGTTCGTCATTTTCCAACGAATTCTTCTGAAGAGAGTTGGCGGAAAGAATTTTCAAGTAAACAGTCTTTTTAAAGACTACCGAAAAATTAAAAGAGTTATGGTTTCGTCCATTCTGTTGGTTATTTTAAAATTCTTCGTAACAAAGAATTTATTCAATTATTCCATTGCTCTGTAACCTTATTTTTTAGTGGACACTACTTTTAAGGTAAGAAAATCAAGATCTGCACTCTGGTCCAAGCGTCCCGCGAATTTTGAAAAGGTTCCAACGGTGCTGCAGGCGCAAAAAAGTTAAGAACCATTGGGCTATAGTGTCATATGATTGATGTAAGCAGTTAGATTTATAACTTAGAAATGTATAAAGTTTTTATGATCTCATATTCCTAAAAGATAAAATACAAAATTGTTTTTTTAAACTGGTTTAATGATACTAAATAGTAAATAGAATGGACCTTCTTTTGTTTGATTGTAATATTTAAAAGTAAAATGTCATTTTTATCGCATAAAATTTAACAGTTTGTGGAATCATAGAGCAGTGCTTCTCAACTTTTTGTAGTTTGTGACTTGTTTTATGACTTTGATATAGCCTTTTTTCCCTTTTTTTGTTCTGTTCTGTGTAAATATAGATTTCAAATGTATTGTACAGTATAAAGTATTTTTGCGACCCCACATGCAAAATTTTTCAATGTTTAAAAGTTGTTTTAAAATATTTGTGGCGGCTTGCGAATTCCAATCATCTTCTTCTTCTTCCTAATTTTTGCAAAAATTATTTTTGCAGTCAATCGTTGCAAATTTTTTTACACACGATAGCTGCAGGTCTTGTTCATAAATAATTAATTTACCTCACAATAAATAAGCGTTAGAAATATAGCTTTTAGCAAGATACTTTAGTAATTTTTACGTAATTCGAAAAAAAACTTTTTAAGTATTTGTTTGACTACATAGCCTGCTATGGTTAATACCACTTTGCCTTCTCTTTTCAATAATAAAGCAACGTCTTAACACCAAATTCATGCATTAAATTTTTTAAATATTGCAAAGAATTGGATAAATACTGCTATTATGGTGTTAAAGATGGTGATGGGTTTTTTTTGCCAAGAGTCACCACGTAAGTACACTCTCCTAGAAAATATTAAAAACAGTTTTTATCCATTTTAAAGTAGAATAGGTTAATTAAAAATTTTAAGCTGCGCACAATTAGTAACTTGAGACACAGTTTTATTTGATAAATTTTGATATTTTCGTAATGAAAATCTATGTTTGATTATAAATTTATTTTAAAAGTTTTAAAAAAGGGGAAATGTTTTGTCGAAAATAAATCTTTTATAAAATAATTAATACCGAAACGTTTTATGCATTGTACAAGTTAATGAATTAGTTTAAAACGATTTTGCTGCTGACTTTTATAGTTCTTGTCACAGACTTTGTTCGGGAATCCTAAAGGACCAGTTAAGCTAGGTAACCCGAACACCTGCGCTGAAACAAAGCTGTGTCTAAATTTTATTTTATTCCGGCTCATGAAGTAGTCTGCTATGAGCCTGAAGCTTTTATACAGTTGGTTTAAACGAAAGCTTGGATTGATCCGTTGAAGACTCTTCCTCACAACAAATAGTGACCACTGTCTCTAATAAGAACGAATATATTACAAAACTCACGACCGACGAAAATTTTATTTTATGCTTAGCCAAACTGCAAAGCGAAACCAGCGCTATAACTTGATTCAATCAACATAAGTGATTCTACCTCAGTAGAACACAACTCCAAAATACTGGCACAAAATAAATTCAACACTCTTCAACCGATACAAAATCTAACGGGCCACTTCCTACGTCCAAACCAAATTACTTTTACTCGAGCCGTCTCTCGAGTTGTCTCATTCGTGGTTGTCTCATACGTCTGTCTAGTCTCTCGCTTCGCATTGATCACGTGACGCAAATTTACTTGTATATTTGAGACTTAGCTCGAATTCCCTAGAGAGAGCGCTACGCTTGAGTGCGCCAGAACATTTTACAATTAACGAGTATAGCAAAGCTTGGACAAAAACATATTACGTCATTACTGTAGGGCGAAAAGAGAAAAAAGATACATGCGACACGTAATAGAAAGCGAATCGGACATTATATTAAATAATACGAGGGCAGCGCTCCAAGGCAACGCGATTATTATCTTATAATAAAACTACGAATTACTTTGAACGGGAATAAACTACATCGTCAAGGTCAAAATTATCATGAATAAAGTGTGACAGTTCTTTTTCTTTAACCATTATTGTTGCGATACTCAGCAGCACTACTGAACTCATTAAAGTTAATTTTAGACATTTTATGTTTTATAAATCCTTTTCAAAAAAACTTAACTTAAGATGAAATTAGCAAATAATAATAATGGCTTGTAACAATCACAAAGGATGAATGTATGATGAACATTGTTATGAACAGTTTGCTTCATTTTGTTAATTTCATTTTAAAGTGTTCTTGAAAAGGGCGTAAGAAGCCAAAAAACTTTCAAAAATAAAATCTTATGAATTTAATTGTACTGCTGAGTATCGCAAAAAATATAGCTAAAGAAAATTTGTTCCTTGCTAAAATTAACTTCTTTTTCTATTTTAGCCTAATATCTTTAAAATAGACTCGATGTTCATGCAGCAATCACCCGATTGCCCGACAATCAAGCGGCCTGCGGAAAAAGATGTCCCGATTTCCAATGAGCCAATCTAGCTCTGATGGTAATGTAAACACCTTTTATTAAGATAGTGACTGTTGTTTTGACTTTCTTGTCAATTCAATGATTTATGTTTATTTAAAAAACAAAAATTTGTTAAACTGTGAACAAAAGTTGAAACATTTTCCCAACTTTCTTTAGGGAAACAAACAATATTGCCATTCGTAAAAATTTTTTTATTGATTAAAAAAATTAAGATCGCTTTGACCAGTGCTCAGGTCAGCAATCTATTGGACCCTTCAAAGAACAGTTTTATTTATTTTAATTTTTATTATTATCATGTATCAAACTATAATGCAAACACAATAAAGAAATATCAGGGAGAGGAAAAAAAGAAAAACGTTTTCATCTTGCAAAAAAAAGACAAAAATGCATTTGCATCACGAAAAATTAAAATAACTATTATATTACAAAAGTAAAATTTTTCAGGAAAATTTTTCCTGTCTTTTCCGACTGTAAAATTACGTTTATATTGTCAAAAATATATAATAAGCAAAGACATCTTTTTTGAACAGCTTTTAGTTTTATATTTCAATCATTCACAATTACTAAAATAATTTTTTTATTTACTTTATCTATAAAATTCTCACAGACACGTGAAATATTTGATTATTCAAAACCGACTACTTCTTCTCTGTCTACGAGTCAAAAGATGAAAAAAATTTACAAAATAATCTTGAATACAAGCGGTTTGGGGTTTAATAGTGAACTGTTTAACTTTTTTATGTATTGCGCCACAGAAATTAAGTTTATTTTAATTTTGTTTTACAAATAATTGCTTCCACTTAAAAATCTAAAACAATTTTTATTCCTTTAATTGTATTTAATTTGATTTAATGAAATGTTTTAGAGAAATAATTGTTACGTCACAATTAACCCTTAAAGCACCGCTGACTCGTTTTGCGACGATGCAGCAAAACCGCAAACAGAGCGAAATTTGCTTTTTTTACAAATTAAGTTTTTCAATAAATAATTGCGCTTTTCTTGTTTAGAGAAGCTAATTGATTTGTGCATCATTAAAAAGATAATTTTTGCCTGATTAAAAGGATATAAATTTGTTTAAATGTAATAAAAATTGAGTGTGTAATCGATAAAAATATTAACCATAGTTTTTCAGAAAAAAACGCTTGTTTTTGATTTAGTGCCATAGTGCGGTTATAAAGTTCAAATTTTTAGTCGCTTATTGTAGCAAAACACTTAATCTATAAACCTAATCTAAATTCCTTGAAAAAAACTTTTTCAAAATTATTTTATTTCAAAATTTATCATAATTATCAACATCGCACTGTATGTGCGCAGCCAAAATTGCATGAGCGTGCTCGCGCTGTGATGTAAGACAAATGGAGTCACTCGCTCGCTCTCACTGTAAGGTCGATTGTTTTCACAAGGCGCATAAAAACAAATAGTTCTTTTCTCTTTTATTTATTTGTCTTCTAATCTTTCTAATGACATTCACGCCTCGCTGCATTCTCGCTCTCGCAGCATTCATGCGTCAGGCGAAACTGGTATATTTCTGAAATGATACCGGTTTCGCGTCGCTGATCAACTATCGCTGATTCCGGTCTTCTAAGGGTTAAGCAATCCTTCGAAACAAAACTCACTTTGTTTAATTTTTCAGCAATTGTGACGTTTCCAAAATTAGTCATTGTGACGTTTACAAAAATAAAACAAAACAAGCAACTTACCGGATTCGCGATAGCAAACCAGACCACTTTCACACGTCATATTTCCTAGTTTGTTACAACCACAAGGGATGGGTCCGGGCCATAATAATGATGAACATTGTTGTGAACAGTTTGCTTCATCGTGAGGACTGAGCTGGAGACAGTTTATCAATCCATCGCATTTATAATAATTATCACATGTGCTACAAAACAATATCGACTTCATAAACCAATAACCGGCGTCATAATCCGATATAAAATATAGATTTTCTAGTCAGCAGTAAAGTTTAAATCAGTGTTCCGTGGGTTGAACCGAACAAGTCGATTAGGGGTTAACTTTATTATTTGGTTCATCTGGTTTTTATTCCTCTCTACAATCAACATTTCAATTTCTGTTTTGTTGGAACCCAACGATAAGAAACAAGCAAAATAAATAAAAAAAGTAGTAGATCAGTAAATTTTGTGATAAGAGAGTTGTTAAGTGACCGCGAAATCTAACAAAATTATTGAAATTCTAACAAAGTTTGATGGTAGGCAACAGGCATACAAGTATTTTTAACATATGAATAAAATCAATCGAACTGCAGTTGTTTTTGTTTTATATTTTATATTTACAGATTCATCGACAAAACGCTTCGTCAGCTTTAACTTACAAGGACAATGATGTTAAAAAATGTCGTGAAGCAAGTTAGTTGGAAAAGTTCTAGCAGATTAAAAATCTTTTAAAACAGTAATATATATTTAGTAATTTTCTGGAACTGTGTTCACCAAAGTACGACTTGCGGTTCGAATCGAAAATCTGAAGCAAAGAAACTAAAACGTTGATATAAAAAAGTATAAACCAGTGGTCACCAAGCTCATCAAGCTGATCAAATGATTCAAAAATGAAACACTTTTTGAAAAAATAAAATCTTTTTTATTCAGTGTCTAGAAAAGTTTTATTAAAAATTATTTATTGATTTTTTTGATTTTTTTTATCTTGCTTCGTTTACTGTGAACCAAATAACAGAATAAAATTTGTATAATTTTTATCTTGTCTTCTTTCTCTCCAGACGCGTTTGCGTCTTGAAACAAGAGGGAAAAAATGCTGCGTCAGCAATCTCTCAATTATTATTATTTTAAAATTTATTTCATCTCTATATTTATCCTTCTGATTCGCAGGAAAGCGACGGAGGCGCTAATACTTAGGGCAAGCAATTACCCCGGCCTGCTTCCGGAGATGCTAAGATATTGCTGTCCGCTTCAAATTTATAGAGATATGACTTTAGCATAGAACTGCTTGCCATGACCGCCAAGCAGGGGAAGATGTCATAAAGTGTCTTTCCCAAGCACACAACAGAATGAAGCGAGTAGAATTTGAACCTAGACCATGTTGATCACAATCGCGGCGCTTTTACCACTAGACCACGCTGCCGATTTGAAGCGAAGACCTAATTTTGTGTGCATAACTGATTTGTTGAATACGATATTTATTCAATTGAAGCAAAAACTGTTTTTAGATAATTTGTTAGCTTACTGATAAACTATCCACTTCTATTTTGACATCAACAAATTTTATTTAATTTTATATCTGTTAAATTTTAACTTTATTTTAATTTAACAATTTTAGCTTATCATGGAAGCTTAATGAATAGACTACGGTTAAACTGTTGCAATAACAGCAATTTACATTAATTTAGAGCAGGGGTCTCCAAAGTACGGCCCGCGGAGCTCTCTTTAAAAAACATATACAGTCACTTTGAACCACAGTTGGATAGAATTATGTCGGAAGTGCCCCAGTTTCATGTTTCTAATACTAATCAAGATTAACAAATAACTGGTTAAACATAAATGTATATGCAGTGACGGATATTCAAAGTTAGGGGCCCGAGGCAAGGATTCCCAAAAATTGGTGTTCTCTAAATAAAAAAAGGTCTTTAATCTCGTTTTCTCTTTTTTTCCCAAAATCATGGAGATCTCTAAAAAAAAAGAAGTCTTTACTTTAAATCGATCTCGTATTTTCCACTTTTTGTCCCATGACCTTCTAATAGACACGGCCTTGTATTAGTAGGCCATGTTTGTCTCAACTTCATAATGATCTCTAAAAAACATGTACAGTAAAATGAAACTATATGCGGTATTTTCAAGGGGGTCCGAGGTAACTGCCTCACTCGCCTCACCCAATATCCACCACTGTGTGTATGCTTTACGTTTCAATTGTGTACTGCAACAGATTTTTTAAAATAAACACTTTGTTTACATTTATTTATCAACTGTTTTTCACGAATTAAGTTTTTGGCTTTGAGCCAAGGAGGTCCAAAAAAATCTATACATGGTCCCTTGCTTGAAATGCTTGGAGACCCCTAATTTAGAGAAACTATAATTTTATTCCAGTAGTAAGTTAAAAAGCCCGTGTGATGCGGTCTGACTTACATCGGTAAGTCAACACGTCATGTGGTAACAAGAGCAAAGGAACACTTAAATTTAGGCTCTTCGGTCAAAAGCAAAATAAAAGATCATATTATTGAATGCAATTTGTGTAATAAAAAAGATATGGATAGCTTAATACATCGTTTTAATGTTATAAAGAAATGTTCCTCAGATTACGACTGTAAAATTCACAAAGCATTACTAATTAAAAAACATCAACCTAAATTAAACAAACAACTGTATGAAAATGGCTCGTCTTTTTTACTACAACTCTTCTAATTTAGTCATGTGATTTGCATTATTATTATTATTATTATTATTATTATTTTCTCTTTTTTTCTCCTTTTTTTCTCTAGGAATTCTGACGTTGTTTTGTGTAATTGTCATTGCCTATAAACTGAATTAGTAATAACAGTGACAGCATAAACTAGAGAAAATTGTTGTTTTTTATATATTTTAATTGATTGTAATTGTCGTTTATGGTTAAAAAATTTTTAGATGACTTTAAACAATTTTAGATGCTTTGATAAGGAAGGATGATAGTCGAAAACGTTCAGATTTTTAATAAAATTTTACAAACTAAATGAAATGTTTGATTTTGCTTGCTATAATTTTTAAATCTCAATTTGCTTTGTAAAATTGACGCTAGAGGGTTACAACTAATTGATTAGATAAATTGAAGAATCCCTGATATTAATTTAAAAAAGAAAATACTCACAGTATTTATAGCTGTTTGAAAATTTACAAAAATAAACAGGAAATGAGTTTTTTGGAAGTAAAATTTGATGCAATTGAATTGCGAAAAATTTTGACTTTATTTTGACTTATGAACTGACTGAACTCATTAAAAAGACTCATTGACAACCCAAACTAACATAAATGTGTAAATTTTGTGATGTGATAAAGCTCCAAAAAATTTTCACTTTATTGACTTCAGCCGGCACTACTTATTCTAATAAGAGTAATCATGTATCAATGAAATATGATATTGAGTTTCAATGCTATCTATTTTTTGCGCTTTTCCAAAAGTTCGATAACTTCTGTTGTAGAAAAAATTACAAGAACCCAAAATGAGTACGGAAAGAAAACTGTTAAAAAGTCTGAAACTGGTAGGCATAATTTTATTCAATATAAAAGTTTAAAAATTTTTCTACGTAATTTTATATTGTCAGCATCAAATTTAACATACTACAATTTAGGGAGAGCATACTTTTTTCAACCATATTTAATACTTTTAATTCAAACAATCCTACAGTCAGGTAGAAATAATAATTTCAAAGCTTGCTCATAAAATTTATAGACAATTTAGTACAATATCACGTTCTCCAGCAACATTTTCGAGTTTGCAATTCTTTTCAAGAAACCGTAAAAGCTAGTCTTCGGTAGTTTAAACTGTCAGCGTCAAGGATAAGTTAATTGAGTAAATAACAGTGGCGTGTGGTCAAGGCATGCAATGCGTTGCATGACCAAATATTTAGGAATTGCATGACGAACTTTTATGCGATGAGGTAGATATCGATAAATTCGATAAGAAATACAGGGTGTTCATAAAAGCCTGATACAATTTCAAAATTTTTTTATGAAGTCAATTCTTAAAATATCTTAACCAGGTTTGTTTTATTTCAATCAGTGCTGCTTAAAGTTTTTTTTACCTCATTTAATACATTTCTATCTGTTTTTTTAGTTTACCAGAAACATGAAAGGTTGCCTCGTCACTAAAACAAATTCGCTTGAGAAATTCTTTATCCTCAGAAATTCGTTGCAGCATGTTATCTGCAAACTCTTTTCGTTTTGGCTAGTCATTTGGCTGAAGTCTCTGTAACATTTGCACTTTGTAAGCGTACAATTGTAACCTTTTGTGTAGAACCTTGTGCACTGTTGTAGGTGGTAATTCCAATTCTCTGGCAGCAGTACGGATGGACTTTATAGGAGAACGACTAAACGCTTGTCTTACACGCTCGATGTTTTCAACAGATGTTTTTGGTCTCCCACTTCTCACTGTATCCAACAATAACCCTGTCTCCATAAATTTTTTTTGCCATCGACGAATTGAAGAACGTGACGTTGAATCTTTCCATTCTCAGTCCTGTACCTTCGTTGAGTCTGAACGTCCGATTTTGTTTCAATGAACCAGGATACACATTGTGCCTTTTCTTGAGAAGTAACCATTTAATAAGGGTTTATTTAACACATTCATAAAACACATAAAAATTATATCTGAAACACAAAATTTTATTTTAAATAAAAACTTTAAGCAGCACTGATTAAAATAAAATAAACCTGGTTAAGATATTTTAAAAATTGACTTCATAAAAAAATTTTGAAATTGTATCAGGACTTTATGAACACCCTGTATTACTTGTTTCGGATAAAATCTGAGGCCGATCTGGGACGAGGGCCTATTTTTTTGTGTTATTTTTGAGAATATTGTGAACTTAGGACGAAAAGTAAGAAATCGGAGACTGATTACAAGTGATGACCTTTTTTTTTTTTTGAGATCACTGCATTTTCAAGAGAAAAAATGCATTACCAGGAAGGATTTCAAGCAATGACCTGTTTTTTCTTTAAAGATCACAGGATTTTGACGACGAAAAGTGCATTACCCCGAACGATTTCAGGCGATGACCTTTTTTTAAAGATCACTGTATTTTCAGAAAAAAAATACATTACTAAAAACGGTTTTGTTTGGAGATCACTGGATTTTAAGGACGGAAATTGCATTACCTAAGAAAGATGTCAAGTAAAGACCTTTTTTAGAGTTCACTGCATCTCTGGGACAAAAACTGTATTTCCAGGAAATGACTTCAAGTAATGACCTTTTTTTTTAGAGATCACCACGAATCTAGGACAAGAATTGGTCTTGAATAAACCCAATTTTATGACCCGGTTTTGGCATGACAATTGCATGACTAGTCTCAAAGGTCACCGCACACCACTGGTAAATAAGGACAGTTTTAGGAGCTTTTTTTTAATAAAGATTGCGTAAAAGTTATTATTCGAACAAACTTAATTGGGTTATATTGAAAACCTGCAATGCTTTTTTTATTTTAAACATTAAACTTTTAGTTAAGGTCATGGATATTTTCATAAATTCATTAGTAAGTTTATAGATTAAAAAATGCAATAATAAATAAAAAATGTCGAAGTAAATAAAAACAAAATGAATCGCAAATTTGTTTTAAGCTGATCTTTGAAATGAATTTGAAGTTCGGATAAAAAGCAATTTAATTATAAGATATAATTCATATAAACCATATCCTGAAAATGTTTTTTCGTTTTATAATTAAAAGAGTAATGTTTTTGAAGCAAGTGAAAAGAATGAATTTAAGGTCATTTGTTTACTTTTTTAAGAATGATAATTGTACAAAAAAACTACATTTCCGTCTAACAAAAATAAATACTTCACAAACATACTTTAGCAAAACATTTCGGGCTCTTTTAGAAATTTTTCGACATTGAGCAGTCCGTTGGCAGCGTGATCAAGTGGATAGAGAGGCGCAATTGTGATCGACATGGTCACGATTCAAAACCCACTCGCGCCATTCTGTTGTTCCCTTGGGAAAGACACTTCACGGCACTTTCCTCTGCTTGGTGGTCTTGGCAAGCAGTTTTAAATTAAAGACATATCTCTATTAAGTTACAACCGGACAGTAATATCTTGGCATCTCCTTAAGCAGGTCGGGGTAATTGCTTGCCCTATGTCTTAGCGCCTCGGTCGCTTTCCTGCAAGTCAGGAGGATAAATATGAAGATAAAATGAATAAAAAAAATAATAATAATATAGAAATTGCTGAAGCGGCATTTTTTTTTCTCGTTTCGAGACGAAAACGCGTCTGCAGAGAAAAAAGACAAGATAAAAATTATACAAATTTTATTTAATTATTAGGTTCACAGCACACGATGCAACTGCACATGGGAAAATGCTTTTTTAATTATAAATAAGTTTCAATTTAGATTAATTTACTTTAAATGGTTATTTCTTAAGAACTGATTTTTATTAGTGAGATGTCATGGATTTATGTAATAAAATCTTATTTTCTCCCTGCGTACAATCATATTCATTTTTGTTTAAACAGATTTCAAGGAGGACGACAAAGATGATTGTTATTCATTATGTTTCAAAGAAGACGATGCAGATAATGAGATGAAAGAGTGTCAAAAATATTTTTTCACGTTTCTCAAAGACATTCATCATTTCGACACAGCTCATCAAAGCAGTTTGAACGCGAATAAGCAAACTAAGACTCATTTAAATTTAGTGATGTAGTGGAGAACACATGTTTTGAGACCGAGATCAAGATAATTTTTTCGAGACCAACCGGCAAATTTCGTGACCTACGGTTCGAGACACCGAGCAAAACTAATCGAGACCAAGACCGAGACCGAGACCGAGCTCGCAAAATTTTAATGCAAAGTAGCATTTTTATAAACAAATGTTTACTTTATTTCTTAAGCATGTTAAAATAGAACCTTGCCCTATATTCTTACATCATTACACAAGCCGTGAAACTTCCTTCAATTAGAACAGAAAAAATTGCTTAAAAAGACAGGCACAAAACATGTTTAACAAATTCAAAAAGAGCAAGATATTCATTATCATAAATTTTATCATTTGAAAAAAAAATCTATAAAAAGAACGATCATGATTGTACTCTAGATTTTGTCCATATAATTTTTATATCATCGGCTCTCGGGATTGCAGTTAGGCCTAATCGATTTGTTGGGGTCTTTTGCTTACATTTTAAGCAAAAAAACTCCTCACGTGCACATATTATCTAATATCTACTTTTTTTTCTGAAAGCCAGGTAGAACTGCTGCAGGATCGACTTTTCTGTTCACGTATTTCGGCAGCATTATTTATTTTTAACTTGTCGGCAGCGTGGCCAAGTATTTAAGAGCGCTGTATTGATGGCAAATGCGATTGAAAGTGGTTGTTCAAAACTTACTCGCGTCATTTTATTGTGTCCTTGAAAAACAGTTTAAAGCACTTTATTCTCCTTGGCAATCTTGGCAAGCAGCTATAAATTTCAATCATAACTAGAAATAAAAAAAAAAAAAACAAATAACAAATTTTAACGGGATAGCAATACTTGGGCATTGCCATATTCAGGCCGGGTTAATTGCTAGATGGTTGCCCAAAGTATGACGCCTCCCAAATTTTTTAGCAAGTTAGAAGGATAAATAGAAAAAATAATAATGACAATTTTGCTATAGTTCTTTGTTTAAATGCCAATTTCTAAACTCATAAACCAATTGTTCTATTCAATTACAAGTCCTGTTTTAAGTAATATCTCAGTTTATAAATTTTTGGGCAATTTTATCCTAAACATTGCGTTATCTTTGTTATAATCTAAATCTGAATTTATTTTAAAAAGGTTTTAAATTAAATATATTAAAACTTTAAGTCATTTTTTTACGAAAGTTATATGGTCTAAATATAAAATATATTGCATTAGTTGGAATTCTCATTTTAAAATCTTTGTCCGCTTGGTATTACTACATCTAAATTAAAACTATGCAATCAATTTAGCTGCTTTATACCTATTTCTTATCGATTATGTTTTTCGTTGATCCGTAGAGCTTCTTTTCAAACAGAAAAAACAAGCTATAAAAAACTGTAGGTAATCGGATGCCTTTGTTTTTCACCATCGGATTAACCCAGTATTTTTTAAACCTTTGTGGAACTTTGCGTTTTATGACCCTTTACGGTGTTTCTACGACCCACAACCTCGTTTCTATTCTTTTTTGGGTCAATAGATAGTTGAAAAACATTGTATAAAGCAGCGTTCGCCAAATGGTGATCCGTGAAAAAACGGGGCATAATTTATATTTCATGAGCACCCAAAAAATAAAAATTGAAAATTAAGAAAGCTTAATATAAGTTACATTTTTAAAATTTCTGCTATTTTTATTAGAAAAATTTCTTCTGAATGATTGATTTTCAAACTATTTTTGCAGGTGTACTGCTGTATCCATAACCTCCTAAAGATACGGTCTGGTTTGTCACATTTCACAGACTATTACTATGTACATACATATATTTTATCTATATTTTGTATTAATAAAATAAAAGTTTTCCGATTATTTTTGTAAAAATATATTTACTTTACCTTTTTTTGCAAATTCATATTAGTTTTTTACCAAATAAAAAATTATACGTACATTTAGTGATTAGTGAAATTATAAAGTTTGGCGACCGCTGGTATACATGTAAAGTATGGGTGCGACCTTTCTGAAAGACTTCACCCTCACGAGGGTTGCTAACTCTAGATAAGAAATGCTGGATTAATGTGGTGTAAATGTGTGTGGAGGAAAAGATGTATGAGGACAAACTTACAAAGTATGATTAAAGTATTTTTTATTAGATCTGTTTGCAGGTCAGTTCGAAACAGTGTCCACGCCGCAAAAAAGAAGCTGACTAGTACCAAAGAACCAAAGATCTTGATCACCGAATCTTTAACTAGACGAAGACTAAATTTCGTAGAAGAGGCAAAGAAAGTATTTAACTTTTCAATTATATAGCCTATGAAAAGTACAGTGTGCTGTGCCTACAAGAGTAAGAAACGTTCTATTAAACTTTATCAGATATTTTAAATATAAAAAATCAAAAATGTGGCGCAAAAATATTGAACAAATTTTTGAAAACTTTTTATTGGCTTCAACATTTATCATATCAAACAACGTTGAATGACTTGAAGAATAAATAGTACTTCGAGCTTAAGTCAACAATAATTCAATTATTGTTTTTTTACCATTTTACCGTCTTTTTTTTCGGCCATATACATCTAAACTGTTCCTTTTAACCCTCGACAGGATTTCTTTGGTGGATTTTTTTGTTGCTAGACTATTTTTGGATCGTAATTTGTTTTTGAAGTTTGTTATATTTTCATCGATGATTATGCAACATTCTTGTCATATGCCTCAAAAGTGTTCGTTTAAATTATTATAATTGATATTGCTTTTTTTCCTCTCAATAGTAATGTGTTCTTTAATTAGCAATAGATTTTTCATTTCTATTAATTTTTAATTTATATTTTTTCATAACTGAGCTGTTTGTTTTAAAATATAGGGATTGTACAAAATTACCAACGCACGGGTTTGTTTTATTTTTTTGCTTTCCCATAATCATTATTTACGCGTGCACTCGCTGCCAGCGCCTTTTTGCTTTACACTTCAACTATCAGTTAATTTCTTTCTCAATCATAGTTCGTTTTTGCAGAGTGTTTGTTTAATGCAGCTCGTTTGCGTTTCTTTCACTTCTCAATTTGTGAAGCGACCAGCAGCAATAATTGTTGGCTGCTGTTTGAAGTCTGAGAAACTAAATTTGTGTACAAATCCTGATTGGATATACTTGTTTGTGCGTTTCCAGTTTCCCCATGAGTCAGCACCGACGTGAACTGTTCAATAAAGCATGGCCTTCCAAATAGTAGTATCTGGACCGGAAACGAAGCGAAAATCACAGATATCGCCGACCAATATGAGGCCTAGAGAAAAGAAAGCGTGATCGCGACAGCCGTCGACCAACAAAGCAAATGCGAACAATCGCGATTTAGAAAGCAGCTGCAGCAGCTAAGTCATTTAATGTATGGAGAGTTGCACCAGAGACAAATAACTGAGTGAAATGAAACGCTGTTAAAATTAAACTTGTGTTTTCACAACAATAGTTGGAAATCAAATGAAAAATTATTCTGTTTGTACAGTATTCCAGCTAACCGTAAAGGATATTACAGAAGCATTACTATTCAAAACTATCGTGTTTTATTTAAATCAAAACTAGAGAATAGGTAGGATTCAAAACTAGAAATTAGGTAGGAAAAGTTAAAGTGTTTTTTTCAAGTAATATTCAAGTGTTTAAAACGTAAAAATAACGTAAAAGTGTTTTTTCATTGCTATAACGTTAACACAGAGTTTGTTTAATGTAAAAACTGCGTCAAATATGCTTATTTGATAATCTAACTCAATTTTTGTAAAAATATTACAGTTTATTAGTAGTTTACCATTAATATTATTATTATTTGTTAGCGTTAATCTGGGTTTTAACTTCATTTTGACTTTTTCTATTGTTGCTATTGGTTTGAAAATAGACATATTCATGCACAATGGTTAACAAATGTGCAGCCATTAACTGTCGCTCTGGTTATGCCAAAGGAAAAAAGGATTTCAGTATCACGTTTCATCCTTTTTCATTTAATGATGAAAAACTTCTTCAGCATTGGGTTGAAACAAATTGCAAGAAAAAATTTCAATCCATCAAAGAATGCCAGAATTTGTTCCCTTCATTTAAGGCAGAAGACTTTGTTTTTGATTCTGCTGATCAACAGGACAGACGCAAAAGAAAAAGAGGAAAAATAAAATTGGTAAAAAGAAGGTTGAAAGACAAAGCATATCCTTATATTTTTAACAATTTGCCTGCCTATTATACTTATAAAAGCATCCCCGCTCGTTCAGGTGTCGCTTCATGTTCTTCTCGACATGAAGCCTATTATACTTATAAAAGCATCCCCGCTCGTTCAGGTGTCGCTTCATGTTCTTCTCGACATGAAAATGCAGCAGCCAGGCTGGAGGAACAATGCAATACTTTTTTAAATGCCGATAAAATTGAAAATTTTAATGATCTTCTTGAAAAAATATTTAAAGAAATTCACCACCAAAAATATTTGCTGCATCAAACTGATGTGGGAGTTAATTTGTTCTACTTATTACCACAACAACCTTTTTCCTTTAAAGCTTTAATATTTATAAATGCTGATCTAGAAGTGACCAATCACCAAAAGCAGCAAGTGATGCTATCATCATCTTACCAGCACATTATTTCCGACAATAAAATAACTCCGATTCCACAAGTTAAAAATTTGATGGCGCTGGCAAAAAATGAAAAAGAAAGCAAAACGAAAAGGACCGAAAAATTTCTATTAAATATAAATAGATTGCTGAACAAATTTTTCTTTTTACCAAAAATGACCCAATTAGACCTTTCATCCAGTTTGTGATAGAACAACTTCAACTAACTTTTACCTGCAAGAAGCAAAAAAGATATTCATCGGAATTACTAATGATGTCATACCTTATTTTTGCCACAAGTGCAAAAGCGTATAAAAGGTTACTTGAGAAGCAAGTCATGATAAAAATTTGAAAAAATTACAATGAATTTAGATAAAAGAATCGGACTAGATGACGAAAGATATTTACAAATGCGATACTCACAACTAAATGCATTTGATCGGAATATAATTGTTACAATTGATGAAATTTATCTTTTTAAACGTATTGAAGCTACTGGGGGTCATATCTTAGGTCTGACAAATAACTGCGAAATTGCAAGCACAGCTTTGTGCTTCATCGTCTAGTCCAGTGATGGCAAGACTTTTCATTTGGTGTGTCAAAAAAAATTTTTTTTGTATTTTTTTCTCATCGCGTGTCACTTCTAAATAACAGTTTTTTAATTTTAGGCATATTTACATTTTTTATTATTATTGTAAACTAAAGTGCTATCATCAATTAACATGGCATAAGAGTTAATTATTATCACAACGCATCATAATGCTCGTATTTAGTGACGGATATTCAAAGTTAGGGGCCCGAGGCTAGGATTCCCAAAAATCGGTGTTCTCTAAAAAAAAGATCTTTGATCTTGTATTTCCCTTTTTTCCCAAAATCATCGTGTCTCAAAAAAAAGCCTTCACTTCGAATCGATCTCGTATTTCCCACTTTTCGTTCCAACTTCATAATGATCTCTAAAAAAACATATGCAGCAAAATGAAACTATATGCAGTATTTTCAAGGGGGGCCCGAGGCAACTGCCTCACTCGCCTCGCCCAATATCCACCACTGCTCGTATTAGGGACGACCGAAAACTTCCTGTTAACTTTTCACTGCTGTCTCAGACAAATCTCTTCGTAAAGAGCTTCTTTGTGGTACAGAATTTTAATATCGCTTTAAACAAAGTCGATTTTTTCGGAGCCATAAGCTTTTCGTGACGCTCTCATCAGTGGCAATCGCGTCAAAATGGGACGAACCAGAGAAAATCAAGGTATTTATAGTCTCAACAGTTGGGAGAAAGGTGCTGCAGTCTCGGAAAGGAGAAAGGCACAATTGCACAGTGTGGTGCAATACAGGATGTTCTCGGAAAGGAGAAACGCACTATGTGCAATTACCCCTGGAGAAACACTGTTACTCGCAACTAAGGTTATTTGAAAAGTTTCAATGTGTAACACATTGAAGGTTATTTGAAAAGTTTCAATGTGTAACACATTGAAACTTTTCAAATAACCTTAGTTGCGAGTAACAGTGTTTCTCCAGGGGTAATTGCACATAGTGCGTTTCTCCTTTCCGAGAACATCCTGTATTGCACCACACTGTGCAATTGTGCCTTTCTCCTTTCCGAGACTGCAGCACCTTTCTCCCAACTGTTGAGACTATAAATACCTTGATTTTCTCTGGTTCGTCCCATTTTGACGCGATTGCCACTGATGAGAGCGTCACGAAAAGCTTATGGCTCCGAAAAAATCGACTTTGTTTAAAGCGATATTACAAATCTCTTCGCATGTCACTAGTGACACGCGTGCCATAGTTTTGCCATCAATGGTCTAGTCACTTTTGAGCGGATACCAAGACATGGTCAGTATTTATCCGGTTAAAAATTTGAAAGCTAAAACTCAAAAACAATGCTTTAACAAAATTATGTATCTATGGTATCTAAAGATTTATTGCATCTAAATTATTTTCAATAATGTTTATTTAGTATGGATTTTTAAGTTAGTAATCTGTGAAATATTTTGATAAAATGAGCTGCGTCACTCAGTCACTGTAGCGTAAATGCATATTAGCATGTAACTTTGCTTCGACTGAACCAAATAAAGCTTCAAACTCTGTTCGTTTAATAAAATTATTCTACAGTATTTTACTTTGTTGTGTCACCGGAAAGTAAATTTTGAGAGTAAGAGTGAAAAATTTGATCATATATGTAGTTAGCATATTTGACCTCTTGAAGATTCGAACTCAGCTTTTTTAAATAACATTTAAAAAATCGCATTTAATAATTTTAAAAAATATTTAAAAAAGCAAGTAGCGGTTAACAATTTTTATCTCAGAATTATGAAATATGCGGTACTAGATTTTGTTTTATGTACGAGATTGTCTTTATCGTAGGCCTCATGTTGGTCGCTGCGAAAAGTTCGTTTCCAGTCCAGATACTACTATTTAGAAGTCCATGGGTAAGGCAAATGTGTGTTTTCACTTTATGTTTGATTTTTAGTTTGTTTTATTTATTCACAGATTACCGCTTCTTATCGCTTTGTTTCGCTTCGCTTCATTTTATTAATTTTTATTGATATTCAATCTTCTTGGTTACTTTTGACTTTTCCTTTTATCGAAGCCAGAAGCGCTTTAATCGATAACTCACTTTGCGGTAATCGGCCAACTTCAGGGCCGTTTACCGTTACAGTGACCATAAACAAATATATGTCGTTGTGCATGAAATAACGTAAATGTATAATTTTGTATGAAAATGTTTGACAACTGCACTTGACTGAAAAGCACCGAAGACATACATTTATATTTTTCTATATTGTAGACATGTTAAATAGAAGGACTAGTATTTTCTATGGTCTTTATTTGTAACTTGTTTCCAAGTTGAAACTTTAGTCCCACTATATTTGTGAAATACGTGACAATGAAGGTTTATTTAGTTTTATCCTATCGGGCTAAGACAAATACACAAACGTGAAGTAGAATAAAGTTGTTCCTAACATTGCAAAAACACTTTAGTGAGCAGATTATTAGTCAGATAATTAATATGTTTTGCTTGTAAAAATGCAGTTTTTATAAACACAATTGATTATCTGAAATGATAAGTTTGAAATAAGCTAATTAGCAAGTAGTTAGACAGTGTGTAAAAAATTCGGTGCTACTCTAACGTCATGCGTATCTAGTGCAATCTCACGAGATTGAATGACCTCAGGATTGGGTTAGGGTTAGAGGATTAAAGAAAATATTATTATACTTTTAACCCTAAACCTAACCCAATCCTGAGATTGTTCCGTCGGGTGAGAACACACGTTAGAGTAGCACCAAAAATTCATATATATTCCATGCTTTCAAAACAGTAAAAAAGCGTGGCTTTTGAATACACAGGTATTCTCATCCAATTGAAGATGTTTGCAAAGATAGTACAAAATTTTCATATTTATTTTTATACAAAATGTGTGTGTTTTAAAAGTTCTGTTTATTGTATAGAAAAATCAGTTTTATTACCGTTGCTGACGACAAAAAAAAGCAGCACCGTATGGTGGTATGCAAAATGGCTCTTGTGGAGAAAAAGAAAAAGGCAGAGAAAGTAAAGCCAAAGATACGATGGTGGAAACTAAAAGAGACAAGCTATCAAGAAGCGTTTAGACAAGAGGTAACCAGGATTTTGGGAGGCAAGGATGGGTTATCTGATGAGTCGGACAAAACGGCAGAAATGCTAAGAAAAACAGCTGAAACTGTACTGGGAGTGACTTTCGGAAAACGAAAAGGAGACAGGGAGACATGGTGGTGGAATGAAGAAGTTTAAAAGAGCATAAAAGAAAAGAAAGAGCCAAAGAAAACATGGGACAAAATAAGAAATGAAAATACTAAAAAGATATACAAAGAAAAGAAGAGTAAGGCAAAGAAGGCAGTTGCAATGGCAAAGGGACGTGCATATGACAATTTGTATGCTAGATTGAAAACAAAAGAAGGTGAAAAGGAGTTGTACAAATTGGCTAGGCAGAGAAACAGAGCAGGGAAAGATGTACAGCACGTGAGGGTTATAAAGGATGAAAATGGTAATGTGATGGTAAATTCGGAAGCAGTGTTAAAGAGATGGAAGGAGTACTTTGAGAAACTGATGAACGAGGAAAATAACAGAGACCCTAGGACAGAGGAAACAGAAGTGGTTAATCAAGAGGTAAATTGTGTCAGTAGAGAAGAAGTAAAAAATGCACTAAGAAGGATGAAAAAAGGCAAAGCAGTTGGGCCAGATGAGTTGCCAGTAGAAGTTTGGAAGTGCATGGGAGAGATGGGGATAAAGTTTTTGACCAGACTGTTCAACAGACTATTAATGGGTGAACGGATGCCAGAAGAATGGAGAAGGAGTGTGCTTATCCCAATCTATAAAAACAAAGGGGACGCACAGTGCTGTGGAAACTACAGTGGAATAAAGCTAATGAGCCACACAATGAAGGTATGGGAAAGAATTATTGAAATCAGGTTAAGAGATAGAGTGGAGATCAGCAAACAGCAATATGGATTTATGCCAGGAAAGGGAACCACCGATGCCATGTTTGCTCTAAGAATGTTGATGGAAAAGTACAGGGAAGGTCAAAGAGAGCTACATTGTGTATTCGTGGACCTAGAGAAAGCTTACGACAGGGTTCCACGGGAAGAGCTGTGGTACTGTACGAGAAAATCAGGAATAGTGGAAAAGTATGTACAACTAATACAGGATATGTATGAGGGAAGCAAAACAGTGGTGAGGTGTGCAGTAGGAACTATAGAAAGTTTCAAGGTTAAGGTTGGACTGCACCAGGGATCAGCATTAAGTCCATTCCTGTTTGCAGTGATAATGGACAGGCTAACGGATGAAGTAAGGAGAGAACCACCGTGGACGATGCTGTTTGCTGATGATATTGTGATTTGTGAAGAGACCAGGGAAGAAGTGGAGCGAAGATTAGAATCCTGGAAGTATGCATTGGAAAGAAGAGGGATGAAAATAAGTAGGTCAAAGACCAAATATCTTTGCATAAATGGAGGAAATGATGACGAAACAGTAAAGATGGAGGATGCAAAAGTGCCAAGAGTAAAGGAATTTAAGTATTTGGGATCAACGGTGCAAGAAAGTGGTGGTTGTGAGAGGGAGGTAAAGAAGAGAGCACAGGCAGAATGGAACGGATGGAGAAGAGTATCGGGAGTAATCTGCTACAGGAGGTTACCAGCTAGAGTAAAAGGAAAAGTGTACAGTTCAATGGTAAGACCAGCAATGGTGTATGGACTTGAGACAGTGGCAGTCACAAAGAAACAAGTAGAAGAGATGGAAGTCGCAGAGATGAAAATGTTGAGGTTTGCTATGGGAGTGACAAGAAAAGACAAGATTAGAAACGAGCACATCAGGAGTGCCGTTAAGGTTGAACAGTTAGGAATGAAGATGAGGGAGGGCAGGCTGAGGTGGTATGGACATGTCATGAGGAGAGACCAAGAGTATGTAGGAAGAAAGATGAAGGAAATGGAGTTACCAGGAAAGAGGAGAAGAGGGAGACCAAAGAGAAGATTTTTAGATGCTGTAAAGGAAGATATGGGGAAGTTGGTGTGAAGGAGACGGGTGTTGAAGACAGAAAGATGTGGAGAATGATGATACGCTGTGGCCACCCCTGACTAAAGGAAAAGGCCGAAAGAAGAAGAAGAAGTTGACGACAAAAAAAATTTTTTTTAAATTAAAACTTTTTGGAATTAATTTAAAACTTAAAAAACTGAACCTATCTGCATTGGAAATACTACTGTAGCATTACAGAAGTTTGATTGTAGAGAATGAACTTGTTTTCTCATACCTACTTACATTCAGAGCGGGGCCAGTTTTTATACCAGCCTGGTAAACGCGAACAAATGATTCAGAAAACCGTTAAAATTTTCTTTACTTTAAATTGATGGCCAATTTTTTTTTTAAATGAATTGAAAGCTAAAAGCATATTTGGTACTGGTTAAGTATGAGGTCTAACATCTCTAACCCTAACACCAGTGGCGTGCGGTGACCTCTGAGACTAATCATGCAATTGGCATGCCAAAACCAGGTCATAAAATTTGGTTTATTCAAAACCAATTTTCGTCCTAGATTTAAGGTGATCTCTAAAAAAAAGGTCATCGCCTGAAATCATTCCGGGTAATGCACTTTTTGTCCCAAAAACGCAGTGATGTCTAAAAAAAAAGTCATTTCAACCAGTCTCCAATTTCTTGCTTTTTGTCCTAAATTCACGATATTCTCTAAAATAACACCAAAAAATAGGTCTTTGTCTCGCATCAGTTTCAGATTTCATCCGAAACAAGTAATATCTCTCCCCGAATTTAACGATATCTATCTCATCACGCGAAAGTTCGTCATGCAATTCCTAAAAATTTGGTCTGACTGCACGCCACTGCCTAACACAAAACCTAAGCCTAACCCTAACCAGATCTTTTAAAAGTTAGACCGCATTCTTAACTAGACGCTAGTCAATAGACTTTTTTAAAGATGATAGACCGCATGCTGAACCAACACAACACATTCAATCCAAAGTGAAGATTTTTTTGTTTTTCACTTTTATGTGAAGTCAAATTATTTGAATATTACAATAAAAAAAGCGTTGTGGTAAAGTGTAAACTATTTATAGCCAGAAAAGATTATTTCTAAGCTTTTCATCGGACACATTGTTCAGAAGATAAATATCTGAATGAAGGAAAAAAAATTCAATTGATTGTCAAATAAAAATGAAAAAAGATCTGGTGTGGGTTGGAAAAAGAGCAATTGTATTGCCCATGGCTAATACGCAATTGCATTATTGCTTCATTTCAAACTCTGTCGATTATTGGTTTTCCTGACACTGACGTTGAAAATCTTCAATGATAGACTACTATCTGAGCTGAGTACAAAATTGCTGAACCAAGTAGTAGCATCGACAAAGGCTTTTCTAAACTTAACGCCTGATAATAATCTACATGTCGTCAGCTTTTTTGTAATGCCACCGTTTACTTTGTGCATTACTTAATTGCATCTCATTATTGATAAAAACTGACTGTTAGGAGAAATTACCGGAAAAGGCAAATAAGCTAAAAATATTATGTAAACAAAACTTTGAAGATGCAATTGTACCCATGCACCTGTTAACATTGTAAAACTATGTGGCCTGATAAAGGTTAAATTGTATTAGCTTTCATTTTTCAAGTTTTGAAAAAAAAGCTTTTATAGGATTAATGGCTCTGCTTTTTGGATAAAATTATTGGGATATGTATTGATTTCTATATTGTTTCAACTGATTTGACAATTACTTTTAATATTTTTTCAAAACTAAGTTCTCTATAAAGCTTAAGTTGCAATGCGAGAAAGCAATATAAAAATTCTCCAAAAAAGCAAAAGTTGAAACTGAAAATCAAAAATACAAGATTGAAATGTATGCAAAAATTTTATTTCTTAATAAACGTTTGAGCTTCAAGTACAAAATCAAATTCATTTGAAAATACTTTTTTCACTTGATTTTAACGATCTGATTTGTTTGTTGTTAAATAATTTTTTGCAAACGAAAAAACACAATTCTTACCTGTTTAAATCTTTCCCATTCAGGCAATTAGATTTTCCATATTTTGTAGAATTAAGTGAAAAACATTGATAAAGATTGTCATATACATTTCCACCTTTAATGCGACGACTGCATTGAAACTCATCCTCGGAACAAGAACATTCTATCTCATCCGAACCATCTTCGCAATCTTTAACTCCGTCACACATGTATTTTGTGGGAATGCAACTTGCCGATCTATTGCTGATAAATTTATAAAAACAGTGTTGGATTAACATAGTAGCAGATGTATGGATGATATGATGTTGGATTAACATAATAGCAGATTTAGCAGCTGCTACGGGCCCCGCGCTTGGTTGGGCAAAAAAAAATTTTTTTAAATCGTCACTATGACGTAGCACATAGCGCCCTTCAATCAGAATAGTGCGGCCATTTTTTAAAATTTTTCCGAATTTTTTTCTAAGAATTTTTCTTTAATTCTAAGAATATTTTGACAACC
The DNA here is from genome assembly GCA_963680785.1 of Diplosoma virens. Classification (NCBI taxonomy): domain Eukaryota; kingdom Metazoa; phylum Chordata; class Ascidiacea; order Aplousobranchia; family Didemnidae; genus Diplosoma; species Diplosoma virens. The sequence goes on from OY796883.1 coordinate 51,253,183, forward strand.
GGAAATATCTCTATTTTTTTAGATTGAAATCCGGTATGTCACTTTTTTATTGTTGATATCCTTATCCTGATATGTATTTTTTGCATGTTTTATGTGTCTGTAAAACGTATTCTTGGCTATTTGTTGACGTAGCAATTTTGGCCTTCTATTTTTAACTATATTAGAAAGCTTTTTGCATGTATCCTTACTCTAATTTCTTTACTCTAATGTAATGTTAATGTAATGTTTAGCTTTTCATTTTCAGACTGACTTCACAATGACTTTACGAGACAGAGATATGGGAAGGAAATATCTTTTCGGAGCAGAGAAAGCCAAAAGAAAGAGAGAGGCATCAGAAAAGCAACAGAAATTACCGCAAAAAATGCCTAAACTTACAACTTTTTTTCTACTGCGTCACCATCTGCTGTTGGCTCAATTACTAATAATAATGCTACAATGCTGGAACTTCAGCAGCTTTGCTCAAGCTCAAGTACTACCAAGCAACAACAAAAAGCAACCGAGGCAATGGAAACTCAACCGCCTTGCTATTCACCAGACCTATCGTTCCAGATTTGGCAGCTCAATCCAATGACTTGGGGGAGTGGCCTCTAATTCTTACATATAAACAAAAAAAGAAATAGACAGCAAGAGGCAGCTCAGAATGTCAACACATGAACAGTGACTTTACCAAATCAAAAAGATTCTATGCGGCTGAAGGTTACAATAGATTTTGTAAAAACCAATATTTTACTCATAAGTATAAAACCACAAATGAAAGGCGGCTTAGGGAGTGGTTATGTTACAGCGAGACCAAAGGCAATCTTTACTGTTTTACCTGCAAACTAGCAGCCTCATCAAACACTGATTTGCACATATTTTGTGAAGTTTTCCATGACTGGAAGAATGCACAGCTGCTTATTGAAAGACACGAGTTAAGTTCGATGCACAAAGCTAGGGTCCTGTATCTGATCAATCTCCATAAAGATGGGAAAAAAATTGATGCTGCCCTGACGAAACAATTTGAGGACGAGAAGAAATACTGGGGTTTCCAACTGGAGAGGATCATAAATGTCATAAAGTTTTTTTGTAAAAGAGAGTAGGCCTTCAGAGGAACAGATGAAACAGTAGGGTCTCCTAACAATGGAAACTATTTGAGACTGTTGGAGATTCCTGAAACAGTAGATCCATTTTTGTGCCAACACATCAAGATACAAGCAAATGGTAAAAAAGGGCACACTTCCTACTTATCAAAGACCATTTGCGAAGAGGTAGTCAAGATGTTGGGAAAAGCAGCTGAAGATATAATCGTCAGTGAACTGAAAGAAGCTAAATACTTTTCCATATCATTATAGTTTCAACCCTGGACATTGGTCACACGGACCAGCTTTGTTTCACTGTAAGGTATGTCAAGCCAACAGGGCCTATGGAAAGGTTTCTGGCATTTCTTCCAATGCAGGGCCATACTGCTCAGCAAATTTTTGACAGCCTGGTACAGTACACCCGTGAGAAGGATATCAATCTTGCCGATTGCCGTGGACAGAGTTATGACAACGCGCCAACATGGGCGGAAAATATAACGGAGTACAGGTACTTGTCAAAGAAAAATTTGGTGCTGTTGCAGAATATGCTCCATACTATGCTCGTTCGTTAAATTTAGTTGGTGCATGCGCTGCACAATCGTGTCCAGAAATAGTTCAGTTCTTTGACTTCGTTGAAAATATCTATGTATTCATTGCTGCTTCAACAAACCGCTGGTCATTCTGGAGCGTGCAGGTGGTGAAGTGCAAAAGAGGCTCTCTGCAATACGATGGTCCACAAGAGCTGATGCCATTAAGGTTATTAAAGAACGTTTTCCTTTCATAAAGGAAGCACTGAAGAAACTTGCGAATGACCAAGAGAAAAAGGCAAAATCAGACCTAAGTAGACAGCAGGCAATTGGACTCCTCGAGAAAATAGAGTTGCTCGAAACTGGAATCTTAGTGCTTTTTTGAAATAGCTTACTCGAGCGCTTCCAAGCAACTCAAGCCTTTCTTCAAACAAAGCAGCTAAATTTCAACATTGCTTCAGAGTTGTGTGCCTCTTTGGCAGGATCCCTACAGAATTTCAGAGAACAATTTGATATTTTTGAGTCAGAGGCGCAGAAGCTGACTCAAGTGCAGGATTACCGACCAACAAGAACAAGAAGAATTGTCCAAAATCGAAGGCGAGATGATGATGTAGGCAGTGGCCGTTCAGTTCCAGATGCAATAGATAATCAATCACGTAAACACAGATTCCGGGTGAAAGTTTTCTTTGCAGTATTGGACAGCCTACTATCTGCGCTGAAGCAACGTCGTAAGGCATACACCCAATTGAACACACGGTTTAGTTTTTTTCGAAATCTGCATGACCTAACACCTGCGCAGATTCAAGAAAGTGCTGACAGATTTTTAGAAGTATATGCCCAGGATTTGGAAGACGGATTGAAAGATGAATTACCTCAGTTTTCAGAATTCGTAAAGCACATTGGTGTTGATTGCTTTTCTCCAGAACTCAACTATTTCACTTTGGTTGAAGAAAAAAATATTGACAACACGTCTCCTAACATTGACAATTTGTTATGTATTTATCCATGTATGATGGTAACTAATTGTACTGGAGAGAGATCATTTTCAAAAATGAAGTTGATTAAAAACTATCTGCGAAACACGATGGGACAAGAGCGGCTAATTTATTTAACTTTTTTGAATATTGAAAATGATATTCTGAAGTCACTGAACTCATCTAAAATAATTTCCAAATTTGCAGAGATCAAAATGCATCGAAAAGATCTTTGAATGATGTTGTTGAAGTTTTATATTTCTCTTTGCAAATAAAAAATTGCATTAGACCTTTGTTGTTTTTTTGTTGTTGTAGAATGTAGATCAAATCTATAAAATATTCAATTACTTCCCGGTCATTATCTATACATCAAATCAATCTGCTACGGGCCCCGTACGTGGTTAATCCGGCATTGTATAAGAACAATAAGGAATTAAAAAATTTTAAAGTATAATGAAAGATTTAATTGTTAAAATGTATTTAGAACTAATTTCTATATTTATTGATACAATTCATTATATTATCTATCTTAAGAAAGTTATTTAAAAATATATTTTTTAAGCTGTGTTTGCTTTTAGTCTCTAAATTCGTTGACATAAGAATTTCAAAATAAATTGAATTGGCCCTACTGATTGATTTAATGGTATTCTTCTCATTTTAAAAAAGGAAAATTGTGACCCTAAAAACCCAAATATTCCCAAGAACAAACATGAAGAAAATAAAAAAAACTCTGAACATAAATAACATACTATGATGTCACAGACGTCTAAAAACGTTTCCACATTTTTAAAGGTCAACATGCCAAAAAAGAATATTTTTCAACCTTCAGTGAAATCAACGCTTGCTTCATTTAGAGCCACAGTGGACAACTGGTGATCCTAAATAATATTTTATGTGGCTGTACTCAGTCCCCTATTCAACTAATTTAACTGAATAAGATTTTCTCTTTATCGCAGCTTTGTTTTGAAATGAAACAATACAACAAATAAGATTACAAATAACGATTGTGGAATATAGTTTTCAAGCAAACAAAAACGTTTTTATGTGCAAAAAAACAGAAGATAAAAAAAAGTATTTAGTTGCGATCAAAAGCCAGTAAGCCCGTTCATATTTTGTTTACAGGTATTTCGTGTCTTCACCTGTTTTTTTAGGCTTTAGTCAAAACTAATTTTGTAAAGTGCCGGCAACAACAAAAAGGTTGTGCATCACTGGTTTAAAGAATGAACTTTGCATTAGAATCACCGGTAGCGACGAAATACGTTTATGACAATAATGAAAGATAATGTTCAATAACGTAGTTTAGTTTATCTCGTAAGTTATTTTAACTTTTGTAGTAGGCTCTACTTCATAGTTATTTTAATTGTCCGCATTGTCAGCAGCGTGGTCAAGTGGCCAAGAGCAAGCTTGTGAAGTCTGGAGAATTTTTTCCGACTTCAACTCCGAATCCAGAACGTCTAAAAAACAACTCCGACTTTACTCTAAAATGTGCAACTCCGGCGACTCCGACTCCAAATCCAAAACCTTTAAAGACCTAGTTTAGCGCAAACAAAACCTTTAAAAACAAAAACGACTCCGACTCTGCCTAATCGTAAAAACCGACTTCAACTCCGCTAAATTTTAAAAACAACTCGGACTCCAATTTCTCCTTAACTGCAACTCCGGAGACTCCGACTCCACAACCCTGGTTAAGAGCGCTATGATTGCGATCGACGTGGTTGTGGTTCGAAACCTACTCGTGTCATTCTGTTGTGTCCTTAAGAAATACACTTTACGGCAAATTTCCCTGCTTAGCGGTCCAACCAACCAGTTCTAAATTTCAGTCATATCTTCATAAGACTAAAAAACAAAACGAAAAATTTCAACCGGACAGCAATATCTTGGTATCTCCGGAAGCAAATCAGGGTAATTGTTTGTCCTATGTATAGCGCCTCCGTCGCTTTCCTACGAGTTAAAAACATAAATATAGAGATTAAATGAAATGAAAAAATTAAAGTATTTTTTAAGTTAAAATTGGATTATTTCTAATAAGCGAGATCTAAACAAAAAAGTAGACACAGAATTTTGAGGTGTTTCAATAAGAAGGATCTAGTTTTTAATTTTTTTCAGGACTAGTTGACGACCTCTTTAAAAAACGCTATTTTCATTAATCCAATAAACTTCGTAGCACACTCAAGTTTTACAAATCGTTTATATTGCTTGAAAGGTGTTGATTTTATAAATTGTCATATAAAGTTTTATTTCTTTGCTACATTTTGTGTTTCATTCTTTGCTGGCAAGTTTTTAAACCTTTACTTTACCAATTGTTATTTCTTTCTCATTTGTGTTGGTCGGTCGTAAAATTCAATTTGTGGTGCCTCTACTGCTTAGATCAGGGGTGGCCAACCTTTTTTCCTCAATCGCTAATTTTATTCGAGTCCAGTTCATATCTGCCACACAAACAAAAGACTTCCAAATTTCATAGTGAAACCAAGATGATCTCTAAAAAAAAAAAGGTCAACGCTGGAAAAAATTCTTTAAACTTTTTCTTTTCCTACTGAAACCAAGCTGTTCTCTAAAAAAAAAAAAAAAAAAAAGTTCATCGCTGAAAATCATGGTGCAATCCGCCACAGGTTGCCCTTGATATAGCCCAATGTCCACCCCTGATATAGCTAGATATAAGTTGTAAAACATTTTTCATTTGAAATATTTTTCCCAACTGCAATGCGCCACCACTAACTGTCCAATGCGCCGCAGTTTGGGCACCCCTGGCTTAGATAATTAGCGCATAATCTTACTCAAAAACTGCCGGTCGTTTAGAATTCTAATGATTTTGCTTTAAAAAAATGATACCGTAATCGTCTAATAAAAACTCGCTTGTTTAAATTCTGGAACTAAATAATAATCAGACTTTCTGACCCAGGGGCCAGACGTAGAATGAAACTTGAGAGAGCGAAAACAAACCTGGAAAGATCATCCGTGAACAGTCAATATAAAGTTTTGTTTTGTCCAGTAAAGTTGTTGCCGTTAACATTATGTGATTTGCAACTATAACAAGATTTGTCAATGCTTGAAAAAAATGTTTTTTGCTCAATCAGGCTTGCCTTAATATTTAATTTCTGATCAGAGTTTTGTTTCGAGTTTATAAATTAATTAATTAATCTTCCGCAAAGATTAGGAAGCATCATCATAAAAGTGATGATTTTACTTGCACTGCTATCTGTTCGAAATAGCAGATCATCAATTCTTTACTGAACCACATATATGATTGATGAAAAACTTGAGATCAGTCTTAGTTTTGATTATTTGTGGTCTTGATCTTAAAATTATGAGGTTGGTCTCGAGGTCATGTGATCTTGGTCTGGCATTTTAAAAATTGGTCTCGAAACTGAAATTTAAAAAAATTTTTTACTTGATGTCATAATGAATTTTTTCAAATTGATTTAAAATTAAACTCTATTGACCAGATTTGTTTTAATTTTCAGTTGCAAAGGAAGCTGATTCTGAACGTTTTTAATATTATAATTTTGCTGCTTTCTCACGTTTAATCTGTTAAAGATTTTCATTGTAATCTGGTCCATCTGTGCATGAACTAGACACCTGCAGAGGTCAATATTTTGCGTTATGCACTCGTAACCCGTCTGTACTCGTCAGTATTTTCGTATATGCCGATTCTACCTGGCTCATAACTTTTCATTTTTGCATACTTCCATCAACAATCATTAAAAGTTTTAGTACAATACAACAGCCTGGGGTAGTAAAAGGATAAACCATCCACCCCAGTCTTGTTTGTGTCTGACCGAAGTGAATGTCCCTTAAAACGATAACAACGACAATATTATAAAAAATAAAAATTAATTTTTTATACAAGATAATTATTGATGCAAACTCAAGACTAAAAATTTGCACAGTATGGTACATTTATTTTTTTCAAAATTGTTTTAGCCCGTCTGTACCCGCCAGCTTGCGCCAGCAACCGAATAAAATAATAATAAATGAAGAATTAGAGTTTCGCTATGACGTCAGCCAAAACAAAAAAATGTGCAAAATTGTAGATCCTCTTTAACTGCTGCCGTTTAATAAGCAATTAAAATTTAAGTTCATTAAAACAGTAAAATTAAAACTAAATAAAGTAAAAGAACTAGACCTACATTAACAAGATAGATTGTGTACTCGTATATTCTAATTTGAATAAAGCGGTAGGCAGAGCGGACATTGATTTGTAAAGTTTAACTGCAGCAGTTAACTTATGGTTACTATGAAGCTTAAAAAGAAATTAAATCCTTGTTTTGGATCTTGATTTGAATATATGACGTCATAAACAATATGTTTTGTATTAAAAAATGATAAACTTTGCTTAAAAAAAAAATAATAGTAATAATGTTTATGTAGACCGCTCTATACCGTGAGATTTTTAAAGTCATACGGTCTCAGAGCGGAAAAAGTATCAGTTAAAAATAAAATACAAGTAGCATACCAAAAAATAAAAACAACAACAAACAACAAAAACAAAAAAGACAAGTTGTACACACTATTCAACAATAATTCAACCATATTTTAAATAATACTTCCCAAATATTCCATTAACAATAAAGAGATAAAAAACTTTGCAAATATCAGTTTAAATAGGACAAAATAGGTAAATATATGTACATCACAAATATCAAAAGAGGTAAAGATTAATTTTTTTACACTTCAAAAGCAATTCTAAAATAATAAGTCTTTTAATTTTTTTTAAATACATTTAAATGATTACAAGAACGTAAATCTATCGGCAGTGAATTCCAAATTACACACATCTTATGAGAAATAGTTTTTTCAATGTGATGTCCAGTATTAATAATTGTATGGTCATTTTTTGATCTGAGATTTTTACAAAAAAGGTTTGTACACATAAAACAGGTCGGAAAGATATTCACTATTTTTTAGATCATAAGACATAGTTTATAGTTAATGCAATATATAATAGGTAATATATAGTATCTGGACAAATCATGATTTTTTGATAGTATGTTATAGATAAATCGAATACCGTACATGCATTTAAGTTATTTGATAACTTGGAGCTAGATATTTCTAAATATCGAGTTTTAAAACTTTTTCAAGTAAAATTTATTTCTGACTCCAATAGTAATATCCGTTATGTTAAGAATAAAATTTCCGAGAAATTTCTTGAGAAAGATACAAGTTTAAGAAATCAGCCTCAAATTTACAGGAATAACACCAACGCTTCTTATTTTTCCAGGCTGTTATTTCTACAAATAGTTTTGCAGTTTTTTACCTACTGTGTTTTGGGTACCACATAAACGCAAAATAAATTTCATTTATTCTCATTATTTTTTGCTTAAAACTTAAGTCAAAATAAAGTTATAGCTGATTCATCAGGTAACTTCGTTTTATAAGCGTAAAAACTACTTTTCTTTATAAATCTATAAATGTTGCACTGTAGACTAAAATTTATATAATATAGGTTCCGCTGATAAAGTAGTAGAATAACCTTTGTAGGCCTTGCTGTTATGTATATATAAAATGGGTCCCCTTTTTACCAGGCCCCCCTGTTGTAAACGCCATCACTGGCCTAGGTAGAGCAAAAAAGTTACTAGCCTACTTGTAGAGACATAATCAAAGTATTATAATAAATTTCTGTGCCGAAGCGTGTCACAACTGCAAAATACAATCACTTAACATGATAATGTTGAGCTGTTGGTAAACATGTGTCTAATGTGGCTCTCCCGGGAATCAAACTCAGACTTGCCGCGTAATATAGACTAAATTTTGCACATTTGTTTAAAATTTTCTGAAATATTTTTATTGCTTCAATTGATTTATCCCAACTATAAAAAGTTTGAGAACTATTGCTCAAGGTAACGACATTGCTTTGATCGAGTCTTGAACACTTAACTTATTGTTTATGATTCGGCTCTTTACAGACGCAGCGCTTTAGTTTCAATTATTTTTGGATATTGTTTGCGTTTGATTTGAAGCAAACGTTTCGTTTTCATTAAAAACTTACAGCAGTTTAGTTTTTGGTAAATATGACCTTCGTTAGTGCCAGCGTTAAAATGTAGTTGCGCATCCCGTTGTATTAGATATCCCTGCTTAAATCCCTTTTGATTGAAACAAGTCTTTATTTATTTTAACAATTTTTAAAGTTTCTTATTGCTAATGCACATCTCTCTTTATTGAGTGTTTAACCAGCAACCCTCTTTTTCGTGCATAGGTCTATAGATTCATAGATCACAACTTTTAAACATACTAGATCAGGGTCGGGAAAACTCAGAGGGTCACCTATTCACTTTTATAATTAATCGCTGGCCATAATTAATAAATGTAGAAATATGAGGTTTAAATTACTGTATACATAAATTTCGTTACAACAAAAACTTGTTTGCTTTATTTAGGAAAAAATATACGTAAGATCAAGATAGTGACGTTTTTTGGTTCGTGTCCAACTTCACATGAAAGATAATTCAAAATAATCGTGAAATTTAAAGCGAAAAAAAGTTTCCTTACTTTGATTATTATACCGATAGCAATCCAGGGTATTCTAGTAGAAAAAAGATTTGGTTTCCGGCGTGTAAAAAGTTGGGCACCCTTGATCTAATCTAACTGTTGCGGTTCCAAAATTGCATCACCTTACATAACTGCACACCTACCACATTGATATCTTATTAAGACGAAAAAGATTTTGGAATCAAAATTTTATTCAGATTTGTCGCGAGTCATGTTCTAAGCATTAGCTGCTATCATAATTGTACAACACCAAATAATTTTGAAGGCAATATATTTTTGCCCATTTTTTTCGATAATTGGCCAAATCATGATCTCGCATCAGATCACGGAGATGCTGACGTCACTCAGATTATTTTTGAAAAACTTTTTTTAAAGATCACTTTAAATGATATTTTAGTAAATAAAATTTTAGTAACTTTATCGTCAACATAGCGTTATCATTATTGGATTCTAGAACTCAATTTATTTTAAGAATCGGATATTTATCTAGAAACTTTTAGCTTCCAGTTTAGCGTTAAAGTTTTTAACAACTATAATAAAAACATATTGTTTATGACGTCATACATTCAAATCAAGGTCCGAAACAAGCATTTTAATTTCTCTTGAAAGCAACTTTTGGCAGGTGCTAAATTTTAATGTATTTGTAGACTAACTGAAACAACAATATTCAAAAATCTATGTTCGCTTTCTCTGGCTACTGCTTGATTTGGGCTAAATTAAAATTATACTGTATAATCTATCTTGCTGCAGTAAATCTCGTTTTTTGTATTATTTCATTCGTTTTTTTGTTAAAAGTTGTTTTTCAATCAATAAAAACTAGCTTTAAAAAACATTTTCGTAATCGAGTTACTTAATCTCTTAAAATTGGATTAATTTAGTGTGAATGCTTTAACAGTAAGAGTGTGGGTAGAAACATTCAAAACATTACCAGACTTGTTTGTTGGCCGAAAGAAAAAATTAAAGTCCAGATCACAATAATTTTACAGCGTTTTCACGATTGTTGGAATAAACGTGAAAAAGCTGGAAAATTAAGAATCCGAGTCTTAGCTTTTTACTACTTCAATTTGCAGCAATGGTCGATTGAGTGTCATTCCTAAGCAAATTGCAAAATTCATAACAATAACATCAAGTAACAAAAATATCAAAAAATATCATCTTAAGACAAATTTAAAAAACACGAGACCGGGAACAAGACCGAGCCATCAGCACAAGGTAAAGACCGAGACGAGAGTGAGACCACGAAAAATCGGTACCAACACCAAAAGCAGCCTCGAGACCTTTATCATTGACATCTGCACAATGTCTTGATGCTGAAATGTTGAAGGTGTTGATGTCAGTATAGCAGGTAATTGTAAATAATTTAGAGCAACATATCAGTAACAGGTGAACTGTGCTGAATGAAATGAACTATGTAATCAACAAAGAAATGATAGAAATTAGCGCTTTGCAGAAAAGGCGCAACGCGTGGCAAACATCATACAGAACTTTTTTTCATTTCATTTCAAAAAATGAATGAAATGAAATGAAAAAAAGTTTAGTATGATGTTTGCCACGCGTTGCGCCTTTTCTCCAACGCGCTAATTTCTATCATTTCTGTTATTTCACATTCCGTTTACATTTTGGTTTATCAGTTGTTGTTTTGTCGAATAGTTGAAAATCATTTTTCAGGTTGTTCGTTTAAATTAATTCTTATATAGGTTTTTCGTTTACAGTTTAAGCGTATTTAATTTTTGGTTTAAACTTTTATTAAAGTCTTGTTTAATGTTGTTACTTCAGGTAGGTTTTGAACCGAGCCCATGTTGATCACAATCACGGCGACTCTAACCACTGGATCACGCTGCTGACATAAGATATATATAGACCCCAGTATATACAGTAGATTAGAATGGACATTATAAAAGAAATAGGATTTATATGGAGCCCTTAGCAGAGACTTATACTCCATGCGTGCGAGATGTGGGGCGCACACCCTGTAACTTTCCCCAGCAAAGTCTAAAAATATTTTCTTAAATTTGAAATCAATTAGAATAATATTTTTATCAACGCAAAATATATTTTATTTCACTCTTAAAACAAAAATTTATGACGCAACAATAAACTTTTATTGAAATTTTGAACGGTTTTTTCTTTTTTATAAGAAGAAAGTCAATTTCATTTTAATGTTTGCTATGTTTGTGCTTCTAAAGCAGTGGTTCTCAAACGGGAGGAACTCTTCCCCAGGGAGGAATTTCGTGACTTTAGGAAGGAAATTTGTGCATTTAATACTTTTGCGTTACATCAACCAAATTCAGTTTAACTCTTTCGCTATTGCTACTTTTGAAAATTTTAATTGTTGGTATTTCTCTATTCTTATGTAACAGTAACACGTAGACTCCCCAAGATCGGGTCGCGGATTTTTATACTGTGTAGTAGTTCTATCTTAAATTCTTACGTGTGAGTAAAAATGGAGTAATTTGACAATCTTATGCAAAAAAACTGAGTAGTCCCAGTGAAACAGTTGTGATTTATAGTTAATTGATATACGTATTTGGCAGAGAGAGAGAGAGAGAGAGAGAGAGAGACACGTTTGGATCTGCAGGCTTAAATTTATTAATGTACATCAATAGAAGTAACTTTTTGCTTAAAATTTCAGTTTCTAGTGGTCACTGTTTAGCCAATTTAACTATTATTTGAGATGAGTAATAAAAAGTGAAAATTTAAAGAATCTTATATGCAGTATGGTATTAATTCTGTCGTGTTTAGCAATAAAGAAAGACCACAGTGTTTACTTTGTAATAATGTACTAAGTAACGATTTAATGAGGCCAGCAAAACTTAGCAGCATTTAAATAATGTCTACTTGCAAAACAAAGAAAAGGCAAAATCAATTTTTAAGGACACCGAAAAGCTTTGAAGAAGATGATACTGAATGTTCCAGGATAAATTTTTAGAAGAGATTGCAAGATTGTTAAAGCTTCATGTGTAGTGGCTCTTGAAATTGCAAAATAAAAAAGCCCCACACCATTACAGAAACATTAATCAAGCCTTATTCTCAAACGTTTTAAAAATGGCTGACATAATGCTGGAAAAAGATGCCGAAAAAAACTGGCATTAGTTTTACTTTCCAATAACACAACTCAAAGATTAATCAAAGATTTGTCTAATGAAATCAAATTCCAGGTCGTAGATCAAATCAAAACTGCTTCTTTTGGTCTATTTGCAATTCAAATTGACAAATCAACAGACATGTTTTGGAGCTTACAAATTATTCTACTGCTCGGCAAGTATACCAAGAAAACTGTCGGCTACAATTCTGGATTTTTGAAGAGTCTTACCCAAAACAACAACAAAAAAAACATTTTACATTCTTACACCCTTTGTGTTGACCAATCTGTGCAAGTCAAGATTTTCTTCTCTGCTGCAAATTAAAAGCAATACAAAAATAAACTAGACGTTAAAAATGACTTGCCATGTGCACTCTCTCAGACTGCACCCCGTATTCGACTGCTTTCAAATAAACAAGAACAAGTATCATATTTATTTGAAAATTTAGTAAATATATTTCTAAATTGCTGTCTTTCCCCATTTTGTCTAGTGATTCTAGTAGTGGTAATACGGCTGGGGGAATAAGAAATTCAGAATAAACAAGGGAAGCATACAACAAAAACATTTGAGAACCACTGCTCTAAAGCCTAAACGTAAAATGTGATTTGAAGTGGTTGGGTTAAACGTCGCAAACCAAAATAATTCATTAAAATCCAATTAAATTTTAATAAGCCTTTCGTTTTTACATTTAAAAATTATAATAATTTAAGCAAAATGATTAAAGCAATTTGATGAAAAATAGCGTTGAAAATATTAAACAAATATTTTCAAGTAGTTACAGCGAAAAATAGAAATAATAAGTGCTAGACAAACTTAAACAAAAATTGAATTTGACAACGAATTAAAAAAGCAAGGAAGAAAACTTTTGCAATGTTTTATGACTTCTCTTTTTTCGTTTGGGGGATATGGACGGGAGCTGGGTGATCTACTAAATGCCCGGATATGTTTCCATCAGCCAGATCACCAAGTTCTTGTTGACGTTTAAGAGGGTACGGGCTCCATTTGGATAGTAATAAATTGGGCAAGAGGTTATTACGTGCTCAGCTCTCTGCTCCTTTGCGCCACACTGACAGACCGCCGTAGAAACCATATCCCATTTATCCGTTTCTGAGCGAAATAGACCAATGTCGGTTTGGAGGTGGTTAAGCTTGACCTATCCAGGTCTAGAAAAGCTAATTACCGGTGGCGTTGAGCTAACACTATTAATAACTGTATAGAGTCGAGAGGTGCTCTCCCGCCACTCCATGCTCCTTCTATATTCCGCCCATCGTTCTACACTGATGCCTGACAGGGCAAAGTTTTTCAGCATTTCCAGTGCAGCAGGCACAAATGAGTGTCTCAATTTAAGTGTCACACTTCATTACTAATAATTTTAATCATAACGATGTAGTTTATTCCCGTTAAAAATAATTCGTAGTCTTATTATGAAATAATAACCGCGTCGCCTTGTAGCGCTGCTCTCGTATTATGCGATATACGTCCGATTCGCTCTCTACTGCTCAATACATGTATCTTTTTTCTCTTTTCGCCGACAGAATGACGTAATATGTTTTGTCCAAGCGCTACTATAGCTCGATAATTTTGAAATGTTCTGGTGCATTCGAGCATAGCGCTTTCTCTAGGGAATTTGGGCTAAATCTCAAATATACAAGTGAATTTGCGTCACGTGATCTTTTCTCTATATAAAGCCGATGCGTAGCGAAACGTTATTATTATTATTAGGTGATTTGAGACGACTCGAGAGACGGCTCGAGTGAAAGTGAATTTTTTTGGGCACAGGAGGTGCCCCGTTAGATTTTGTATCAGTTGACGATTGTTGAATTTATTTTGCGCCAGTGGTTGGGAGTTGTGTTCTACAGAGGTAGAATTATTTGTGTTGATTGAATCAAGTTATAGCGTTGAGTTCGCTTTGCAGTTTGGCAAAGCGTGGAATAGAAGTTTTGTCGGTCGTGATCTTTGTAATACGTTCGTTCTTATTAGAGGCATTGGTCTCTGTTTGTTGTGAAGAAGAGTCTTCAACGAAATCAATCCGAGCTTTCGTCAAACCAACTGTACAAAAGCTTCAAGCTCATAGCAAGACTACTTCTTGAGTCAGAATAAAATAAAATTTAGACACAGCTTTGTTTCAGCGCAGGTATTTGGGTTATCTAGTTCAACTGGTCCTTTAGGATTCCCAAACAAAGTCCGTGACATTAAGTTTTCCGCAGCTTTCACGAAATAGAGACAAGAGTCTTTCATATAGAAGGTGTTCTGGCTCCTGGGCGCAGCAATTTGAATGCTTTATTTTTAGTGATTTTTAAAGACTGATAATTAATGGTTTTAATCTTAAATCGGCTTTATTATTTTATATGGTTTAATTTTTAATGAAATTTATTTGACGAAGTTTGCCGTGGTGACGTTCGTGAGATACACGAATTCTTTTGTTTTGATTCAGGTAGAGAGCTTTCTTACTTTAACTTCAACAATAGGTCGACAAAAAAATTTTTTTCACTTAAAATCAAGGAAATCTGCTGTGCATAATGTGTCACGAAACAGCATTTAAACCTATTTTAACTAGTTATTTACTTCATCTGTATATTTTTTTCTTCTAAGACAGGAAAACTTTGAAGGAGTTATATTTTAGGCAACCGTCAAGCGATTGCTTCGATCTAACTTTGAAGACGCCAAGATATTGTTTTCCAGTTGAAAGTTTTTTTGGTTTTTAATTTTTATTTAAAAATATGACTGAAATTTAAAGCTGTTTGTTAAAACCGTCAAACGGTGAAAAGTGCCCAAAAGTGCTTTTTCAAGACGTAACAAAATAATAAGTGTAGGTTTTGCACCGGAGTTGTGTCAATTGCTTGAGTTATTAATACGGGTCTTCTGTACTCGACCACGCTCTCGGCATTTGTGATAAAAAAATAAAATGCTGCTATTTTTCTTTATAGCAATTGCGGCCCGCGAAAACCTCGAAAAAAATTTTGGTCCACAATAAGTAAAAAGTTGGGCAGCCCTGTTCTAAATGTTTGTTAAATAAAATTAAAAATTCTATTGGTTTTGTTACCAGGTAAGTTATTCATAATTTTTCTATGCTCTTCTGGTAAACAGACTTAACTAAAATCTTCAGTTTATTCAAACTAAAAACTTTAAAAACAGTCAACGTTTCAAGCGTTATTACAGACGCTCTTCGTCAGGACTAACTTGAAAAGTTCATTGCTTTTATCTATTTTATTTCAAGTTAGTCCTGACGAAGAGCGTCTGTAATAACGCTTGAAACGTTGACTGTTTTTAAAGTTTTTAGTTTGAATAAACTGAAGATTTTAGTTAAGTCTGTTTACCAGAAGAGCATAGAAAAATTATAAAATTAAAAATGTTAAACCCGCTCTGGCTGCTGTTCACTATGGTTACATCACAATCAGTAAGTTTTAGTCCAGCCATCTAGCAGTGTTGCTATGCCCAACAAGCTTTGTCTTTATTTGTGTGATAGTAGGTTTTCACCGCCAAATCATGAAATGATAGTTTATTTTGATGACTTGGATTTAAGTTGACTCTATAAATTAATTTAAATTTTACAATCTGTTAACAAAGTAATGAACTTCTTGCTTTTACTAAGCCAGACTTTGCTTGTAGTCAGACATAGTAGTTATTTAAAAATTTTTTCTGAACATCTATATCGTAGCTTGCGGTAATTTTGCTTTTTAAATTAGTTTAAATCCAATATTACATAGCTTAAGTTAAAACCAAAACTTAGTTGACAATGCAACTATTTTGTCACTGTATTTTATGGCAAGCATATTTTGTTACTTTATTTTACAAATATTAATCATTTATGTTTGTGTCAAGATTTTTTGTAGAAATGGATAAAACAATTACAATTCTTGTTTTAACCCTTTAAGGGATATAAGAATTTGATTGTAAAATAAAACGACAATGGTTCAATAATGATGTCACAAATACTTAAAAATTAAAATTATAATGCCTTCACAGAAGTGCTTTTGTTACGTTACAACCACAATCATGGTACACATATGTACCAAGGGTTAACCCTTTAAAGAACAGTGGTACATATGTGTACCATGATTGTGATTGTAACGTAACAAAAGCACTTTTGTGAAGGCATTAGAATTCCAATTTTTAGATATTTGTGACATCATTATTCAACTATTGTCATTTTATTTTACAATCAAATTCTTATATCACTCAAAGGGTTAAATAATATAGTATTTTGTTTGGCTCTTGCACTTATGTATATTCTTGTAACTTTTTGTATCTCCAATCCTATTGCAGTCGAATTGCACGACATAATGACTTTCGGTTAATTTTTGTTAATATGTTGAGACAATTGTTTAAAGACACGCATCACCACGCCAACATTTTGCTGGTGGTGACAAAATTACAAAATTGTAAAAGTTACTTACTTCATCCAATCTGGATCCTCGCATTTGCAGTTAAACTCGCCGGAGCAATCAAAATAGTGGCATCGATCTACAAAAAGAATTTCAAACCATTTCCCATGTAAAATTAAAACTAAAATTTTTCAATCACAAAATATATGTTCAACAAAAAGTAAGTGATAAAAAAATTGTGATAAAAGTAGCAAAATATTAAAACATATGTAAATGCCATGTAATAAATAATATATTTAGAAAATTCTGAAAATAAAAGGGAAATAAAAACAGCGAAGTCACGAGCACGCAGTGTACGCGGTACGAATTGCGAGCACGCGGCGCACACCAGAGTCATCCGGCCATTCCGGCCGCATCATGTCCATGCTTCTCCCTCTGAAGAACAAGCAATATGCAACGCTTTGTAGTTATATGCTCCGACCCTTCAAGCTGAGCCAGTAAAAAAAGATAAGTTTTACTTAGAACTCCGCAGTCTCCTCCAAGGCACCCCTGCAAATGACAAGCTGTTAATTCTTGGCGACTTCAATGCTATAGTGGGCCAAGACGCGGTTACCTGGAAAAGAATACTTGGCAGACACGGCGTTGGAAACTGCAACGATAACGGGCGCTTACTGCTGGAGTTCTGCACGGAGCAACAACTCGTCATCACCAATACCATCTTTCAACAAAAGGACAGTCTGAAGACAACTTGGATGCATTCTCGGTCTAAACACTGGCACCTAATTGACTATGTCCTAGCGTGCCAAATAGACCTCAAAGACATCCTGCACACCAGAGTGATGCCCAGCGCAAAATGTCATACTGATCATCGCCTAGTGCGCTGCAAACTCAAGTTGCACTTCAAACCTAAGCCAAGGAAGGGATGGGCCCCCAAGAAAAAGTTCAAGCTCAGCAAGCTACAATCAGCTGAAGTGAAAGCTGACTTTCAGGCAGACTTACAGGCCAAGCTTGAAAACAACAGGTGCCCAGAAGATCTCTCTCCCAAAACACTCTGGGACAAACTGAAAACCACCATCCTGCAGACATCTGAAGAAGTCCTTGGGTTTACCACTAAAAGGAATAAAGACTGGTTTGACGAAAGCAACGAAGAGTTTCAGAAATTGCTGCCGGAGAAGAGATCAGCCCACCAGGCCACCTGGCCCACTCGTCCTGTCCTGTGAAGAAGGCTACTTTTCGCCACATCTGCGGCAACCCTTAGCTCAAGCTTCGAGTGATGCAAAACGATTGGTGGACCAACCTCGCAGTTAGAATTCAGCAGTACGCAGATGGTGGTAATTTCAGAGGCTTTTATAAAGCTCTCAAGTCAGTGTATGGCCCGACACACCACGCACGGAGTCCTTTGCGCAGTGCGGATGGACGGACACTCCTCAAAGACAAGACATCTATCCTGAGCCGTTGGTCTGAGAACTTCCAGGAACTCTTCAGTGCTGATTGAGTTCTCCAGGACTCAGCGCTCTTCTACATCCCCCAGATATCAATCAAAGTGGAACTGGACAAACTGCCCTCTATGCAAGAACTTATTATTAAAGCCATAGAGCAGATGAAGAGTGGCAAGGCAGCAGGAGTTGACGGAATTCCACCTGAGTTTTGGAAAATTGGAAGGGTAGCGTTGTACAGTAAGTTGTACAGTAATAGTGTTTAGAGTTTGCAACAATGAATTGAGTTAATTATCACCTATTAAAGTACAATGAAAAAGAATTGAAAGCAAAACGTCTAAGCAAATGCAAGAATGGAAGTCGAGAAACTGAAATAAAAGAAATGACCTCGAACTAAATTTTGTAAAGCAATTAATTAAGATACGAAATCGTAAAATGCTAGCTTTATTTCAGCTTTCTAATAAAAAAAACATCCAATATTAAAATCTCTTTTTTTCAAAACAATTAAAACGCGAAACGTAAGAAACCAAAGCGGCGCATCTAAATCCAGAAAATGAGGTTAATTCCTACCTCGCATATTTCAATAAGCCACTAACACTGCACAGATAGACATCAACTATGCAAAAAACACATCAAGATTAATATTTTGACCGACCAAATTAGTGATCTTTGTAAAAACTCTGCATTTCATTCAATGACTGAATTAGTAATTGAAGCCGTTTATTGCAAAAATTAGCTTAAAGAACTAACCAGTGTTTTTAATTCATTGCTTCAGTAAACACTTCTCAGTTTAAGTCTTTTCAACTGTTCATTTCATAAAGCAGCAAAATTGTTTTGTGACCTTAAGCCAATGTAATGACGTCTCACAGCATTAATAATATTTACAAGTTTACTTACGCAAATCAACCCTACCCAATCTTCGACTCGAAGCAGAACTCACAAATAACAACGCAATTAACTTTAACAACTTCATTATGACCAAGCAATAACTTTCAAAACTTTATAATTTCTCTGAAAAATATTAACAAGTTTTTATTCAATCGATGAAACAATTTTGTTTATTTAAGTTTTGCAGAAAATTAATTAGAAATTAATATAACCTTCTATGGTAAATTAATTTAAAACTATATAGACACAAAATAACTAAGTCGTATTTATATAAAGTCTTCACACCCCTGTAAAAGTAAAAAACTTTTTGAATCAAAAGATTATTTTAACATAAGTTTATTATCTTTTAAAAATTTTACTTTAAATGTTATAAAAAAGTGACGTAGCCGCTGTTATAACGTAAAATAATATTAAAGCAGAATTTGATTAGATTGAATAGATTTGAATCGAATTTATTAAAACATTAGATTGAAATAAAATTGCTTGAGATTGTCACGCTTTTGTATTAGAATTGTTGAGTCAGAATCGCATAAATTGTATGTTTTTGGGCTGTGTCAAAGCTATTTTTTAGATAAACTGATGTCGGAGTCACTATATATTACTTTTGGTGACTCCGATTTTCAAATTTTTGGTAAATTATTTGTAAGCTATAGTCAGATTTACCATCTCAATTGACTAGATAATAATCACGTTTAAATATGGTGAATATATTTTTGAGAACTGGGCAGCTTTTTGGCCTTCAATACAAAGTGAAGACAAAAAAACAGTTTTCGCTTGAAAATGATTTTTAATGCAAAAAAGTAAAC
This sequence comes from Diplosoma virens, assembly GCA_963680785.1. NCBI lineage: Eukaryota > Metazoa > Chordata > Ascidiacea > Aplousobranchia > Didemnidae > Diplosoma > Diplosoma virens. Next base: position 51,272,769 of record OY796883.1, read on the forward strand.
TCAACTTTGGTTCGGAATTTGTTTTGTAAAATTTAACAAAAAATTAAGAAAGAAAAATTAAAAAAGTTGGTCAAAATTGTAGTTTTCGTCTTTAAAAGTCAATTTTCACCTTTTACTCAAAATCAGCCTTTTTAAAAACTTGTGAATCTTAAAGAATCAAGGTCCTTGTCTGAAGCCACCGCCTCGACATAATTTCACTGTCAAATACCGTAAGTATGACGTAACTATAAACTCTTGACTATATTTAAAAATTTTAAACCTTGTTTTGGCGCAAGCAGACAAGCCTATATTCTGCTATGTATTTTAAAAGCAGACTTTAAGCCAGACATGGGCATTTTACGGCCGTGGGCCGCGGGGCGCATGCGGTTCTTTGTTTGGCTCTGATCAGCTTGTGAAAGAATCATAAGAAATTGCAAAATAAACGATTTTTTTATTCTAGTGATGCTTGAATTGAATGTGAATTGCTTTGATTTTGAATTGTTTTAATTACATCGCGCATGTGTGTTATTTAGTTGACGTAGTTGAAAGCAAGTTGCAAGTATCGAGACAACTTTTATCGCCACAATGTCAACTAAAAAAAGAAAAATAATTAGGGGCGTATAGTCCATACGTGCGGAGTTTGGGGCACACACCTTGTAATTTTTTACAGCAAAGTGTAAGAAGTATTTTCTTAGATTTTAAATCAAATATAATGATATTTTTATCAACACAATTAAATAAATATATTCATGTCAATCTTAAACGAGAAAATTATGACGTAACAATAAACTCTTTATGATATTTTGAAATTTTGAGCTTCAATTCGGCGCACGCAGACAAGCCAATCTTTTATTTTGTATTTTCAAAGCAAACTTTAGCGGACATTGGCTTTTCTTGTTTTAGAAAAACGCTTTTAATTTATATAGGCTCTTGGTGTCCTGAAAAGTTTAACATAGTGTAAAGCCAAAAATTGTGCACTAAAGTTGACTTAGTTTTTATTAATGGCACAAGCTTTCGTGATCAACTGCTCACTTCGTCAGGCGCGAAACTATTTAATAAAAACTAAGTCAATTTTAGTGCACAATTTTTTATTCTTTTATGATTGATTTCAAGAATCGACATATCTTTCCCAGTTTTTATTCCTTCCAATCCTTTGATGATAGTGTAAAGCGTAGATTAGGGCTACCATACCGTTCGGAATTTTTTGTTAAATTTTGTATCTGGAAGGAATTTTAAAAAAAGACCCAATTGTCGGGAATTTTAGTATTAACCAAAAACAGCGTGCGATTTTTTAAGAAAACACATTGATATGGGATAAAAATGGCAAATTCCCAAACTGATTCTAAGTGCTGAAGACCTTTTTTTTAAAGAACACTATAATTTTGAAACAAAAATAGGAAAATCCGAGATTGAATTGACCTTTTTTTTTGGTCTTCTTCCTAGATTCGTAAACAAATCTATTTTTTCCGCTTCTTCAAAAATTTTTTATTGGTGCGCCTTTGTCTGCCCCGAATTCCGCCTATTCAGATATGGCAACCCTAGCGTAGATTGATTTTCTCTTTTTTATGAAAGAAATCAGTTTTAATTAACTTTTTCCTATGATTAGAAGTGACGTGTCCAGCGTCACAATACCAAAAAAATTCAAAGAAATCCAATAAAATTTTAATAGTTTGCCATTTTGTACTCACATTCAATAATAATAACAATTTAGCTAAATGATAAAAATAGTTTGACGGAAAATAATTGAAAGTATTTAAAAACATCTTCAAGCAGAAATTATTGCAAAAAACTAGAAATAATAAGTGCTGGGCAAACCTAAATCAAAATAAAGTTTGCAATAAGTTATAAAACTAAGGAAAAAGAACTTTTTGCAGCACCTTATGACTTGACATATTTTTAGTAAAAGAGACAACAAAAGCATTGTCGGCAGCGTGGTCGATTGGTTAGAGCGCCGTGCTTATGATCAACATAATCTCAGTTCAAAACTCACTTGCGCCATTCCATTGTGTCCTTGGGAAAGTTACTTTACGACACTTTCCCCTGCTTGGTGGTCTTGGCAAGCAGTTCTAAATTAAAGTCATATCACTATTAAATTTCAAGCGGACAGCAATATCTTGGCATCTCCGGAAGCAGGTCGGGGTAATTGCCTACCCTATGTATAGCCCCTCCTTCACTTTCCTACGAGTCAAAAGAATAAACATAGAGATAAAATAAAAAATTTTAATTATTTTGTAGTGTCTCAAGCAAGATGTCTATGCAAATGAGACTGGATGTTTGTCATTTTCAAAACTTGATTTTTGTTTATAACTGTAGCACGTTGAATATACAGAATATAAAACCAAGTTAGCGAATTGGCTTTTTTTCGACTAGACCTACTGAATAGATCGCTACGGATCCCCAGTATAGAAATCCTGCTGAAAAATCAAATTTAGAAATCTTGTACCGACCCGATAAATTTTCTGGAAAGCATGATTATTTGAAATAAGAATTTTAACAAGAATCTTCAAACTAGATTAAAAGAAGTAGATAAGCTTTCTTAATTGACTTCTACTATGCTCAACAATGCAGCTTGAATAAAAGGTACACAATCCAAAAGGTTATAATATACTAACATTTTGCGCAAACTCTTCCAACCTTTTTCCGACTATGTTTTTTGAACTAGAGCATATTCTTCTGTTGTAATATTTGATTTTGTCAGAGACGAATAAAAAGCTTGGTGATCTGGTAAGTCACTTTCTAATTTTTCTAATCCGTCTACAAACTCGTACAGAAAATAGAATTTTTCCAATTCGCTCCCTTATGCAATCAAAAACTTTTTGTACAAAAAACTGGGTGCAAGAAAATGTTTTGTGTCAAGAAAACGCAACGTTGATGTTTTGATGCATAGATAGGTGTTGGCCTTTTTAATTACAAAATAAATTTTGTTCAGCAGATGTTCAATCAAAACAGGTTTTACTAAGTTTAGATTGTACGAAGAAGAATTGAAACCAAGGACTATCAGCTCGCGGCAGTACGAATCGAACTCTTTCAGTAAATTTTCTTTCCTTACGTTTTCACTGCTTTTCAAAGCTTCAAAAGTAGATCTAAATTTTTCCTTGAAAAGACGGTAAGCAGACAGAGATATAGCTTTCAAATAATCTATTAAGTTTTGTATTAATTCTTTTTCATTGCCAGACGTTATAAAACACTTTCCTTCCTCAAATCCAGGGACATTAGATGCAATTCCAACACTCATCGGAATTTAACGAGCTTCAAACAACAGCTTGGGTCCGTTTTCAGGTAGCTGATCAAGATACAAGTACGCTTCAAAGTCGTAATATGCATAGTACGGGTAAATACGATCTTGTTTGGGAACCTGTATCCGAATTTGTTCAAGTTTTTCAAATATAGTATATAGATTATGGTAAACTCCTCCGGGAAAGCTTTCGCAAACTGTGGTCAAACATGTTTTGGTATGACGGTAGTAATGACAATTACGATACCACAAGTTATCGCAATGCATACACTGATACACACGACAATACTTTTCAAAATCTACGATTAAGCCCAAGTGGTTTTTAAACACGTTTACTTTCATTGTTTCGTTAAACAATTCGCGGCTATGTTGAATTACTTTTGCTTTGTTATTATTTAATTCATAGGTAACAATGTTAATCTTATAAAAATTTTTAAGTTCAACAAAATCAAATAAACTTACACGGGAAAATTTACTTACGTCAAAAAGGGTACAGTAATCGTAAGACAATTGCTTTGCAGCTCGATTACAGCGATGACGATCAGCACCACGGAACACGGCCGGGCATCGGAAAAAACAAAGATTGTCTTCCTCTGAGACGTTTGCAAGTCTGTGGTTGTTCATAATGAAATCGGGTAAAGGGATGGGAGCTCCTAATGGTGCGTCTTGCAAATGATTGATGTAAAAGGTAATGTTTGAAATTTGAATTATTTTTCATTTTGTGTCGGGTCTTGTTATATTCTCTATAAAATTTTCTTCCGCAATAGAATTAAAAAAATTAAATAATTCTTGCCTATTACTTATAAGCAAAGCTGTTTCCAACATTAAATCGTTATTGTAGGAAGCGTGAAAATAACGAAGCTCATCGGTTTCAATGTTTCTTAAAATATAAGCCAGACTATAATTGATTTTAAAACAATTTTTCTGTTCTTTCATGATTGTTTCCGAAATTTTTTGAATAATTTCTTTCAAATCCTTGTTGTAATAAAAAATTAAAAATATTTTGTACCTTGTTTTTCTTGCTAAAAATGCGAATGCTGGACCAGTTTTTCCTTGTAAAGTTTTTCATATCAGCATCCGTTTTGTCCATTTGTTCGTTCTCTAAAATGTCATGCTTTGGTTTTTTGGCTGCAGGGCATGTTGCTGCTTCGCTGTGACTACGAAGTTTTATTTTTAAATATTTCTTTTTGCTTAATGCTTCGGAACTAAAACTTGCTGTCTTGGAGCCTTCTTCCAAACTGGATACTGGTTTGTTTGTGGGTACTGCTTCTTTATCTGACAGGTTAGTGCAGTTATGCTCTTTCCATTCCTTAATAGTTTCAAAATTTTTAGAACATTGTCTGCATACGCAGCATGTTTTTTTATGTCTTCTCATATTGTCTGCTCTTGTAAATTTCTTTTCACATTTTGAACAACTCACTTCATACGTTCTACTATGAATAGATAATTGATGTCGTCGTAAACAATCTTCTCGTTTGAACAATTTTTTGCATAAGATACAATCATAACTTTCGCTGTTATGTACTGATGCAATATGTCTCATCAAAGCGCGTTTTTCAGTAAACACTTTAGAACATACATCACATGTGAACAACATTGTAAATGATTAAAAGCTCCAGCAACCGCGCTTATATACCCTCTTCATATGACGTCATTTCTAGCAAATGAAAGATAACTGTTTAAGCAAAATCTCTATTTAATATCAATAATTTGACCGCAGAGTAGATCTCTATGCTTGTCAAAGTTTCGTGGGTCTGTAAACAATTAAAAATTTTTGGATGACTAGCTCTCTAATACCAGGGCCGGATTAAGGCGGGGGCTGATGGGGCTGCAGCCCCAGGCCCACACCCAAATATAGGCCCACCACTACACTAAGTCAATGAAACAACTAAGGTAGCCTAGGCTAATAGAAATCTCCCAGCTATTATTGAAAACACTGTCCATGCACTGTAAAACCCAACCTGCTCACTATGACGCAACAATCGCTTTTTCTCGGCTGCTAGGCCAGTTATGTCATCAATAGCCTTGTGATTTTCTTTCAGTTAGTATATTGCAGCTGTTCTCTCAACTTCTCTGTTGCTAGCTGTTTTTGGGAGGATTAGGCCAGTGTAGATTTAGTGAGAGGCTGAGGTTAGTTAGGCAGGATTGTTAGTAGCCTATTGTTTTTAGCTTGGCTAGGTTGCTGATACGGGGAGTGGTAGACTCGGTGACTAATTGGTCTTTTACCGTTTTTCTCATGCGCTGATTTTGCGTCTTGAAAATAAAAAAGCTGACTGGCTGATAGTCTCTGTGCGCTCTTATTCTACTTTAGCTTAGACAGGTATTTAGGCTTTGTCGCTAAATTAAGTAGGTTAGGGTGACACCTTATTGTGTGTTTAACTAATTTCAAAAATTTAAATTGTGTGTTTGACTTATTGTGTGTTTTGCAGTGACAGTGTTTTCCATATGTAGCTGGGAGATTCCATATATAGGCTAAAGTAATTTAAAAATAAAAATGAAGAAGTATAAAAGCGGTTGGGAAAAGGAGAAATCTAGAAGAGAAGCAGAAGCTAAATTGAAAAAAGTTGTAGCAGGTTCAAAAAAAGTGACTGATTTTTTTGATGTAAGCGAACCGAAAAACAACATTGCAGAAACGACGTCTAGTAGGCCTAATGCAACTGCTTTGCGACCATCTACTTCGAGTGACTGTATTGCAGAGCCAGAGCCACATATAAATATTGTTTCATCGGAATCAAATTTAAAAACCAAGTCATCTAATGTTGCTGAGGATGAAACACATGGGGTAAAAGAAACTATTCAATACGACATGGATGTTGGATGCTGGGGAGTAATTTCTGACCAGCTGAGAGATTACTGCTGCCAAATAGGAAGTTTAGAATTTCAACATCTTGATGCAGATTTTTCAACTTCAGAGACATGTATTACTGGCGATAAATTTAAACGGCGTTGTTCTAAATCGCTATTTTGGCGAGAACAATTGAACGGCAAAATAGTGAAACGCGAATGGTTGTGCTATTCGCCTTCAACCAAAAAATGTTATTTACCAGTTTTTGTGCCACTGCGATAGTCGGTACGTTGGTCGCACGTCTCAACGGCTAGAAGAGCGAATTAAACAACACGTTCCTAAATCCATCACCAATCCTCGTACCTCGGCCAACCGCCAAAGTCTTTCCCGCTCTTGCAAAAACAACATACGCCCACAACAATTTCACGAATCCGCTATTGGTCAACATCTTCTTGACAACGCCCAATGTGCCCTCCATTACAGCAACGAAAAATTTTCTATTCTCGCTCGAGGTCGCTCTTCCTTTCACCTTTCTGCTCTTGAAGCGACTTTCATTAAATCTCTCAATCCTTTTCTGTGTAAGCAAAAAGAATTCGTATACTCTCTCAAAATTTCTTAACCTTTCTCTCATTGGTTGACTCTTTCAGCCAATGAGAACTCTACTTTCTTCCTTTATAAATTAGTTCGGTTTCAATTCTACTTCATTCTGACGATTTCCCCTGAAGAGTGTCAGATGAAAAGCTTTGGGAAGAAAAATCTTTTACTTCAAGCAATCAACCAAAAAACTTTACTGCTTTGTTTGCAAACTTTTTGCGTCTGATTCTGAGAAAATCATGCTGGCATCAGTTGGTTATGGCGACTGGAAACATGCACCACGCGACCTGGCCAGGCACGAATCTACTAACAAACATTTAGTTATCTTTCAACATATTTCTTTCGAAGAGCAAAAAAAGGAAGCATTTGCAAAGATTTGGAAGAGCAAAAAGAATCTGACAGAAAATATTGGTCCAAAGTATTGGCTCGAGTTTTAAGCGTGATAAAATTCCTATCATCCAGAGGGCTGGCCTTCCGCGGAAGTAGTGAGAGGGTTGGTTCTCCACAAAACGGTAACTTCCTTGGAATTTTGGAGTTGTTGGCAGAATACGATACTTTCCTTGCTGAGTATATTCAAAAGAGAGTGAACAAAGGCAAGGGACATGTTTCGTATTTCTCATCGACTGTATGCGAGGAATTCATTGACACAATTGCAACAAAAGTATTAAATATTATTATTTCCGAAATAAAACAAGCAAAGTATTATTCAGTGTCCGTGGACTCAACACCTAACATTGCAAATGTTGACCAGTTAACAATAATTTTTCGGTATGTTTTACCTGATGGTCCCGTGGAACGATTCGTCAAATTTATGCCCACCCGTGGACACACTGGTCACCAATTGGCTGATATACTTTTGGAGTTTATAGAAGACAGTGGGATCAGTTTGAAAGATCTCCAAGGACAATCTTATGACAACGCTGCTAACATGAGCGGAAAATATAAAGGTATGCAAGCTATAATAAAAGAACGCAACCACCAAGCAGAATATATTCCTTGTGTAGCACATTCCTTGAATCTTGTGGGAAAATGTGCTGCTGAGTGTTGCCAATTCGCGGTTCGTTTTTTCATGTTTGTTCAAGGACTCTATGTATTTTTTTCAGCTTCAACACACAGGTGGAATCTTCTTGTTGATGCACTGAAACCACTTCAATGTCCAACAATTAAGCCTTTGTCTGATACACGTTGGGAGGCGCGATATGATGCGCTACATGCACTAAGAAAAGGTTACCAAGCGGTTCTTCAAGTCTTGAAGGCAATATCTGATGACAATGATGAAACATATCAAACTAAAGAAACAGCCAGGGGTTTTGTTTCATCGATGAAAAAGCTTGAAACTGGTATTTTACTCGAGGTGTGGTCGTGCATAATGGAACGGTTCCATAAGACGAGCCAGGCTCTGCAGGACAGCAAAATGACTTTGAATAAGGCAACAAATTTGCTTCAGGGTCTACAGAACTTTATTCAACTTCTCAGACCCCAATTTCAAACATTTGAAGGAAGAGGTCAAGCATTAAGTGGCTGTCATCATTACACTGAAGAAATTTCAAGAAAGAAAAGAAGAAAAGTAGGGTTGGATAGCGAAGGCGAATCTGAAGACACATCACTTGATTCATCGAGCAGATTCGAAGTAGACTCATATCTGCCGATCATTGACCAAATTCTTTCGTCTATGAAAACCCGACTAGAAGCTTACGACGGTCTCCAAAGAAAGTTTTCGTTTCTGATAGAATTGAACACCATGTCTAACTTCAAAAGTGAAGCAAGTGCGAAATCGTTACTTCAATATTATCCAGATGATCTGGAGGAGTCATTGCCTGAGGAGATGATTCATTTTTCTACACTGATAAAACAACACCATTTCAACAGTGAATGCAAAGAAATTCAGATGTTTAAGTTCATAAATGAAAATAAATTCGTGCATGCATTTCCTAATGTATCTGTTGTTTTCAGGCTTTACCTTTGTCTGATGATTTCTAATTGCTCTGGCGAGCGCTGATTTTCAGCGCTAAAAAGAGTAAAGAATCATTTGCGTTCGTCTATGGGTCAGAAAAGGTTGAATTCCTTAGCTCTACTCTGCATTGAAAACGACATTTTGCAAAAAATAGACACTGATGACATTATTAAGAGCTTTGCATTGTCTAAATCCAGAAAATGCGTCATTTGAATGTGTGCATACAAAGTAAATATATACTTTGTTTATGTATTAATATTTGTTTTTCGTTTCAATTGTGGTTAGTTTTTAGTACTATGTTTCAATTGTATTAATAAAAAATAGGCCTCTGACTATCATAGAGCCCCAGGCCCATAAAAAGCTTAATCCGGCCCTGTCTAATACTATTTCACAAACAATCTAATGTACTTATAAGGATGATTTTGCACTTGATTCGAATTTGTTATAATAAGTAAAGATAATTTATTAGAAAGCTAGTTGTTGTTTTTGTACTTGTTGTTTCAATATAATTGTTTATACTTGTGAACTTGATAAAATCGTTTATTAAAAATTTGTTTTAAAATAACAGATTATAGTTTTACAAGACTTTGAACTCGTTTGACTTTTAATAAGTAAAACCTTTGCTAGAAAGTTAACTGTTTTTAGCGACGTGACTTTCCAGATCATTGTTCATACTTGTTTGATAAAAATCACTGATTAGAAATTTAATTATTGTTTTTTAGAGACATGTCTTTCAGGATAATTGCTTATGAACTTGTTAAAAAATCGTTGATTAGAAAGCTAATTCCCGTTTAAAAATATGTGCTTCTATTTATTGTTACAGGACTTTGTCTTTGCTACAAAGCTAATTGTTTTTACTAACATGTTTTTCAAGGTAACTCTTTATTTTTGAACTTTTTATAAGACTCTAAATTAGTTATAAAATTGTTAGAAATTTAATTGTTGGTTTTAGCGACATGTCTTTCCAGATCATTGTTTATACTTGTTTGATAAAAATCACTGATTAGAAATTTTATTATTGTTTTAGAGACATGTCTTTCAAGATAATTGCTTATCAACTTGTTAAAAAATCGTTGGTTAGAAAGCTAATTCCGGTTTAAAAATATGTGCTTCTACTTATCTTTACGAGACTTCGTTTGTCTTTGTTACAACCACTGATTTGAAAGCTCTTTGCTTTACTAACGTGTTGCAAAAAAATTTAAGACTAATTTTATAAAAAGTCTTGACAAGTCATAAGTGTTTTAGAGTTAAACTCTTTTGGTTCACTTTTGAATATAAGATTGATCATCGATAAGGTCTTGTTTTACATTGATTCACTAGATCTTAGGGTGACTTGATTAAAAACTCCGGAAAGGATAAGGACTGAACATTTAGCTAGATCTTCATTGATCAATTTTATTTCGATTGGTTAGATCTTATGGTTCATGGAAATAAAATCTTGATAGCTAGATTTGCCATATTGACCAACTTTCTTTTGGTTACATTTCATTGGTTTTAAAAAACATCTTGAGAGGTTGAACACCATATTAAGTATTACTTATATAACTCATTTAGGATTACTTATAGCTTAGAATTCATTAAGTTTCCGGAAATCAAACTTGATAACCTAGATTCGTCGTATTAAGATCATCCGCTAGATGTTGCTAGAGCACCACCGCTCTAAGGTGGTGCGATAGGACCACCTCAAGGGCCACCTCAAGGGCCGCCTCAATTGCAATCAAATGACCCATTGTAAACTACTTACGTTGCTGACTTAAATTGGTAATTGACTTAAATGAGAGTGAACGTTTTTTCATTTTTGGAAAGTAAAGAACTTTTTTTTGTTTGGACATAAAAAAAGCGTTCGAGATTAAGCAAAAAAATGGTCTTTTTTACTTGTCGAAAAGTTAAAAACTTGGCAATTTCTAGTCATTCGGTTACTTGGAAAATTGTGCTTCCCCCAATTGACAAGTTTTGAAATGTTTGAAATTGTTCAACGGGCCACTGAAATCACGTGGTAGGCCACATGTTGGCCGCGGAACACAGTTTACTCGAGCTTGATCTAGTTTTAAGTTTAATTGATTCTATATGTACTGACCGCGTTCCCGTTATGCCAGGACATAGATAAGGCTTTGCTGATCTTGTTGCAGACAGAAGTATCAACACTGAAGGCTACAGATCCACTGTATGATTTACAATCAGGGTCCTGAGTCACAAACTCTATCGAAATATTTTTTGTGGTTATTGCATAACTGAAAATATTTAGAATCACACATTTTTTTCTATCTTTTAGGAAAAAAAGTATAACATTCTATTACAGCATACCAATGTTAAAGGTGACTTGTCAAAAATCTGGTAATAAGTAATAACACGATGTTAAACTTCAAAACTTTTGATCTTTTAGAAACAACAAGTTATTTTTGCAACATCGAAATTCCGCACGCGAAGCTAAAGTAACTTTTGATGTGGGTGGAGATAGGCCACAATTTGTTAAACATAAAGCAACAACTTCTTTTATAACAACTAAATTTTGATCTGACTCTCTTACTTGAAAACATTAAATTATGGTAAATTATGGCCAATATCGTCTGTATGTTATAAGCGACTTATTGTAATATCAGCTACGGTATAAGCATCCTAAACATGTAACAACCAACTGCACAATTAATGAACAAGACTTTCACTGAAACAAAGTTAACTTTTTGAGGTTATACATGTATAATAATGTATAAGTCAGGTTAAAATTATAAGTTTATATTATTATAAGCTTAAAATTGAAACTTTGCACTTAAGTTTTTTCGTGAGAAAAGTAAAACGTCGCCGTTATTTTCCCGCGAGTCGGGAAGATAAATAAATGAAAAATGATAAACTTATCATCCCTGTTGTCATCTGAATCGACCTTAAAAACTCTGTTTTGACAATTGAAATCAGGGAACGCTTGGATAAAATTAAGCAAAAAGTGTTAATATGACAGCATTGATGTTTTCCGTGAAGAGCAAATTAGTGCTTTAGTTCGCTTTGAGTTTTAACAAAACTGGGTTTGGTAAATTGTAAAGTTTTAAATTTTATTACATCATAATATAATCGATTCTGACTCGCTCATTTGTCAGAAGATATGACAAAAACATGACGTATTTAAACTTATTTTTTTAAATTTGTATTTGCCATCCCTACTCTATCTATACATAGTCGTACAAACCGAAGGGACAGGGGAAAATTGTCCCTAAAGTCTCAAATGTTTGGGCAAAATCAAGATTTTCGAGCAGCGACAAGGAAATTATTGGGAAAAACAAATTTTTTGTTTACCGAAAACAAACAACTTCTGCTGGAGAAAATGCAGAAATACAGTCAAAGTTTTAGGTGATAACCTCTTTTTTTAGTGATCAATACTTTTTTGGGACCAAAATCAAGAAATCATATACGAATTTATAAAGTAAAGTCCTTCTTTTTTCTTTTTAGTTTTCATTTTAATTTGGTGACAGAATTGGTAAAGTTGAATGCGGATTGAAAGTGAAAGCCTTTTTTTTGGTTTTCAAAATATTTTTCACCATTTTTCCCCCCACATTTTTCGGCTGGTACAGCTATGGCTCCATTACAGGGTAGTCCAAAAGTAGGTGGACAGTATGTGGAATAGGTTTGTATATCAGATGGAAACCAGTTTGCGCACTTGCGATGATAAAATTTTAGGGCTTGGGCATTATTGTTCACAATAATTTTAATTATCAATGTAATAATTGTGCTAGCAAATATAATTGTATGTGTTACTGGGAATCTGGTCTTTTGAGCAATTAGTTAAATGATGCGTCAATGAATTAAAATGAATGTTGAAACAGAAGAAAATGATACAAAAATAAAGACAGATAATTTATAACTTTATATATAATAACTATATGATAACTATTGACGTTTGACGATTGACGATTGACGATTAAAATTAAAGATTTCGGTGGAACGATATTTAACTGATTTGGACTTTCACCTGCCCAGAACACAAGAAACAATACACAGATACAATTTACAATTTCACACAGTATTCTATTCTTTAGACGTTCGAACAGTAGTCTATATATTCATAAGTTTTACAGAGCTAAAAAATGCAATCTCTCTCTGTGTGTTTTATCAATAATTAAACTTAAATTTAAAAAGAAGACAAAGACACTTAAGGCGCAGTTGGCTCTTATAAAGCAAAAGACACGAAATCAACAAAAACAAAAGTCAAAAGTAAACCGGGTTCGAAACTTGCTGTAACAGTATTTATATGCAATTTCAAAATAAATGTTATTATTTACTGTTCACCTACTTTTGGACCACCCTGTATAATTGCAACGACCATAAGTTAAGAAAATTCATTAACAAAAATAATAACATTCTCAATCAACATATTAGCGATATCTTTAATTTGATAAAACATTTTTTTTGATAAACATTATTTTGAATTTAAGTTTAATTGGTTCTATCTGTCCTGATGACGCTGCGCAAGAACATCGATAAGGCTTTGTTGATCGCTTGATTACTATGGATACTAAAATGTTTGTATTCAAAGCCTGTTTACCAAATTTTTTAAAATAATGTTATGCCTATTTTCAACAAACCAAACCAAGAAAATGAGAATAACATTATTTTGCACTATGCAAAGATAACAGGTGACTTTTCTGAATTTCAGTAATAACAAGATTTTTGCATCTTTAAAAACAAGAATTGTTCTTATAGAATCGAAATTCTCCATCTTACACAAAAAAGTTTTTGTTATGCAATTACACGATTTTTTTACAGCATCGAAATTCTCCAGATTTTTTACTTTCAAATCATTTATGAAGAATCGAAATTCTGCATCCTTAAGAAATGTGAGGTTTAATGTTAACACATTTTTTTAGTTTTACAAGTAGCATTTATTTTAAACCGACTAGTAATTTTAACTGCTACGAAATTTTAGATTTTAAACTAAAGTAATTTTTGGTAAAAAATTTGACACAATTTGTTAAATATTAAAATGTTTTGATCTGATTGTCCTAGGTGAAAACAATAAATTGTGCAAAGTATTGTTTTCATCATGGACGTCCAAATTTTGAGCCCAGAACAATTTTGGCTTAACCATAATATTATCGGATTAAGTTAATAAAACACCGCAGATGAATTCACAAATAAAGATCTGTTTTTTAGTCTTCAGTTCAAGTAAAATATTTGTATGTTTTTTAAAACACTATTAATTTATAACTTATTTTGATTATTTACAGTTTCATTTTATCATACTTATTCAATCATCTGATTAAAACATTTTAACAACTCCGCTATTGACCTGCAAGTCAGAAAGATAAATCAATGATTTATAATAGATTTATTAGAAGAGTTATCAATAGGGCAGGTTTTTGTTGCAATAAAATTGAGAAAAATTTGCATTTATTTTTAACAGAAATTATAGTAAAAATTTGCATTTATGAAGAAGCATTATAAACGACATTGATTTATTCAAACGATTCATTTGCATATAATCCCTAGTATTTCCAAGGATTATCAAGAGGAGAATATTTGCCAACCGCTTGTGCAGCATGCTAAAACTTCTTTCACAGGCATGAAGTTGCTTAACAATTTAAGAATTGGCCTACAATTCTTGAGTGATGTTTGGCTAGGTCATTTCTACAATAACTTTTAGGTCAATATTAAGTTGAAATCGGTAATCCGCGTACATTTACATCACGTATTTCTGTTTTTAAATCCTATCTGTACATTTTGCGTAATAGATAATAAAAGTTACAGCAAAAAGTTAGAGTTTTGCAACTGCGATTGCACAAGTTGCGTTTTGCGCTTCAAGCTGCCCACCTCTGGAAGCATGTTGTTGTTATTTGTGCTGAAGACTGTTCTACAAGCATTCAACTTAAGTTTAAAAAATTACAGTTAGTAGCAATAACTTGACCCATTGAATAAATATCCAACGGCCAACTTCTTCACAAGTCAAAGGTTTTTTTTATTGCTTGGTCGCATTAGATATTTTAAAAGAATTTACCGATTCAGAGCAATTATCTGTATTTATCCGAAAAGTCATTTTAGACGTTTAACTTTACGAAAAATATTTCATGTTACCTTTCTTTTATGGAACAAAAGATTACAAACTTTTGGAAACATTATTGGAGCCATCAAAGCTGTTGCAGTGGCGACAGATAGATATTTTTTCATGTTTGCCGCCAAGCACTTTAATAATTGCTCCTGATAATTTCTAACATGCATTTGCAAACATTGCAACAAACATTGCAAGTAAAAATGTATTAATAATTAATTTTTTGAGTCAATTTCCGGGAGAAAATATCTCAACTTGATGACTTATAAATTTGTTTCAACGTACTTACGTCAAGCACTTTTCAGCAAAACGGTCCAAATTAAAAACATATTATCAAGACATTATCTCGTACACCTTTTTTACACTGGATTCTTCACGATTATGCCCCCCTTTGACAAAATTTTTACAAGTCAAAGCCAGTGTTAAGTTTTGCATTACATTCATTTTCATATTTTTATATTTCGCCTGAGATTTGTGTCTGTTGCTATTTTTTAAAAACAATTTGCGTTGTTTACAAGCGGTTTGTAACAATTTTTAGGCTGTAATTTGGCTCTAACACTAAAAAAACAAAGAACCACAGTTTTTAATGCAAAAAGCTTGTTGCTGTTGTTGTTTGCTATTATTTGCCGATATTTTTATAATCAGGGTTATCATTTCGTGCTTAAATTTAAGATTTGCGCTTATTTTTATAAGCATTATCTTAGAAAATTAAAATCTGCCTAGTTTGGAGTAAATTGCTTAATATTTGTACATAAACTTAAATATACAGCATCAAAAAAGTGATTAGTTTCTTGTTCCAAAACATTGCAATGGAAAGCAGCCATATTAGGTTGAGCATTTATGAATTTACTTGCCTTATTAAAGCAAAATAACAAAAATATAATTTAATTTGAACATAGATACAATTATTATAAATGCTGACTAAATGATTTTATATGATGAATAATTTTATAAGGGTTATGACCAGTGGTGAATATTCAAATTCAGGGGCCCGAGACAAGAATTTCCAAAAATTGATGGTCTCTAAAAAAAAAGGCTTTGATTTCGTCTTTCGCTTTTTTCTCCCGAGATCATGGTGATCTCCTAAAAAAAAGAAAAGATCTTCACCTTGAATTGATCTTGTATTTCCCACTTTTCGTCCCAACTTCATAATAATCTCTAAAAATCATCTGCAGCTAACTGAAACTATAAGTGCTATTTTCGAGGGGGGCCCCTAAAATTGAGGCGGGGCGTGACGCAACTGTTGCATTCGCCTCACCCAATATCCACCACTGGTTATGACGATGGTAGATTTTCTCCAAACAAGCTTTTTTTATTTATGTTTCGGGTAATTTAATTTACAGCTGATGTGTTTATTGTGCTTTTATCTCTGTTTAAATGAAACTAAAATTTTATCTTTATTTAAATTAAGCTAAAGTCATGAAAAACTATTCATTATTAAACCTGATGAGGGCTTAAGTTAGCCAAATACGTTTATTTTATTCCATCTTGTTTTTTCTTGTTTTAATAATGTAAACAAACTCAGAAATACTAAATCCAATATGGCTACTTTCATTGCAAGTTTACTAATGCTTAAGTTTTTGATATGGTTTGATATCCTTGAAAATAAGCTTATTTTACCAGTAATATCAAGTAAAAACAAAAAAAGTTTACATTAAAAAGATCGTTTATTAGTTGAACATCAGTTAACGCAATAAGATTAGTTTATTGATTAAACATTAAGTGAAAACCTTTTTTTGATATATACTTGACATTGTCATTAAAAACATTTTAATTGCATAGGAGTAAAAGCTTTTTTGTAACGGTAAACGGCGCTGAATTGGCCGATTGCCGCAAGGTGAATTGTCAAATAACGCGCTTCTGGCTTCCATAAAAGAAAAAGTCAAAATAACCAAGAATGTTTAATATAAATGAAAATAAATAATAAAGCAAAACGATTAAGCTACTACGTAGCTTGCACAACTGCTTCCATAAAAAAATCTGATTTTATTAGGTACGACAAGAAGGCGTTGTAAAAAAGTATCTGGGTTATTTAACAAACAATGAAAATTTATTCTAGGAAGTTTTTTTTAACTATGTGAAAGGTATATACCTGATTGTTTATCAGAAAAGGAAAACAAAATTCTTGTCTTTCTGACTTGTTACTTAGCTCCAGTCTTGCAGATAGCTTAATAGCAACTAATGAAACCAAACACTAATAATGAACCTGGACTATAATAAAAAAATTGAGAAACATGTTGGATAAAAATTTTGGAAGAATTTTTATGCCAATGAAAAACAAATTGATGGCCACTTCTTTTAGTGTCATTGATGCTGCAGCAATGAATGTGTACATTTTATTAAAAAAAGCTGGGAAAGACAAGCTATCCAAAAAAAAACGTTTTTGAAAAATCTGAATTTTAACTTAATAAAGTCTGCGGTAAAAATACATCTGAGTATTTTTAATCAAAAGCAGTGTAAGAAGCATTGCTATTCTAGTGGGATTTTTTGCACCAATTGGTCTTGCACAGCCATTAGCAAATTTTTTAAAAAAGCCGTATAATTCGATGTATGGATTGCAAAAAAGTAAAGAGCTTCTTTGTAGTACAGAATTTTAATACCGCTTTAAACAAAGTCGATTTTATCGGAGCCATAAGCTTATGTTGACGCTCTCATCAGTGGCAATCGCGTCAAAATGGGACGAACCAGAGAAAATCAAGGTATTTATAGTCTCAACAGTTGGGAGAAAGGTGCTGCAGCCTCGGAAAGGAGAAAGGCACAATTGCACAAAATCAAAGAAGTGTGGTGCAATACAGTGTAATCTCGGAAAGGAGAAACGCACTATGTGCAATTACCCAGGAGAAACACTGTTACTCGCAACTTAGGTTATTTAAAAAGTTTTAATGTGTAAACAAATTCCTTTTGTTTACATAAAACCAGATGTTTGGTTTTGATAAAAGTTGCCTCGAGTAGACACAGATGGAACGAGTTGCGTGCCACAGCAAGAATTTTAAAACGTTTGTCGTTATAGTTTGCAGCACATTGCTCGTTATCAAGCAAGTGTTGTCCTATGGCAGAGTCACAATCTGGATTGTTACGTTTTAGCTTACAGGATCTGCCAGGTTGAGATCGTGTAGGGCGCTTCGCTTGCTGTTGTAGCCATTTAGGAACATGCTGCTTGATTCTATCTTGTAGTCGCTGTGATGTTAGTCCTACGTACCTACTGTCACAGTGGCACGAATATTCATAAACAACGGAGCTTTTCAGCGTGGTAGGTAAAACATCTTTGCGGGCTACAGGCAACATGCGTTTGGATGTAAATACAACTCTGGTGGTAACGGAGCCATAGCAGCTTTCATCAGCCGTTTTGACGTTTTTATCAAGACCAATGGAAGCTTTCCCTATCCAAGGAACTCTCAAATATACGGGACACTTCTCAGGACCAAATCGTTTGGGCATAGAAACTGAGCAATTTTCTTGGAAATGTTGCAGTCAATAATTGATTCAGGATAACCATTGTCCAATAGAATGTTCTTGATATGCTTAATTTCTTCGTTTAGTTTAGATTTCGTGCATATCATTATTGCCCGGTGTACCAAAGTTGATATAAGGTTTGTTTTTTGTTTAGTGGGACTAAAAGATTCCCAACGTAAGTACTGTCCAGTAAAGGTAGGTTTTCTATACACACTTGTTTCAAAACTGGTAGCTGTTCGTTCCACGTTAACGTCGAGAAACGGTAAACAATTATTTTTCTCTTTCTCAAAGGTAAATTTGAGAGAAGGATGGAGACAGTTTAGTTGGATTTTAAAAAGAAAAACTCTTCTCTCAAAAATCAAAACCTTCCACATATTTTAGGTACGTTGACAATACATTTGCTATGTTTCGCAATGAAGAAGAGTCGGATAACTTTTTCAAAACGGCTGTTGAAAGCTGCTATGGCTCCGTTACCACCAGAGTTGTATTTACATCCAAACGCATGTTGCCTGTAGCCCGCAAAGATGTTTTACCTACCACGCTGAAAAGCTCCGTTGTTTATGAATATTCGTGCCACTGTGACAGTAGGTACGTAGGACGAACATCACAGCGACTACAAGATAGAATCAAGCAGCATGTTCCTAAATGGCTACAACAGCAAGCGAAGCGCCCTACACGATCTCAACCTGGCAGATCCTGTAAGCTAAAACGTAACAATCCAGATTGTGACTCTGCCATAGGACAACACTTGCTTGATAACGAGCAATGTGCTGCAAACTATAACGACAAACGTTTTAAAATTCTTGCTGTGGCACGCAACTCGTTCCATCTGTGTCTACTCGAGGCAACTTTTATCAAAACCAAACATCTGGTTTTATGTAAACAAAAGGAATTTGTTTACACATTAAAACTTTTTAAATAACCTAAGTTGCGAGTAACAGTGTTTCTCCTGGGTAATTGCACATAGTGCGTTTCTCCTTTCCGAGATTACACTGTATTGCACCACACTTCTTTGATTTTGTGCAATTGTGCCTTTCTCCTTTCCGAGGCTGCAGCACCTTTCTCCCAACTGTTGAGACTATAAATACCTTGATTTTCTCTGGTTCGTCCCATTTTGACGCGATTGCCACTGATGAGAGCGTCAACATAAGCTTATAGCTCCGATAAAATCGACTTTGTTTAAAGCGAGATTGCAAAAAACTTACGGTGCAAAAATTGTGGCAGATGGGTATGTACAAAGACATGAGCATCTAATAAAATTGTGCAAGTGTCAACGCTGTGCTTCGATTGTGAATTGAGTATTTTTGTGAATGTTAATTTGGTGTTGCTTTTGTTAAAATACTTAGTATTTTATAATAATTGTACCTTGTAAAAATGAAAACTCTTTTTTGTGAGTTTGTTTGCAAAATGTAAACAAAAATACTGAAACGTATGTAATTTCAGTAATACCAGTAAGGGTTATATTAGCGTTATCCTGTGACACACTTAGCGCCATCTTTCGGTTGACAATTTTACTGCGACACACCGGTTGCGGAGCACTGCCTTAATGTTTTCGTGTTTTTTATCAATTTCAAGTAAATTCATAATTTGCTTGATTGCATTAAAAAACTTAGCAAATTGACTGCGCGATTAATCGGATTAGTTAGTCATAAATTTCTGAATGTTAATATTTCGCACATTGCGCGTGTGTATTTGTATGTACACACGCATTTGTGCGTACGTTTCGCATTAATTCGCAAAATTGTAATAATTTAATTTTTTAATTGAATTTAATAATTTTTTAAAATCATTTGCTTTTGGGTTTCGCGGGCCGCACAGAATTTCGTCGCGAGCCTTTGTTTGCTTCCCCTGTTGTAGAGAAACAACTTATTTAGAAACTTGAAAAAGCCATCGGTTGTTTTGTAGTGACGTAATTTTCAGATAGAAGCTTAGTTTAGTGACCTGCAAGTATTTCTCAAAATTTTTTTTCTTTATAGCATAAACTTCCGTTTCATGCGCTGGTAGAAAAACGGAATTTTTTGCAAATCGAAAAGACTTTGATTTGCGTAAAATTGCTGACTCGCGACAAAAGAGTTTTTGTAATAATTAATTGCTGAAAAATGTAGTGGTTTATTATTTTTTGCTTGATTTTTACTGTCAAATAATAATTTTTAGTTTAACTTTTCTTTTCTTCAGCACTCTAGAACGGTGTTTTAACTTTTTTCCAGCAACCCAGATCTTAATTGGAAATAGAGAGCAAAGATTTGGCAACATAGTTTTTTTTACAGACTTTATTGCCAGCATAAAAGTGAATTAAACACAAGACAACTTTAACACATTCATTTTTTATTTCATTTCATCTCTATATTTATCTTCCTGACTTGCAGAAAAACAACGGAGGCGCTAATACATAGGGCAAGCAATTAGAGCAGGCAAATTAGAGTTTATTATCTTTTCACAAGACAATAAATTATTGCGAAGTTTAATAAATCGTGTCAATTCTCCCCACAGAAAGTTAATCTAGTACAACAGAACGTTTCCTGAACTTTTTTATGTTGGTTGGAAATCTTAATTTTCCAGCCAAACAGGAAAGACTATTTCTTGTATTAAAAAAAAAGCAATTTACCAACTGCCAGAAAAAATTTATGCTTTTAACTCCAAAAGGCTGTGACCATTTTTAAATTTATTTTAAAATTCATATGTTCTTCTGGTAAATTCAGAGGCAAGTAAAACTTCAACAAATATAACAGGCGTAATATTTATTAAAGAACTCAACGACGTTTCGTCCGTTACATCGGGCGGACTTCATCAGGTAAAAGCAGAACACAACGCGCACCGTATTTAAAAACCAAGAAGTTAAAAACAAACCAACAAACACAAGGTGAGAAGCGAACATACGTACATAACAATTCAATAATTACTAAGTGCAAAAGAAACAAATTTAACTGGTTGAAAACCCACATAAGTTGAGATAAGTTGATATGTTAAGTTGAAAACCACATAAGTTGAAAACCCACATAAGTTGTGTTTTTAACTTCTTGGTTTTGTTTTGTATTTCATTTTTATCTTTATTCCATTAAACCTGACGAAGTGACCAGTAATTCACGAAAGCTAAGCAATCAATAAAAACTCTGTCAACTTCGGTGCGCATTTTTTTCGTCCCATCCTCCCAGGAGACTTTTGTGTTGCCATATGAACTTGGCATGACATCACTCCAACGTTTTGTTTTGTTTCGATTCTACATTTGCCGTACCTGCCGGGGGGGGGCAGGGACGGCTGGTACGGCTATAGATTCTACTGTAACTGTCAATGAAATTAAGGAAACCAAATTAAGAAGCGTCAAAATCGACACAGTTTTCCTGCCCTGGTTTGATTCCCACTGACGTTTCGCAATGATTTGATTCCCCTGTCAAGGGTTTATTGCAGTGTTCGCCTAACTATTAATATTTTTACTACACTTTTTTCTTGCCTATATTGAAGTTTTTTCTTCCCCTATGTAGGATAGCATGATTTTAATCAATCAATTTTTTCTTTACATTGTAATTCAAACTCAGCTCGTTTAACAAAAACTAATAGAAATATATTCGGAGTCAAAAAAAGTATCAAACTATGCGGAGAACAACGTATAAAAGTAAAGATTTTTAATCGTTCCAATTTTGCAAAACTCTATCCAGAAACTTAATTGAAAACATTAATGACCGAATAATCTGGACTCTCTTATCAGCATTACTGATTAGATTGTGAATCTACAATTTTACTGTTACGTTTTTCTCCTTAATTACTATTCTAAGCTTAACTATTGGTTGTTTTTTTTTCAAACAAATCAAGCAAATAGATTCATTTAATCTATTTAGTTAAATTTTTTATTTATTACTGCTTTCTTTCCTTGGATTTCAGCTTTTTTAAATTATTAAATGTTTATAAAAATATTCTTAAAATGGAGCTTAAAATACAATCTCAAACTGCTGCTAGATAAAGAAAGTAGACTACAACTGAATATTCTGCAGCATAGAACAGCAAATCCTATGATTATAAAATAGATATTGAAATTGAATGAAAAAAATTTTTTTAAATAGACCAAAAATATCAATTGTTTATTTTCATCATGCTGCTGGATTCATACAATGAATCGCAAACGGGTTTTGAACAGAATATACTGTAGAAGCAAATCCTATTATTATAAAATGAATTCGTTATTTTTCATCAAGCCATTTATTAGACCACAGACGGATATTCAACAACATATAAAATCAAGTTTTATCATTATAACAAGAAGCTTGAAATTAGATAAAAAACTAGTTTCTAAATAAAAAGCTCAAAATATAGGGTTACAATATTTTTGTCACAAGAAAGAACACATATAACTATTATGTTATAAGATACCTCAATATTGTTTTGTGTATTTGAAACTAATAAAACTTAAAAAAAATTAAAAGCAAAAATCATTTTCTTAAGTAATGACGCATATATCTGGAGTTTGTTGGTTCTCTTTCAAAGATTGCTTAATGACTTCAGTTGTCAGAGCGATTATCCACAATTATCAGAACACAAATTCTTAAAATGCATTTTATTAAAACTGCCTCAACAGACTGTTTCGCTTTTGAGACTTATTAGGAGACAGAACATTTATGATGATGATGATGATGATATTTTATTTATGCTTAGTAACATTATTAAGTATATGCAATGTACTATGAAGCATGAAAAGGAAACGCGAAACAACGACGAACGTTAAACATGTTAAACCTATTCTCCTCAAGCTTTTTCGAGCTATTGACTCCTCAACGGCCGGGCTTCAGAAGCCCACCAAATCAACGATTTATAACTTCAAAACTACTTAAGCTATCTTCATGAAATTTAAGCAGAGTAAAGATCATTTATTTAACTATTGTTAGAGCAAAAAAGTTTTTGAAAATTTATTTGATAAAATATGCAAAATTACAATTTCGCAAAGTCACTTCAATTTTTACTTTTAGACACTCATTTAACTAGCGTGAAATGCGATTGTAACGGTTTCGCTGTTGTAACAGTCATAAACTTAATTAAAAATTGGACGTAAAGAGTGACGTCAACGCGAACGACAATTACAAACAATGAAGAAGCTGAGGAAGCTTGTTTCATTGTTTGAATGGTCGAAATATGAAAAATATTTTAGACCAGTTTCATTTACTTGCTCATATGTTTTGTCCACATATTTTTGTGGTTACTAATAGTTATTGCTGCTTTTTTAAAAATGGATAAAAAACGAAAATAAATTTTTTTTTACGCAAAAGAATTTGAAATTGGCTATGTTTTGATATTTAGCAGTGTTAAAATATCGACTTACAGATATTATAAAACCAACAAAACTTTATCTTTTATATATCACTGTTTACATGCACATCGTATTTCACCGCCGCAAAAAGAGTTTTTTAATTATTGAAATGAAACTACGCCATTGCGTTACTTTACAAAAAAACACTGAAAAAACAATATTACTCTATATGACTGTTAACTTTTAGTCGTGGAACATATCTCGGCATGAAGCGCAAATTTGTAAGCAGTGCCACAAAAATGTGGAAGAGACGCATGTTTGACACTGATTTCATGATTTGTTTATGTTTTGCTTTTGCATCTTCTGTCCTGATCCAATTTCATTATCATAGCAGAGTCAACAAGGTTTTTTAAAATTAGACTTTCAAGCATAATTTCGAGGTTTTTTGTTGAACATCAAACTGTAAGCCAGTCAAAGGCCTTCTTTCAACGTGCGGTTGAATTATTGCTGGCGAGAGGTTGCAAGTGTCATTTTGATGGGAACGGATAAAGATTGTATATGTTCGTTTTTTATTACATTTTATTGTTTCATTAGAAAAAACATTTTATGCCACTTTTCCAACTAGAAAGTCTTTATCAGCAACTCTAAATTACAGTTTATAAAAACTAGATTGCCCAATAAAAAAATTCTTGAATAGCAATATTCTAACATTTGTGAAGATTCGAAATTCACATTTGTTTATTTCGTCGTTAAACATTTGCAAATATTCGCCTAACATATAATTGAGATTAAATGTAGGACAACGTGACTGGGAATAACCATAATGTGTCGTAGTCAAGCAGTCACTTTTATTGTGCCATTCTATATTCTATTCATTCAATATTCTAACATTTGTGAAGATTCGAGATTCACATTTGTTTATTTTGTCATTAAACATTTGCAAATATTCGCATAACATATAATTGCGATTAAATGTAGGCCAACGTGACTGGAAAATAATGTGTCGTAGCATGGACTCCTAAATAATAGAACCTGGACTGGAAACGGAATTGAAAATCGCAGAGCGCGTGTACAAAGGTAGGCCAGTTGTAAAAAGCTAAAAAATTAGTTCGATTTTTTAGAAACTATTCACTGTTAAGTTATTAAACTTAGAAGTATGGCTTGCAAAATATAATGAACAATAGATTTATGATAAATGTGAAAAGAATGCTGGAAAAAAATCAGTGTAGGTTTATTAGAAAAAGATTAATGACTAAGGAAAATATGTAAGAATCACAAATATTGCACACATTAATTTACAAATACTAGCAAAATTTATATTCTACTTCTGGTATTCAGGTAAAATTTTTTATCAGTTAATAATGTAGGCAACTTACGAATGAACAGCTATTTTCTATTTGTTGTGTATTTTTTCACAGAATCAAGCTTGATCATTGCATAGTTTAACAATGGCATTATAATTTATTCACTATTATTTTTGTGACATTAGTAAAAACAATAAAAGAAGTAATACATTTTTTTATTTTTTAATTTATATGCAACAACATTTATGTCTTATCTATCTGCTACTTCAATTGAATGTTACTACTGAATAAATTATTGAATTTAATACAATTAGTACATTTATTATTGAAGCACATAATTGCATTTTAAAGTTTAGTGTTTTTCTACTTTATTTTTTGATTATCTTATTTTAAAAGTGTATTTAAAGGTTATTATTTTTTGGTTATCTTATTTAAATTTAAGGAAAAGGCATTTTTTTAACCTTTTAATTACCTTTTTTTGCATAGAAAAATATTTATTTAAAAAATGGTTTATAAATGTGCTGCCATTGATTGCAAATCTGGATACTCTTCAGAAGAAAAAAAGTTAAATGTTACATATCATTCATTCCCTTTAAAAAATGAAGAACTTTTATGTAATTGGTTAAAAAACATAGCTAGGAAAAATTTTAAACCCTCAAAATACTCAAAGTTGTGCTCACTCCATTTTAAAGCAGATGATTTTATTAAAGTTTCTCATGATTCAAACCAAAGACGCAAAAGAAAAAGAGATAGTGAGCACTTATGTTATAGAAGACTAAAACCTGGTGCTGTTCCTTCAATTTTCAAAAATATTCCTTTGTATTATACAAATAAAGATATACCTTTAAGAAGCGGTAATGCTCTTTCAAAAACTAGGCATGATAATGAATCAGCAATACTGCAAAAACAGTGTGAAAATTTTTTGCAGTCTGACAATTTAAAAAATTTTGATGATTTGTTAGAAAAACTTTCATGCACAGTTTTGTCTCCACAGTTTGTTTTATATAAATCAGAAGCAGGAATTTCTTTAATATACTGTATTTGTCTATTGAACAACCATTCTCAATTTTGTTTTCCATAAACATTGATAAAGATCTGCATGTGCAAATCTATCATGAAAAAAACTTATTCCTCCTTCTTGTTACCATCACATTTTGTCTTCTGAGAAAGTAACACTATTTTCTGAAGTAGAAAATTTAATAGCCTTTGCAAAAAATTTAGACCAAAACATCACAACATTAATGGAAACAATTAAAGCAAAATTATTAAATCTAATAGAAAAATACATTGATTTGTGCCAGGATGACTATAAAAAAAAACCATTGAATTTTATATTGGAGCAATTGAAATTACTTTTTATTACTAAAAAACAACGTCGCTATTCAGTAGAAATGTTGGTCATGTCTTACATAATGCATGCAACCAGTTCTAAGGCATATGAAAGGCTATGTCAAGAGCAAATTATTATATTACCTTCAGTGAAAACGTTGAGAAAAATAACAATGAATCTAGACCAAAGAACTGGACTTGATGATTCTGATTATCTTAATATAAGATTTTCAAAGTTAAACTTTTTTGACAGAAATGTTCTCTTGATGATTGATGAAATATATCTTTCAAAACGTGTCGAATCAAGTGGAGGACAGGTTTTTGGCTTGACTGAAAGTTGTGCTGTAGCTGCCACAGCTTTGTGTTTCATGATTAAGTCTTTATCTAGTGGCTATCAAGATATGGTAGGAATTTACCCAATTAAAAATTTAAAAGCTGAAACACAAAAAGCTTGTTTTGATAAAGTTATGCTACTTGTTCATGAAATTGGATTTAATGTTATTGGAATCTGTGTTGACAATGCTTCTGCAAATAGAAAGTTTTTCAAAGATTTTCTTTGTAATGGTGCATGGAAAGCATCCATTCCAAACAAGTATACAGATGGAAAAATCTTTTTAATATTTGACCCTACTCACATAATTAAGAATATATATAATAACTTAGTGAACAGAAGAGTGTTTGAAATGCCTTGTATGACTCCCATACTTGATACTCCACTTACAGCCAGTTTTGCAGATATAGAGAAAGTTTACAATCTTGAATGTCAAAAACCTTTAAGGATTGCCCATCGTCTAACAGAAACAGTTTTAAAACCCAATAGTATAGAAAAAGTTAATGTTAAACTTGCTCTGGCTGTGTTTCATGAGTCAACTGTGATTGGATTAAAGGAATATGGATTTCATGAAACTGCTTCTGCTATTGATTTGTTTTTGAAGCTGTGGAATATTTTAAATGTTTCAACATCAGAAATTGGAAAGCATAAACGGGATATTTCTCGTGACCCAGTTCGATCCACTGCTGATTGGAAGTTGAAATTTTTGACGGACTTTGGCCATTATGTTAGTTTTTGGAAAAATTCAAATGTAAGTATGTTTTGCAAACTTTTTTTGTTTAAAAATATAAAACAGATTTCATACCTATATCTGATATGTTAATTTTCAAGAGTAGTGTCATAACGTAAGTTTTTAATTGAAACAAAATTATTAGATCAGCTGCTTGCAATTTATTGTATTCACATCCGACTGGCTGTTTGCAAAATCTTTGTATTACTTAATGATCTTTCTGTGATTTTCTTTGTTACAATGTTTTCATTGTTATGTTTATATGGGTATTTTTTTAATATCTTTTTTTTTTTCTATTCAGCAACCTGGATTAACTGAACACACTTCCCGTGCTTTGCATCAAACATGTGAAGCAATAACGCAGATGTCAAAATACTTGTTGGAAAACTGTGGCTTCAATTATGTGCTGTTGGGAAAAATTCAATCAGATATGATTGAACGAAGATTCAGCCGAATTCGTCAACTCAGTGGAGCAAATTATTATATTTCTATGAGACAACTTCAAGAAAGTGACAGGAAAATCCGCTCAATCTCGTTGTTGAAATATTCGCAAATATCTATCGCTGAGATTGATATCATAGTCAAAACAAAATGCACTAGTAACAATAAATTAATGGCCACAGCAGAAGCCTTGCAAGCTGAGCTACTATTTAATATATTGCCGACAGAAAATGATGCAGCTGTTATATTTTATGTTACCGGATACTGTTGCAAATCACTGGTTAAATCAACAAGATGCGTTGAATGCAAAACAGCTACTGTTGCAACCATAGTTGAATATGTTCCTCCTTTAACAACAACTATGCATGAGTATGCAAACAAATTTTTTGATGGCATAAATCGTGGGGGTCTTTGGAAACCAACAACCGAGTTATATGAAATTGGTTGTCTTTGTTGGAAGGTTTTTGCTGAACTTTGCAATAGTGACTTGAAAAAGTCATTTTTAAGTGCCGAAAATCAGCAGGAAATTTTTAAAGAAATTGTAAACATATCTTATTTTAATGATGATGTTGCTTTTCGGTCGCTTCCAGTATTGTGTAGCAACGGGCACAATATTGTAGAAGGAGTGTCAATACGTTTCTACAATTGCATGTGCAAAAATTTAATTCGCCAATTAACGGAAAAGGGGCGTAGAGGTGCTAGTGCCAAAATTAGAAAACTTAATAGTAATTAAACTGTAAATACTCCCAGTTAAAATTATTGATTTTTGCAAATATTATTACTAGTTTTTTTTAGATAACGTCTAGCTATGCGTAAAATTAATAATTCATTTGTTGTTGTCCGGATTTAAACATTTAGTAATGTTACTGTTTTTTATAAACCATTTAAACTCGTCAAGCTTCTAAAATTTGCCGAAATTCATTAATGTTTTGCTTTTTTTAAGTTTAGGTTTGTGTTATTTTGTATCACATCCTGAAGTATATTTTTGTTAAAGCTACTGTTACATAAACCACCTTAAAACGTTGCAAATGAACTGTAAATTGCAGTCCAGTTACTTATAAAATATTGTTACGTAGTTGTTACTTCCACAAATTTTAGTTTTCTAAATTTTGGAAAGTTTTTTAAATTTTGTTCCGATGTTAAAAAGTTTTTTGAAATTTTGTAGAATTTATTTGGTAACTTAGTACGTTGTTTAATCGTCTACCTTTTTTGGCGCCTGTTAAGAAGGCCTCGCCAATAACACAAACTCGGTGTCTACTAAACGATAATTCTTAATCTTCTTGCTGGATCTGACCTTCGAACCAGCGACAGCAAAAATATAGTCTAGCTAAATCACAGCTCAGACTACCACAATATCTTCTTTATTAAGAAATATGCTCCAATCCACTTAGGAGCCCGAATAGTATAAATCAAATCAACAGGTTAAAACTCAATAGCTTAATTCTTCACAATCACGTAGACCACCAAAGACTTGCGACCAAAAAACTATGACTTCACACAGTTAACAATTTTCCAATTCTTAGTTACCACAACGAAACATCGAATTAATTAATAATAATACTGCTTTTCAGCGAATCGTATTTATACCATTGGTAAGGTTGCTCGAATGTTCTGAAATTATCTCAATGAAGCCAATCACATATAAGCATTATTGCGTCACATGCAAAAACAAGTCAAGCGGAAATCCAGAATGTTCTCAATAAAGCGAAATTATGCAGTGTTGCCATATTTTTATAACTAAATGTAAAATATTTAAATTACTTACAAAACTGTTATTTCTTCGGCTATTTGAGCCGGACCAAAGCGAAATTAAAGATATTTTTTATGAGATTGTGAATCTACATAATTTGGGCGATTTTTAGGAACGGAACAAAGCGGCCCCAATTTGACACACAGTTGTCAAATTTCAACACAAATGAAGTTCAAAAAATCGCAACTTAACAAATCACAAAGACACTTGAATTCGATGTACAAATACACAACTTCACTTAACTCAATACTCAATAAAAAAGAAACACAGCACAATAAATAAATGAAATACACTAACTTTAACACTGCAGCCAATTGTAATCAATATCTTGTATACAGCACAAATGTGAATAACAGAAACATCAGTAGTTTATATTTGCTGCAACTTATTGCCTGCTTCAAATCAACAATTCAATTTCAAAGTCAGCATTTATGAATCACAAGGGCAGAAGTAGTACACAGCTTTCTTTTACAATTTAAGCAGCAATATCTCAGATTCATTACATGTAAATAGGGCCAAAATAGCATAGGCTACAGCTAATGTCTTCTACTATGAACAGGAACGTCTTATTCTTCCAATAGAAAACCCAATAAGCAAAGCACATAAATAAACAAAAACACAGAAAATAACAACACAAGAGTAAAAATATTATGGCAGGGTCTGCCCTCCGTCAGCCTTGCCAAGTTGAAATTCAGCTATCTAAGGGGCAGTCTACTGGGGCAATACAAGAAAGGTCCCTTAATACATAAACCACTTTGACCTCACCAGTGCTTTCATCTGTACTAGTAGTGGCAACTTTAACTCTACGCACAATTTGCTTTCCATTTCTACTCTGGGGAATGACCTCATGCACCCTCCCAAGTTGGTATTTGCCTCGTTTTGATATATCTTCCATTGAGGTTAAGATTACCAATTGGCCTGGCGTTAGATTCTGTGCCATTTTCAACCACTTCTTTCTCCCCTGTTGCCAAGGTAGGTAAAACTCCAGCCATTTTTTCCAAAACTGATCACTAAGAGAGATATTAAAGCGATAGTCTCTCCTTAAATTGTCTTTGTGTTGTGGTGAACCTACCACACAATATGGGCTTGAATAGGGAGTTAAGAGCGAGGCAGGGGTTATTGCTGTAAAGTCTCTAGGGTCATCACTTAAGGGGGTCAAAGGTCGATCATTTACAATCTTGGTGGCACTTCCCACGTATGTCAGCAATTCTACAAAGCTGGGTCTGCGTTGTGACTTTTCAAGTATATTAGCAATCACATGCTTGATTTGCTTCACCATAGCTTCCCAAGCCCCACCTTGTGCGGGTGCATAGGGGGGAATGAATTCCCAGTTGATACCTTTTTTACGAAGTGAATTTTTCAATTCTGTAGACTCAAGCAATTTTGGCAGCACTTTGGCTGCAGCTTGGAATGTAGTTCCATTATCAGAATAAATTGTACTTACTGGCCCTCGTAAGTCTGTAAATCGGGTAAAAGCTAGTATAAACTCACTCAAAGTCAGGGAAGTCACCAATTCAACATGCACGGCCCTTGATGACATACAAGTAAATAAGAGGCCCCAGGCCTTCCTGTGGCTTCTACCTTCCGCAAATGTCATGGGCCCAAAATAGTCCAGACCACAGTAAAAAAAGGGCTTTTTGTTTGCAGTAACACGTGACTGTGGCAAATCTGACATTAATTGCCTTACAGGCTGTGCCTTTTTAATCATACACACACCACACTCATTCACATATCTTCGTACTGATGCATTACCATTAGTAATCCAAAATTTTTGTCGAGTTGACAACAAAGTGTGTTGCACTCCACTGTGACAATTCCAATGATGATACCACAAGATAACAAGCTTTGTTAAACTGTGCCTAGATGGCAAGATGAGTGGGTGTTTAGCATCAAATGCAATATCAGGAGAGCTATTTAACCTGCCTTCTATACGTAATGCACCTTTGTCATCTAAGCATGGCCGAAACTTCTTCAGAGAGCGTAACTCTTTTACCCTTTTTCTACTTTCAGGTGCTGTTTTCTTTTCTAAGCACTTGATAATTTCATCAAAGGCATCTGGAGATTTCTCACTTAGGGATTCAATAAACTTACCATAGATGCGTCGTTGGACAAAGATCACAATTCTTTCTAGTGCCCTACTTAAGCAAGAAGCATCCAGTTTTGGAGGGACATACTTACTCTTTTGGACTTTGCTTCGAATATAATCCAGGAAAGATAGAAGATATGCCACTCGCTTCTGCAATACATATAAGGATGATGAGCTGTCAATCAGTCTTTCCAACTTATCTTCCACAATTTGGTTCAGATCTTCATCCTTTTTGACGTCAATCTTTCGTATGGGCACAAGCTCTGGGACAGGTATTTCCGGCTCACCATACTTAGCCAAGAATGGTGGGCCATTTAGCCAAAGAGAACGTGACTCTTCTTTCAAGATTAGATTGGGGCGAGACCCCACATCAGCAGCATTTACATTTGTTGGACAAAATCTCCAGTCTGATTCATTTGACAGCATTAGGATGTGGTCAATTCGTCTGGTGATGAACTTATTTAGGCGTAAATCTGGATTCTTTATCCAAGACAACACAGTTTTAGAATCACACCAGAAGTATCTCTTACTAATGTCCAGTTTTAAAGCCTCATTTGCTTGATACATCAACTTGGAGGTGTTTACGGCAGCTGTTAACTCTTTTCTTGCAATGGGCCAGGATGACTGATGCCGCTGAACAATTGTAGATTTACCAAAAATAAAAGCTACACTAGGTGCACCATTAACTAATCTGCGCAGATATATCACTGAAGAAAAAGCTTGATTTGACGCGTCGCTAAACCCATGCAACTCATATTTCACATCATCAATTGAGCAAGGTATATTGCTATTTAAGAATAACCACCGGGGAAGCGAAAAACTCTGCAGCAAAGAAAGTGAATGCAGCCATGCATCCCACTCTTTAACAATCTCATCTGGGACTTTTGTATCCCAATCATATTTATCTATAGCCAACTGCTGCAAGATCAAACGTGCTTTAATAAAGAAAGGGGACCCAAATCCCAGTGGATCAAAATTCTGTCCTAATTGACTGAGCATGGTTCTACGTGTATACTTACCAAGAGGCTTTAATGAACAGTCAATACGCAACTCATCTGAGTCAGGATCCCAGACACAGCCTAAGGTTTTGGCAGAAGGCAAGGCTAGCTCTTCACCACACAAGTCTAATTCTCTTATAGAAGCTGACAAAAGTTCAGGACCTAAAGAGGACAAAACACTCATAGTGTCCCTATTTGTGCTCCACTTAACAAGTTTAAATCCACGACTTTTAAATAGACTCACTGCCTCATTTGTGATTGTCTGTGCACTCTCTAAACTATCTACTAAAAAAATAAGGTCATCCATATACATGTTCTGCAGTATATTTTGAAGGGTCATGTCACTAGCACATGTGGGGTTTTCCTCAACAAGCTTCTTAAATGCAAGACAGGCAATGTAGGGGCTACTTTTGATGCCCCAAGGATGGACTCGAAAACGGTAGGATACCAACTTACCTCTTTCTACATCATTGTTTTCGAACCACAGCAAGCGAAATAGGTCTCTTTGGGCAGCCGGCAACTGAACTTGGAAAAAACACTTTGTGACATCTGACATCAAAGCATACTTACCTAAGCGAAACCTGGTTAAAACATGCAGCAAGGGGTTCAGAAGATCAGGTCCAGACATAATAATATCATTCACACAGGTTCCCTTAAACTTGGCCTTTCCATCATACACTATACGCTTCTTAACTTGAGAGGTAACAAAATAAGGTAGATACCATTTTTGGTCATTCGCACAATCAGCATCAGGCACACGTTCAATGTAATTATTGGACTGCATTTCTGCCATAGATTCAACTAAAAATTCTTTAAGATCAGGTTGCCAAAGGGCCTTCTTACGCAGGGCAGACAGTCGCTCGTGTGCTAACTCAAAGTTATTAGGCAATGTTGCTTTCTCAACCACAGGTACGGGAATCTCAAGCCGGTCATCTTTTACCTTTATGGAGGGCTCTACCAATTGACTGGCAATAGTATCAGTGCGAGACCATTGAAGTATCTCATCTTCAACAGATAAATCTTTAACAACATTATGCAATTCAGCAATTTCTGCATCTTTTCTGTCAATAGCCTGTTGCAAGCTTAATGTCTTGCTTTGCTTGTCTTCAACATTGGCTCTTAAGACTTTGACAGGTACCTCACTTAAAGATGTTTTTCCGCCAAAGGCTAACCAGCCTAATGGAGAGAGTAGTACGTGCGGGTCAGTTTGACTCTTGCCCATTCGTTCTTGCTTGGCATACATAAGATGGGCATTGTCATTGCCCAGTAACACATCCACACTATGGCAATTATCCAAGCAAACAATTTCAATATCATTAAAGTGCTCATACACACTCAAGTCCTGTTTATGAGGTAAAGTATTTTCATCATCACTCCAAGGTTCATTGACCACCGACACCACATTACCAAAAATCTCACCAGTATGCAATGACTGCACATTAAACTTGACTAAATCTGCCGTGGTAGCCTTGCAACTAGTCATTGTTTGCATTTCAAATGAAACATTATCAAATGCAGTTAGACCTAAATCTTGTACCAGCTTGTTTGAGACCAGAGTAACCTGTGACCCTGGGTCATGCTGTACATACACCAACCTGCTTTTACCATTTACAGGGTTCATTATGCGGGCAGCTGTGACACGACTAAAGGCAGCCTTCACACTCCCAATACCAACTTTTCGTACAGTAACTGAAGTTTCTGAAGTGTTATCACCACTCTCATGTGCTTGAGATGGTGTGACAAAGGTATCATGCAACAAAAAAGAGTGCTTTCTACTATATGCAGCTCCACATTTTCTACATCTATTGGGGGCAAAACAATCTTTAACAAAATGCTTACGCAGACAGTTCAAGCACCGACCAGATTTAACAATTACATCTTTGCGATCAATAGGTGTCAAACGCAAAAATTCAGAGCAATTTGACAGATAATGATGCTCAACCAGCCCTTTCGAAGAACAGTAGATGCACATAGGATGCTCTGGTCGACTATTAGTAGTTGGAGACTTCTTCTGTTTATCATTTATATCAGACCTTCTTGGGAGATTAGGTGATTTAACGGAAGTTTGTCTTACTGGGCAAGCATTTTTACTTTTATCATGGGGCTTTTCGAATTTGAGTAATTCACTTGAAGCATTTAGAAGTGAAATACCAAAATCTGTCGACTTGTAAGATTCTTCTTCAGTTATAAATTCAAATAAGCTTTCAAAACTAGCCTCATTTGTGTGTCCAAACCGATTTGCCAAAAACTTTAAGAACTCTTTTTTAGTTACATCCGGCAAACGCTTAGCCAAATCCAATACAAATCGACCTTCTACTTTATCTGGTTGATTATAAGCTTTGGCGTAGAGCAAACATTGAGACAATTGGTCTTTATATTCTTTTAGCGCAAAGGCCAAATCTGATTTTAATTTATCACCATACCGAAACTTGCGGATTTCCGGTTCAGCATAAAAACCACCTCTAACACCAAATCTCTGCGACAATCTTTCAAGAGACATTTCAATGCGCCTAGCCTCAGACAGGCCAGGTGTGTCAGCAACCAGATTAGCAATATTTTGGCCAGCAAGTCCAACACAAGCAGCTTGCAACAAAGTTAAACGTGAATTTTCCAACGGACAACTATCCATTAAAGCCTTAATGCGATTATGAAAGAAAATATATGGCATATTACTTCCGTTGTAATTAATCAAAGACGCCTTATCTATGAAGGTACGACAATTTTGATATTGAAAGAAACTGTCCTGCTGAGTCGAGCCTGACTGCACAGGAGACAATCCATTATTCCAATTTAAACCACCAACATTGCAAGATCTAGCATTCATAACAGCAGGTAAGGCATCACTAGCATACTTATTTTTAACACCACCATCATATTCAACAGCACTTTTACCATATGGACCACAAATTTTAGGGCATGTCTCGGCCCGACCAGACGGCACACCAGGGGAAACTACATATTTCTCAAAGTCAGGAGGCACACTTCGGGCGGCCCCAAAAGCCACATTGCTTCACAGAGACCTATCATTGCTACCTAGCAAATTATTTGAGTCAGAAAACT
Source organism: Diplosoma virens (assembly GCA_963680785.1). Taxonomy (NCBI): domain Eukaryota; kingdom Metazoa; phylum Chordata; class Ascidiacea; order Aplousobranchia; family Didemnidae; genus Diplosoma; species Diplosoma virens. The sequence continues at coordinate 51,308,062 of OY796883.1, forward strand.
TCTGCAAGGTTAAATTCTCCCGGACAGCAGTCTTGGGGAGTAACACATCACCAGTCTCACCACCACCACCAGAGATCACAGCCTTACTTTGCTGACTATTAGTATTCAAATACCCACCATGGGTTTCAAGAAAATTGGTTCTGGTGTGGGCTGACCGCCTTGAACTGACTTGAGAACCAGACCGTGACTTAAGGCATTCCAAGTCCTTCTTTAAAAATTCAGCCTTTAATGCTGCCTCTTTTAAGGCCAGCTCCGCCTTGAGCTCTGCCTCTTTCTCCTCCCGGGCCAGTTGTGCCTGCCTTTCCTTTTCCTCTCGGGCCAGTTGTGCTTGCTTTTCCTCCCGAGCCAGTTTTGCCTGCCTTTCCTTTTCCTCTCGGGCCAGTTTGGCTAACCTTAAATCAGCCATGATGCGATTAGTCTCCATCTGCCAATGAATTTCAATTTGTGCTTCAGATAAAACAGAGGTACATGAAGCTCTAGATCCTAAGTTGGAGACACTATCCTCTGGGTCAATAATCCCATCATTATCTACCCCCCTGGCCATAGATCTAGTGGTCATCCCTAAGCGAGTACCAACCTTCACCCCGCCCAGGACAACCTCATCTAACCCCAAACCAGACGGGCCAACATCAGGCAGCCCTACGTCAATATCTTTACTAGACATAGCTAAAATTCTTAACAATAAATACACCACCAAATGAAATAAAATAACAATTACCACAAATTAATAAACTACCAGTTCACAGCTAAATAAAAAAAAATCCAAATTCCACGGTACCTTTAGTTGTGAGGAATTTTCTTGCAATTTCCCTCTGGAGTCTTCAAATTAAATTATTCTTTTCACACAGTCCAATTAAATTAACCAATTTTACCAACAGTTTATTTCAAAGTAGGTTATTCAATTTAAGAGCTCTTCTAGTTTTAACAAATTTACTTGATCTTCTTAAAACTTGTTGAGCTTGTAAGAACTTTTTGAATTTGTTTGTCAACCTTGTGAAAAGTTTTTGAAATTTTGTTACTTCCACAAATTTTAGTTTTCTAAATTTTGGAAAGTTTTTTAAATTTTGTTCCGATGTTAAAAAGTTTTTTGAAATTTTGTAGAATTTATTTGGTAACTTAGTACGTTGTTTAATCGTCTACCTTTTTTGGCGCCTGTTAAGAAGGCCTCGCCAATAACACAAACTCGGTGTCTACTAAACGATAATTCTTAATCTTCTTGCTGGATCTGACCTTCGAACCAGCGACAGCAAAAATATAGTCTAGCTAAATCACAGCTCAGACTACCACAATATCTTCTTTATTAAGAAATATGCTCCAATCCACTTAGGAGCCCGAATAGTATAAATCAAATCAACAGGTTAAAACTCAATAGCTTAATTCTTCACAATCACGTAGACCACCAAAGACTTGCGACCAAAAAACTATGACTTCACACAGTTAACAATTTTCCAATTCTTAGTTACCACAACGAAACATCGAATTAATTAATAATAATACTGCTTTTCAGCGAATCGTATTTATACCATTGGTAAGGTTGCTCGAATGTTCTGAAATTATCTCAATGAAGCCAATCACATATAAGCATTATTGCGTCACATGCAAAAACAAGTCAAGCGGAAATCCAGAATGTTCTCAATAAAGCGAAATTATGCAGTGTTGCCATATTTTTATAACTAAATGTAAAATATTTAAATTACTTACAAAACTGTTATTTCTTCGGCTATTTGAGCCGGACCAAAGCGAAATTAAAGATATTTTTTATGAGATTGTGAATCTACATAATTTGGGCGATTTTTAGGAACGGAACAGTAGTTTTTTCATTCTTCTGTTTTGGTCTTTCATTTTGTAGTACTTGTGTACATATCAAACGTACTTTATGATTGATCTTAGTTACCTACAAGCTTTCTACAAGCTTCTCCCAAAACCAAGCTTGTCACAACGTTTATGCGTTCGATAATAGTTTTTACTTTACTCATGTATGCATTTTATTTTTTCATATATATTTTTATCTAATTGTTTATTACATATTTTTGTTATTCTATTTTAGAAGTTGATGTTATTCTACTGTTTGTTTTTCAATATAGCCTTTTAGTTTGATTGTAGCTTTTTAAATCATGCTTATACCAAATCAGAGAAATAGTCGCTAGACTAAGATGATGTTTATCATAGAATTTCATTCGTACTAATTCAAGTCGACTAAAAAAGAACATTTTTGGCTCAACTAGGCTGTGGGCCGACCCAAACGTTTCCGCTGCAAATATCAATCAAGTAAAGCTTTAATTTAACCAATTTATGCTTTTAAAAAAAGCATCAATATTTTTTTTCTAAAAAGACAATTTTACTGCAATGGCCTACTTTTGTACACTCGTAATTTCTCGTTTCCAGTCCAGGTTCTATTATTTAGGAGTCCATGGTCGTAGTCAAGCAGTCACTTTTATTGTGTCATTCAAAATGACAAACAAATTATAATAAAACAATCGTTTGAAAAACAAGCAGCAAAAAAGCAAAAAGATAAATAACAAAAGAAAACCTAAAAGCAAAACTAGAACATAAGCAAATCTCGGTAACAAAGGTAGATAGATATATTTTTTATTTTGCAATATTAAAAATATTGCATGAAATATGGGATAAAATAACACATTTTGGCTCCAATATATCTAATTAAAACGTGCCTTTTTGGTTTTTTACACTGTGGAAGATTAGATTAATCACCTTCAGAAAATATTGATCAACGCAAGGCCTCTCCAAAATAACTTCGAGAAAGAGATGTTAAGCTGTAAAGCCCTATTTTCATCATTACGTAAAACAGGGCGATTCTATGTCGAAATTGTTGTAGCATGTAAAAGTATCTACTTCAAGCAAAACACATAAATAGGACGGGCCCCCGTGCTTTATTTTTTTCTGCAAATTGCTATTGTATTGCCTGGATTAAATGTTGTTGGCAATGTACCAAACCACAATTGTTTATTTTTTATCCAAAACTGTTCGACCTCGTGCTCCTTGAAATGTCCACTGCATATGACACTCCGATACAACGTTATTTTTGGTTTGTGCAAGGCGCCGCATTTGCAATGAGAGAAGGGAATAAGACCCCGAAAATGAAACGTGCAATCACAGTCCGCAGGCGGAATGGGCCAACTGACCGCAACCAACTGGGCACAACCAAACGAGTTAATAACAACTAGTGGCAGTCGATTGGTTAGTTAAGCTGCCCCCAATCGGTTGCGTCCAGTTGTCTTTAACCCGTCTGAAAGCGTTTAAGCATAACTCAAACTGCTCCGGACACGCTATTTCGAACGGATGTGGCAAGGCGCTGGTAATAAAAGCACGAGGCTAGATGTACTCTCATAGTAGGCTACTTTGTGTTCGATCTATGATTTATGTAATGGGCAGATCGGATGCGCTTAATTCAGTAAAATTGTTCTAGTTTTTGCGCAGCAGACCCAGTAAGTGTTTAGACCCTTGTGTTTATTGACAGGCATTTGATAACAGACAAATAAGCCATTGTCAGGATCTACAGCAGTGCTCTGCAACTCATATGCTGCGGAAAAACGAGAAATATACTCTTTAAAATAGAGATAAAGTTATGTTTCTCTGAAGTAGCAACCTAAAAACTTAAAAAATTCATTATACAATACATCTTATTGTGTAATGTCAAGACCTTTTTTTGGTCTTTACTAAATTTCGAACGCTTTTTTTCATATGAAGCTTTATTTTGTGATCATAAAAACTCTCTGCTAATAAATTAATAATTTTTTTGATCAATTTTCAACCAGACCCGATTGTGCACGATATGCGCAAATTGGTAACTTTAAATGAAAAAAAAGTCATCACTTTATTTTTTGAGTTTAGATTGAGTTTTTAGGTTTTTTGTGACAGCCAAATGAAACTTCAGGTAATGGAAAGCGTACAAAATTTAGCTCTTTACCTGGTTCCGGTATCCTACTAATTTCTGAAATTTTTCAAAGTGTGCCGCATGTTTGAAAAAGTAGCGGAGCACAGGGCTAGAGTACCATCTTTAGCCAAAACAAGTATCACTACTATTTGTCAAAGCTCAGATGGCTGTATGCTTGAAAAAACTGTTAAGTGGTTCGTTGGAAAGGGATGGAGGCATTCAGTGAATACGCGCGAAGCGTCATTCAAAACGCTAAATATAAACCAAGTACTACAAGAACAAACAAGACTCCAATACTCGGCTCTTGAATAGACTAAAAATAAGAGAGCTGTATCTGATGTTTTGGCACCAGCACCTGCTCTGAGGCCGCACGTTACTTCACCAGTGAGACAGGCGAAGTTTTTTGCTCAATGCCAAACGGTGGTGACAAAACTTGAGTGATTTGTCTAGTTTTACTTCAAGATAAATCGGAACCAAACACAATGGTGAATGTTGATTACTGTCAACTTTTAGCTCACATCTTTTCTTAATCTGGATATTGTGGGAAGCAGATTATACGACTAGATGTAAAAAAAATTGTGATTGATTTTGGAGGAACACTGTTTCTCTGACACCCGAAACTATTCTGCTTACTGTCGCCGTTAGAGTGAAACCTTCGTTGTGAACTAGTTTTATACTCATTCAAACCACGCATTTATCCAGCAGAAACCTCAGCAGCTTGCAATTAAAGTCAAGTTTGAATGAAATAACAGTGTCATATGCAGCTGTCAGATTGACAAATAGCATTGGCCTTCTTTTTAGTCTCGAAAAAATGTCGATGATTTGTATTAACAGAACGACTTGATCCACGGTTGATTTTTTGCATTAAAACCATCAATTGGCTTGTTGCGGACGTAGGTAAGCGTCTCAAATTTTTCCCAGGGGATGTAAAGTTGATAAATTTGTCAATAACTTTTTGGGTCTTCTACTGCCTTCTTTGTCTTTCGAATCGCGACTACAAGCGCTCTTCCGTAAATTTTCAAATTGAAGTTGACACAATTAGGAAAAGAGAAAGTTATGTAATCAAAAATTCAAAGCAGTTCTAACATGGATTATAAGCTCTATGCACATAAAATTAGGGGCCCGGAGCTTTATTTGGTTTTACGTGAAAAAATCCTTGTAAATAGCCCAGGTCATCCGTAACTAAGATATCTAGATTGATTTTATTCAGAGGTTTCTAGTTAGTGGGTCATTTTAAAACTAAAAAGACGTCGGAATATAATAGGATAATCATATTAGACCAGAAGTCATATCCAATTTTTTTTAAATGACATTTTGAGTTTAAACATAAAATTTATTGCGAAAGGAAAATGAAGACCAAAAATGGTCTTTACGTTTATATAAAAAGTTCTTTTCGAATTTCAAGAATGAAGTTTTTTTGGTTTTTATTTAGCTTTCAAAATAAATTTCTCAAAGAGTTTGCAATAAGTAAGGACCGTTTTTTTAAACGTTGGCATGAAAAATTTTTGGGAGGAAAAATGTCATTTGTTTAAATTTCAGACTTTTGAACTGTCATGAATTTATACAAGTTGGAAACCCCTGTTTCATTGAAATTCAATCTCAACAAACGTCTTGTTTTTATTCTATGTTTTCTGTTTGCAAAATTTACGTCTAAAAGCTATAAACTTTTCTACAAAATCTTTTTAAACAAGTAAACTTATACATAAAAAATACGTCGGATTTTTTATTGTAAGGAAAATTTCAACATACTGTAAAAACGGCCTGTTACTTCAAATGCAACGTGAAATATAAATAAAAAGTTAATTATAAAAATTCAGGTGTTGTTTAATTGTCTGAAGGCGTCAGCATAAGAGCTAAGTTGTGAACCAGTTAATTTAATTTTTTTCCCATGAATGAATAGTTACAAGAAAGTATTATAAAAATGCTTAGTGTAAAGATTGAATTTTGTCCGCTTGATTGGTATTCAAGCAGTCCAACAGTAATTGTTTTATACAAAAGAATGTATATGTATATGTGTAAAATGTTTCCAAGCAATCACCAAAAACTCAAAAAAAGAAAATGCGATTTACATGAAATAAGTTCTGCATCGCCTAAGGCATTTCAACGTCGGCAAACGACGTAATTTGTTCGCTTCGTCACGCAGAGCCAATTCTTAGTAAAATTCATGTCACTTTATAAAGGCGTGAAATTGAAATTCCACGCTTTGCTTGCAAAAACCAGCAAAAATTCACAAATTTGCAAAAAACGTCTATTTTACCCGTTAACCCTTGTTCGGGGGTACCTAAAAATAGTACCATCTTATTCAGCATTTCAAATTAGGAAAAGTCAAGGAATTCCAAAATTTTATCTACAAAGATGAAATAATTACAAACGTTTTTGCAAGGGCTGGGCTTCAGAAACCCGGCCGTTGAGGAGAATAGGGTTAAATATTTAAAAAGACAACAACGTTAAATATTTAAAAAGATAAAAACGTTAAATATTTAAAAAGATAACAGCAAATACATTGAAACATAAACAAAAAATTAAGAATTAAAAATTATAAAATGTCCTATCTAAATGACATTGAAATTTATTAGTATTTTTTTATAAAGTGATAGGCGTATATTTTAAATAAACTAAATAGTGGTAAATGTAATCACATACTGTATTATGAAAAATATAATTAAGACCTCATCAGTTAACTATAAACAGTTTTTCTTGTAGTTTGTCAGTAAAAATTATAAATCGAAAAGTATAAAAATATGTTAAGCCTGCAAATCCTATTAACGTTTTAACTTTTTCTGTTGACCAAAATGGCATTTTCGACCAAAAACTTGCTGAAATCTTGCTGGAAAATAAAACCTCGCTCTATTCCTAGCAATATTGCAGCAAGGACATGTTATTTTTCTTGAAAAGCGCTTTTACACGAGACAAGATTTTTGTTTAGCAATATTGCCAGCAATCTTACTCAATGATCTTGCGGGGTACTTTACACACATATAGAATATTGAGGCAAGAATCTTTCTGCAAGAAACTTAATCGTGTAAAGCCAGCCTTATAAATAATCCACAGATTCAAAATAGTGATGTTAAAGTTGCCTTCTTTTCCCAACATTGCAGTTAATACTTTTTTAATTACCAAAAATCTTTGACAAGCTTTAAAATTATTGTTGTCACGCACAATTCTACCACATCGTATCATTAAAGTAGGAAAATAACAGTAAATTTGATTGAAAACACTCTTGATTGTGAAGTAAGAATCTAAAAGAGCGTTTTTCAAACTGTGTTTCGCGAGCTTACTAAAAGTGTTCTGCTGATAATAATTGAACACGACGGTTTGCAAGTACGTCATAAAGAGTTTGTTTGCATAACCGTTACATTTTTTTTTTCATAATTACGTTCTGTTTTGACAGTAACTTAAACAACTCTTTTTTTTTGACGTACAAAATTGAAGTCAAATTATATTTTTGACGAATATGCAATTGTAATTAATGTGAGAGTGAATTTAAGTATAATAGAGTTCAAGTAGGGAGGTGAGGTCTAAATAATTTTTAAGCTTTCCCAAAATACCGACAGATCTGGAAATTTTTGTTTTCACAAAATTTATGAGGTTTTTAAATTTTAATTTATTGTCAATTATGGCACCGAGATATTTTACTTTTGTTCCAATTTTAGTTGACCCGGCAGAACAATTGACATTTAGTTGAGATATTAATGAATTTGATTTAGGAGAAATAATCATTATTTGCGATTTCGAAGTATTAAGTGTAAGTTTGTTAGCGTTCAGCCAATTACAAACAGAGATGATATCTTTATTTAATTCAGTTTAAAGTTTTTTGCATGTAGTTTTGGTTATTAGTAAACAAGTATCATCAGCAAATAATCGAGGGGTACATTAAACAGAATTCGGCAAATCGTTTATACAAAGTAAGAAAAGAAATGGGCCAAGAGAAGCTTGGGGAACACTTATTTTAATATCTTCCAGAGAAGAAGAGCAATTGTTAAAAGAAACATATTGGGTCCGGTGGGATAAAAACGATAAGTAAAATTGATTAACGACACCTCGCATACCATAATTATCGAGCTTATTCAATAAAATTTTGTTGTTGACGATATCAAATGCTTTTGCTAGATTAACCAGAACAAGATTAGAATAATTTTTTGATTTGATGTTATCGTAACAAGTTGAAACAATATCTAGAAGAGCGTGAGTGGTAGAATAATTGGATCTAAAACCATACTGATTAGGAGTTATTATAAAATGTGCATTTAAGTAGTTAATTGTTTGGGAAAACACAATTTTTTTTTAACTATTCTAGAAAAAATTGGCAGTAATGAAATAGCTCTATAGTTAAGAAGATTATTTTTATCGCCGGATTTAAAAGCAGGAATTAGGGAAAGATGCGGTAAGTTGAGCCAGTGTCCGAATTGAGCCACCCCCTATATTTCCCAAAATAAAAATTAATTGAACTATTAAGTGCCACGTGTTTATTGCTGGTAACGAGATTACAGTTTTGGTATTGAGATTACAGTTTTTTTTGTTCGGTTTTGAGAGAAAGAGCTTTTAGCAAAAATCAGCACTTTTTGTAAAAATTTTATTCAGATAAGTTTTTATTTTTTACAGAAGACCTTAAATTTTAATCAGCTTTGAAATTTATGAATACAAGGTATAAAGCTAGCTTCTTTATAAACTGTTGCATGAAAGTATTATGAATAGCATTGTTTAAACCTGAGTGTAAAATTATAAATCATCTTACTCGATAGCATGGCTCAACTTACCCCAAACAGTGGGTAGGTTGAGCCATTTGAGACCCTAATTGCAATCGTTCATAATTCGATGATTTTTCAACTTCATAATTTCATTAATTCTGTCATTTCTTTAGAACAACAATGTGGTCTCCCAAATAGACAGATCTTCAATAACCACCTAAATATCCTATCCGCTATAAACTATACAAATGACTTTCTTCAACCATTAGCTATACTCCAAATTGACTTTTATAAAGCTTTCGATACAATATCTCACAAATTCATTCTTTCTACCGCCTCCAAAATAGGAATTCCAGTTACTCTTCTGAATTGGATTCAAATTTTTCTCTCTGACTTAACAGCCCGACTCAACCTAAACGGCTATCTTTCAGATCCTATTTCCATTAAGTGTGGCATTCGCCAAGGATGCCCACTTAGTATGCTCTTATTCTTAATTGGTATTGAACCTTTAACCCAAAAAATACTTGCTTCATCTAAAATCCAAGGAATCTCCATTGGTACTTCTTCACTCAAAGTCAGTCATTATGCTGATGATCTGACCCTTTTTATATCATCCCCCAATCCTTTTCAGAAATTCGTGAGATAATCGAAGAATTTTCTTCTTTTTCTGGTCTTAAAATTAATCACTCCAAAATCTCTATAATCTCTAATTCCTCAACATTACTATCATCTTTTCGTTCAACTTTTCCCCAAGGTAAGACTCTTTCCTCCACTAAAATCCTTGGAATAACTTTTTCTTTTCACAAAGAAGACCTGTCCAAAAACTGGGATGACCTCATCCGTTCACTTCCCCATACCTCTTTGGCTACTCTAAATCCTAAAGACTCTCTTTACTCCAAAACCATCTCCTTAAATCAACACTTTTTACCCAGAATCCTCTTTCTCTCAAGAATCATTCTTCCTACTCCTAAACAGATTAAATCCTTAACCACCCTCCTTTTCAAATTCCTATGGAACTTCTCCCCTTTTGAACCAATTAAAAGATCCTCCTTATACCTACCCAAACCCGACGGTGGCATTGCCCTCCCTAACATTGGACTTAAAACTTCTACTGCTTTTCTATGGAAATTTATCTATCTTCTCAAAACCCCCAACCCCCTTTCTTATTTTTGGATGACATATGCGATATATAACCTTGAAACAAAAATAATACCTATTAAACCTGAACTTTATTCCAACTCTCAACCCCACCGTCCTAAACCCAACCTTCTCTGGTCCAAAACTCTTTCCCTATTCAAAAAGATCTCTACCCCCCTCATGAAATTGAACACCTTACTTTCAAGTCCCTCTACCTAACCTTCCTTCAACCTGATCCTAACCCTATTCCTCTTCTAAACAACACTATCCCCCATACATGGCTCCAATTGACCCTTATAAAACCCCGTCCTTCTCTTTTCACCAACTTGGAAAAGGAAATATCCTTCAGGACAGCCTATAAAGGTTTTACCTGGGGATGTTTTTTTTCCAAGCATAATTTCAAACCCTGTAATCCCAATGACTTTCTTTGCAAAATCTGTCTTACTTCTTCCGATGATCCTCACCATCTTTTTTTCCAATGTTCCTTTACCCGCAGTTTAATTTCATTTCTGGAACCCCTTCTCTCTTCCATTTTAAAAAAACACACCCTTCTTACACAAGACACACTACTTTTCAACTACACAAATTCAATTGGTACACCACATATTATTACATCCAAACTCGCTTCACTGATTAGACTTTCCCTATACACCCTAAGAAATAGTTTTTCCTCCTTTAACACCCCTATCCCTACTTCTACCCTTATTGAAGAAAAATTTAAAATAAAAACAAAATTTAAAGCCTTTCTAGAAAAAAATTTTCCTGACTACTTACAATAAATTCCTCTATCCCTTTTCTTACCTTTACATATATATTTTCTCTCTTACTAGTACTTAGAAAGTTTTTTTTTTCCAATTTCATATAGGCTTACCTAAACTGTCAATCCAAATATTTGAAAAAAATTTTTTATCCAATTGACTTTTCATTATTATTATTGATATTATTTTATTTCTTTCCGCCTTGCTATGTTCTGTATCAGAACAAATTAATATTTTGTTCAATATTACATGTTTTTTTCCTCTTCGCACACTTGTACTTTTTTTCCACTTAATATATTTATTTGTTTTTTTTTCTCGCTTGCTATTTTACACATAGCAAACAAACTATTATTGTCAATTGTATCTTATTTTTGCGTCTTGCACATTTCGCTCCTGACTAATCTCTTTCTATACGCTATTTATTGTTATTACTGTGTTCATTTCGTCTACCAAAATATGCTTAAAAATTTAATTATTACTCTTATTACACTGTTAGTTTATTCGCTTGTCGTCTATGTTTTGCCTCATATGTATTAACCAATATACTCACCATGATTTTCAAAGTTTACACATCTGTTTTTATTGTATTGTGTATTTATTGAGTTGTGTTTTTGTGTTATAACTAAAAGTAAAAAAAAAAAAAAAGCTTTGAGACGATTTTTTTCTTAAAACAAACGCTCCCTAGCTAATAAACAGAAAGGACGAAAGCGCGTTATTGCGTCACTGCCATGCGTGCGTGCGTGCATGCATCAATTCCCTCTTCGGTCGTTCGACTGTGTCACTGCTGCTGCGGCCGCCAAAAGGCTTTGTTGTTAAAAAAAAAACAAAAAACAAAGCTGATCTGCTCACACATGCAAGTAAGCATTCGAACAGCTAGAGCAGCGAACCTGTGTCCTGCTGATCACGAGTCAGTTGCTCAGCGCATGAGCTATTTCGACTGACATGCTTCGTGCCTTTTTTCGGCGTACGAGATATCGAAGCTTACACATGCAAGTAAGCATTCGAACAGCTAGAGCAGCGAACCTGTGTCCTGCTGATCACGAGTCAGTTGCTTAGCGCATGAGCTATTTCGACTCACGTGCGTCGTGCCTTTTTTCGGCGTACAAGAAATCGAAGCGAAGAAATCGTCTGCGATCGACATCAACTCGCCAAAGCCACTCGTGCGTGAAAAGAGCACAGAGCAAGCGAGCTTGACGTGATGCACGTGCAAAGATAAGATCCGGCTGCGCTTCGATCTTTATCGCTTCTCGGTTCTCAAGAGCTAAGATCAAGTGTAGTATCTGTTCTTCTCAGTTTAATACCTGGGACGCCCAGCATCGCTGGGCTCTATGTATTAATCGTATGTTTGAACAGGGGGTGACGATTCAAAGCTCGCTTTGTCGCACCCGCGGGTTGTCCCTGTATTGCAGTAACTCCGGGTTCGGCCCACGCTCGCTCTGGCGAGTATCTTATCTGCCATGCATTCGAACAAGAGGAAAAACCAGTACAGCTAGACAGAGAGACAATTATTGCAAGCGGTGAAAAACAGAAAACCACAAGAATTGAGCGATTGCCAACGAAAGGGGTGCCAACTAGCAACGACGCCAACTCATACTTACCTGACGAGGGTCTACACCGTGATCACGTAGGCGGTGGGCCCAGGGCGAGGCCCGGCCATTGCACTTCGGCCGGGTTGACCCCTGCGATTATCCCAAATGTGGATAACTCGGTCGTATAATTTCTGTTAGTGGGGACTGCGTTCGCGCTATCCCCGAATCTCGAATCAATCGCATGCAGGCAGACAGGCAGGCAAGCATGCAAGCAAGCAAGCAAGCAATCATAAGCAACATGTCTATACAGATAAGTTTGTTGAATCACGTAAAACTCTGGGGTAATTTTGTAAAACTCATAAACTCCAAGTCTAAAATTTTTTTTTCTAAAATTCAAGGAAAGAAAAAAGTTTTTTTTTTTACGTTTACTAATAACAGTACACGAACTTTAATTGATGACCTTTTTTTGACACTTTAGGGAAAAAATTTGATGCTTCAACAACAAGTAAAGACTACAATCTTAAACTTTTTTGGGCAATGCGCTTATCATTGACAAGTTCTTATGGTTTTAGAAATTTTTTTAGATAAAGTTGAACGTAGATAGCAAATTATTGTTTTATAAAAAAATTCGGGGACCCCGTTCAGAAACCCAGTCCTAGATCTTGTTTTCATTAATAGCAGGTTGTCATATTGTTGCTTCAAAGCAGAAAATAATTTATTTAGCGGAAGCAGTATTGTTGAGCATAGTAGAAGTCAATTAAGAAAGCTTATCTACTTCTTTTAATCTAATTTGAAGATTCTTGTTAAAATTCTTATTTCAAATAAATTTAGTTTTCTCGTGATCATGCTTTCCAGCAAATTTGTCGGGTCGGTACAGGATTTCTAAATTGGATTTTTAAACAGGATTTCTATACTGGGGGTCCGTAGCAACCTATCCAGTAGGTCTAGTCGAAAAAAAGTCAATTCGCTAATTTGGTTTTATATTCTATATATTCAACGTGCTACAGTTATAAACAAAAATCAAGTTTTGAAAATGACGAATATCTAGTCTCATTTGCATAAACATGTTGCTTGAGATACTACAAATTAATTAAAATTTTTTATTTTATTTCTCTATTTATTCTCTTGACTCGCAGGAAAGCGACGGAGTCGTTATACATAGGGTAAGCAATTACCCCGACCTGCTTCCGGAGATGTCAAGATATTGCTGTCCGCTTGAAATTTAATAGTGATATGACTTTAATTTAGAACTGCTTGCCAAGATCATCAAGGAGGGGAAATTGTCGCAAAGTGGCTTTTCCAAGGACACAATGGAATGTTGCAAGTGGGTTTTGAACCGAGATAATGTTGCTCATAAGCACGGCGCTTTAACCACTCGACCACGCTGCCGACAATGCTTTTGTTGTCTCTTTTACTAAAAATATGTCAAGTCATAAAGTGCTGCAAAAACTTTTTTTCCTTAGTTTCATAATTTATTGCAAGCTTTATTTTGATTTAGGTTTGCCCAGCACTTATTATTTCTAGTTTTTTGCAATAATTTCTGCTTGAAGATGTTTTTAAATACTTTCAATTATTTTCCGTCAAACTATTTTTATCATTTAGCTAAATTTATCGATAGCATTGCAGAAAGAAATATAAGTGATGATAAATGTTTGGCATCTTTTGATGTTATATCTTTATTTACAAGAATCCCTACTGATATTGCTAAATCTGTCATATGTAAATTATTAAACAATGATAAATGTTTAAAAGAACGCACTAATTTAACGATAGAAGAATTAGTTGAAGGATTAAATTTATGTTTAGACAACACATGTCTACAGTTTCGTGAAAATTACTACAAACAAATCTTTGGTGTACCTATGGGTTCTCCTATTTCGGTCACTATTGCCAATCTTGTCATGGAAAATGTAGAAAACAGAGCTCTCCAAACTTTTCCAAATCCTCCCACCTTATGGAAAAGATACGTTGACGACACGTTTGTCATAATTAAAAAGAATGTTTTAAATGCTTTTCATGAACATATAAACAACATAGAACAAAGTATAAAGTTTACCGTAGAATTGGAATCAGATAATTCGTTGCCATTTCTTGATGTCTTAATAATCAAAGAACGCAATGGAAAATTGACCACGACTTTATATCAAAAACCTACACACACGAATCGATTTTTAAATTATAATTCACAACATTCCGTAAGTCAAAAACGCGGCCTCATTTGCACACTCTTGAACAGAATGAATTCAAAACTAATTACTAAAAAGAAAGACAAAACAATTGAAATGAAGAAACTAATGGAAGCTCTCAGACACAATAATTATCCGGACTGGTTTCTAAAACAGACGATAAACCGCATGAATATTTCAAGAACAAAAAGCAGAGTTACTTCAAATCATCAAGAAAAGAAAGGTACAGTCATTCTACCATATATATCAGGACTCAGTGAAAAAATTACAAGAATTCTAAAAAGTTTTGATGTCCAAGTCTGTACTAAACCTTTAAAAACTATAAAAGACATCTTACTTTCAACTAAAGACAGAATGAACCTACTCAACGACAAGGAGCTATTTATCAAATTCCATGCCAAGACTGCTCTGCATTGTATATAGGAGAAACTGGTCGTAATTTTAAAACACGCTGTGCGGAACACAAACGTGATCTTTACCCACGCAATCTGGCGAAAATTGATGATAACAACATAAATAAAAAAACTGCTCTTGTCAAACATATTGTTAAATTCGACCATAAAATCAACTGGCTTGGCTCATCAATTCTCACTTTTGAACCTGACTTTTATAAACGCCGTTTTTTAGAATCATATTTCATACAAAAAACTAATTCATCGATAAATGACAAAGAAGGTGTCTATTACAATAAAATATATAATGAATTAAAATGAAACCTGTTTTTGTATTTTATTTACTGTACTTTCAAAATTTAATTGCTGTTTTAAATTGTTCTCTCACGCTTGTTCGATTCCGTGTTGCGCATTTCATTGTTTTCTATACGAAACTTGTTGTTTTTTTGAAATAATCATTTAATGCTACGCTTGAGTAATTTCCTCTATGTTTTGACCACTGTTTTTTGAAAAAAACAATTTTAGTTGATTTCTTAACTTTACATTCATTTTAGCTTTGGTCCTGATGAAGCGTGCTTGTAACCGCACCCGAAACGTTGACTGTTTGTTTTTAATTTTTAGTTTTTAATAAACTGAAAACGTTTTTAACAACAAAAATTTTCTGTTTTTACCAGAAGAACAACAGAGTATAATGAATTTAGCTAAATTGTTATTATTATTGAATGTGAGTACGAAATGGCAAACTATTAAAATTTTATTGGATTTCTTTGAATTTTTGTGGTATTGTGAGGCTCAACACGTCACTTCTAATCATAGGAAAAAGCCAATTAAAACTGATTTCTTTCATAAAAAAGAGAAAGTTAATCTACGCTAGGGTTGCCATATCTGAATAGGCGGAATTCGGGACAGACATAGGCGCACCAATAAAAAATTTT
Organism: Diplosoma virens; assembly: GCA_963680785.1. Lineage (NCBI taxonomy): Eukaryota > Metazoa > Chordata > Ascidiacea > Aplousobranchia > Didemnidae > Diplosoma > Diplosoma virens. The sequence continues at coordinate 51,323,582 of OY796883.1, forward strand.
TGAAGAGGCGGACAAAATAAATTTGTTTACGAATCTAGGACGAAGACCAAAAAAAAAAAAGGTCTTCACTTCGAATCGATCTAGAATTTTCCTATTTTCGTTCCAAAATCATGGTGTTCTTTAATAAAAAAGGTCTTCACTTAGAATCGGTTTTGGAATTTGCTATTTTTGTCCCATAATCAATGTGTTTTCTTAAAAAATTGCTTTGTTTTTGGTTAATACTAAAATTCCAGACATTCCTTCCGGACACAAAATTTAACAAAAAATTCCGAACGGTATGGCAACCCTAATCTGTGGTTTACACTATCATTGAAGGGTTGGAAGGAATAAAAATTGGGAAAGCCGTGTCAATTCTGGAAATCAATCAGAAAAGAACAAAAAATTGTTTACTAAAGTTGACTTAGTTTTTATTAAATAGTTTTGCGCCTGACGAAGTGAGCAGTTGCTCACGAAAGCTTGTGCCATTCATAAATACTAAGTCAACTTTGGTGCACAATTTTTGGCTTTACACTATGTTAAACTTTTCAGGACACCAAGAGCCTATATGAGTTAAAAGCGTTTTCCTAAAACAAGAAAAAACAATGTCCGCTAAAGGTTGCTTTGAAAAAACAAAATAAAAGATCGGCTTGTCTGCGTGCGCCGAATTGAAGCTCAAAATTTCAAAATATCATAAAGAGTTTATTGTTATGTCATAATTTTCTCGTTTAAGATTGACATGAATATATTTATTTAATTGCGTTGATAAACGCGTGAGTGATTATTGGCACACAAATAACTTTGACACTTTTCTATTAAGGGGCACAACTTCAAATAAACGTTTCAGCAAATATGGATATAAATAACCTTATTCAAATAGAATCAGTTTCACGAACACTCTCGAGTCGAATTTCACTAGTCTCTAATCTAATCTGAGGTCTAGCGCGTATATGTAGTCGCAATGATTTTATGTCTGTATTATTGTGACGTCTGCCTTATTTATCGATAAAACCACGTGATCAGGCTAAATTGCAATAACGAATAAAAAACATGACGGTTTGCAGTGATGAGTTCGCTACAATATTATTATATTTGATTTAAAATTTAAGAAAATACTTCTTACAGTTTGCTGTAGAAAATTACAAAATGTGCGCCCCAAACTCCGCACGTATGGATTACACGCCCCTGATTATTTTTTTTTTTTAGTTCACATTGTGGCGATAAAAGTTGTCTCGATACTTGCAACTTGCTTTCAACTACGTCAACTAAGTAACACGCATGCGCGATGTAAATAAAACAATTCAAAATCAAAGCAATTCACATTCAATCCAGGCATCACTAGATTAAAAAAGCTCGTTTATTTTGTAATTTCTTACGATTCTTTCACGGGCTGATCAGAGCCAAACAAAGAACCGCATGCGCCCCGCGGCCCACGGCCGTAAAATTCCCATGTCTGGCTTAAAGTCTGCTTTTAAAATACATAGCAGAATATAGGCTTGTCTGCTTGCGCCGGAACAAGGTTCAAAATTTCAAAATATAGTCAAGAGTTTTAGTTTCGTCATACTCACGGTATTTGATAGTGAAATTAAGTCGAGCCGGTAGCTTCAGACAAGGACCTTGATTCTTCAAGATTTAAAAGTTTTTAAAAAGGCTGATTTTTGAGTAAAAGGTGAAGACTTTTTTTGTCGTAACTTGACTTTTTAAGACGAAAACTACAATTTTGACCAAATTTTTACTTTTTTTTTCTTAAGTTTTTGTTAAATTTTACAAAACAAATCCCTAACCGAAGTTGAGTTTACTTTTTTGTATTGAAAATCGTTTTCAAGCGAAAACCGTTTTTTTTGTCTTCACTTTGAATTGAAGGCCAAAAAGCGGCCCAGTTCTCAAAAATATATTCACCGTATTTGAACGTGATTATTATCTAGTCAATTGAGATGGTAAATCTGATTATAGTTTACAAGTAATTTACCAAAAATTTAAAAATCAGAGTCACCAAAAATAATAACGACTCCAACCTCAGTTTATCTATAAAATAACTTTGACACAGCCCAAAAACATACAACTTGTGCGACTCTGACTTTACAATTCTGATACAAAAGCTTGAACATCTCAAGCAATTTTATTTCAATTTAAAGTTTCAATAAATTCTATTCAAATCTATTCAATCTAATCAAATTATGCTTTAATATTATTTTACTTTATAACAGCGGCTACGTCACTTTTTTATAACATTTAAAGTAAAATTTTTAAAAGATAATAAACTTACGTTAAAATAATTTTTTGATTTAAAAAGTTTTCTACTTTTACAGGGGTGTGAAGACTCCGGTCTTTCTATAAATACGACTTAGTTATTTTGTGTCTATATAGTTTTTAATTAATTTACTATAGAAGGTTATATTAATTTTTAATTAATTTTCTGCAAGTTAGAAAGTTATATTAACAAATTAATTTTTTGCAAAGCTTAAATCAACAAAATTGTTTCATCGATTGAATAAAACTTGTTAATATTTGCCAGAGAAATTATAAAGTTTTGAAAGCTATTGTTTGGTCATAATGAAGTTATTAAAGTTAATTGCGTTGTTATTTGTGAGTTCTGCTTCGAGTCGAAGATTGAGAGCTTGGGTTGGTCCGAATAACTTAGGTAAGTAAACTTGTAAATATTATTAATGCTGTAAGACGTCATTGCATTGGTTTATTACGTCACAAAACAATTTTGCTGCTTTATGAAATGATCAGTTGAAAAGACTTAAACTGAGAAGTGTTTACTGAAGCAATGAATTAGAAACACTGGTTATTTTTTTAAACTAATTTTTGCAATAAACGGCTTCAATTACAAATTCAGTTCATTGAATGAAATGCAGAGTTTTTACAAAGATCATTAATTTGGTCGGTCAAATTTTATTAATCTTAGTTGTGTTTTGTGCATAGTTGATGTCTATCTGTGCAGTGTTAGTGGCCTATTGAAATATACGAGGTCGGGATTAACCTCATTTTCTAGATTTAGATGCGCCGCTTTGGTTTCTTACGTTTCGCGTTTTAATTACTTCGAAAAAAAGAGATTTTAATATTAAATGTTTTTTTTATTACAAAGCTGAAATAAAGCTAGCATTTTACCATTTCGAATCTAAATTAATTGCTTTACAAAATTTAGTTTGAGCTCATTTCTTTAATTTCAGTTTCTCGACTTCCATTCTTGCATTTGCTTAGACGTTTTGCTTCCATTCTTATTCATTGTACTTTAATAGGTTATAATTAACTCAATTCATTGTTGCAAACTTTGAACACCATTTTTCGTAATTATTCTAAGCATCACGAAATAAAGGTTAATTGCATGGAATGATTATGCAAATAAATTTTCTATTTTGCTTTGTGTCTTGTTCTGGTTTTTGCAACATTGAGGTTCAGCTTTGATTTCTTTCACTTATTTTTTGCATTGTTCGTCCGCCAACGTCACCCGCCGGGAACGTATATGCATATTTTGCTCCACCTTGTGGTATGCGTAGAAAAACAGAGATACTGGGTCACTGAGAGAGACCGGATAGAGGGCCGGAGATAGAGACTGTGAGAGACGCAAAAATGATTCGGAGATTGTGGCGACGGTGGCCTAGACGAAGGAGAATGTAAAACAAAACAGCAAAGTAATTCGAAAAGTTTACATAATTTTTCTTGCTAAAACCGACCCTAACAAGTGTTCAGTTTGTGCTATGTTTGAAAGAACGCAAAAAAAAGTATTGGCTGATGGAACGAACTTATATTATAAATAAATCAATTTGCTTTCTCCTCTTTTGTATGTGGAAACCATGAAGAGATCTCTTGTCGCTTATGAATGCATTCGCCTTGTGAATGTGAGTGATGTGAGTGATGTTGAAAAGAAGAAACTTTGTGAAATCAGCCAATTTCTTGCATCTTTTTCTATCAATAGGAAAAACGCTGTAATGTCTGATTTGAATGATCACCCTTTGTTAGTGAAAAATAAATCGATTGTATTTTTCTGAATAAATTGAAGAATAATGAGAATGTGTATAAAATAAAATGTGAATAAAACATACATTTGAAGAATAATGAGGATTTAGGATTACGTAAAGAGCTTCTTTGTGGTACAGAATTTTAATATCGCTTTAAATAAAGTCGATTTTTTCGGAGCCATAAGCTTTTCGTGACGCTCTCATCAGTGGCAATCGCGTCAAAATGGGACGAACCAGAGAAAATCAAGGTATTTATAGTCTCAACAGTTGGGAGAAAGGTGCTGCAGTCTCGGAAAGGAGAAAGGCACAATTGCACAGTGTGGTGCAATACAGGATGTTCTCGGAAAGGAGAAACGCACTATGTGCAATTACCCAGGAGAAGTCGGATAACTTTTTCAAACAACTAAACTGTCTCCATCCTTCTCTCAAATTTACCTTTGAGAAAGAGAAAAATAATTGTTTACCGTTTCTCGACGTTAACTTGGAACGAACAACTACCGGTTTTGAAACAAGTGTGTATAGAAAACCTACCTTTACTGGACAGTACTTACGTTGGGAATCTTTTAGTCCCACTAAACAAAAAACAAATCTTATATCAACTTTGGTACACCGGGCACTAATGATATGCACGAAATCTAAACTAAACGAAGAAATTAAGCATATCAAGAACATTCTATTGGACAATGGTTATCCTGAATCTATTATTGACTGCAACATTTCCAAGAAAATTGCTCAGTTTTCTATGCCCAAACGATTTGGTCCTGAGAAGTGTCCCGTATATTTGAGAGTTCCTTGGATAGGGAAAGCTTCTATTGGTCTTGACAAAAACGTCAAAACGGCTGTTGAAAGCTGCTATGGCTCCGTTACCACCAGAGTTGTATTTACATCGAAACGCATGTTGCCTGTAGCCCGCAAAGATGTTTTACCTACCACGCTGAAAAGCTCCGTTGTTTATGAATATTCGTGCCACTGTGACAGTAGGTACGTAGGACTAACATCACAGCGACTACAAGATAGAATCAAGCAGCATGTTCCTAAATGGCTACAACAGCAAGCGAAGCGCCCTACACGATCTCAACCTGGCAGATCCTGTAAGCTAAAACGTAACAATCCGGATTGTGACTCTGCCATAGGACAACACTTGCTTGACAACGAGCAATGTGCTGCTAATTATAACGACAAACGTTTTAAAATTCTTGCTGTGGCACGCAACTCGTTCCATCTGTGTCTATTCGAGGCAACTTTTATCAAAACCAAACATCCGGTTTTATGTAAGCAAAAGGAATTTGTTTACACATTGAAACTTTTCAAATAACCTAAGTTGCGAGTAACAGTGTTTCTCCTGGGTAATTGCACATAGTGCGTTTCTCCTTTCCGAGAACATCCTGTATTGCACCACACTGTGCAATTGTGCCTTTCTCCTTTCCGAGACTGCAGCACCTTTCTCCCAACTGTTGAGACTATAAATACCTTGATTTTCTCTGGTTCGTCCCATTTTGACGCGATTGCCACTGATGAGAGCGTCACGAAAAGCTTATGGCTCCGAAAAAATCGACTTTATTTAGGATTACTTAAATCAAGCCGCTTAAAAGACGAGAAGCACCAGACTCGAGTTTCGCTTCTGTTAGAGCTCGTCAGTGATGCTTATCTCACTGCGAATCGAACTTTACATTCCGCAGTGAGATAGGCATCACTGACGAACTCTAACAAGAGCGAAACTCTAGTCTGGTGCTTCTCGTCTTTTCAGCGGCTTGATTTAAAAAAACATCCAGTTTTGTGCTTTATTGTATACAATACACTGAGTTAAAGTATTGAGAAAAAGTTTTCAATTATGTCTTGCTTTTCTGTTTTAAATAGGTTAATATTGTAAAAGCTTGCAGTAAGCATTCGTAAAATTTTGTAAAAGTAGAAGTGATTATGCATACTAAAGATAAGCTTTAGAACAGTGGTTCTCAACGTGGGGTGTGCATCTTACCGATGGGACCTGGCAAAATTTTGGTGGGCATGGGTATTTTTAAGACACTATGAATCAATTTTGGTGGAAAAACACAAGAACGCTTTGAGCAGAAGCCTTCGTTGAAGTTTTTATAAAAATAAAAAAATCCGATGCAGTTTCAAAGTGATGACCTTTTTTTTAAGTCTTCACTAGTCTTTTGGGGTAAAAATGAAGAAATTAGAGGCATTTTAAAAGTGATAACGTTTTTCTTAGTCTCCACTAGTCTTTAGGGCAAACTGTATTACCACCTCAAAAAATTTGAGCTCTTACACCTTTGCATAACCAAAAGGGAAACATCAAAATTTTAGAAATGATTTGGTGGGGCATGGCTAAAAAAGTTGAGAAACACTGCTTTACAATGTTTTTACTTTAGATTTACAAAATAATTATGTTTTAGAGTGAAACAAACACAGTTTTTAACTATTGCTTGCTTACAAATGATTTTATTTAATTTTGATTTGCTATAATTTAAAATACAGATCTAACAATAAAAATTTTTTTGTAATTGTATTGAAGTCATCACATTACATTTACACCAAATAATAAAAACAACAACAAAGTTTGCAAATGCTGCAAAAAACTGTTTTGTCACGAGAGGTCGCTCTTGATTCATTGAAAAACAAAAAAATCATTGAATTATTACATTGTTCTGATAATTATGACGCAATATCGTCAAAATAAGTTAATGGTTTTCAATAATTTTAAATGGTTTTCAATGTAGGTGAAATGAACGAATCTTTACTTTTAATAAACAAATGAAATAAACAAATGTTTACTCTTCTTGAAATAAAAATTAGTAAGTTTTTTGTTTGAGCAACGGCAGCACGCAAATCGGTCGAAACGTACAGGGGATGACGCACTTGATAGCTTGTGCTTTCAAAAAGTAATTTCCAGCTGAAGTAGACAAGAAATTTTTGCTAAAAATTGTTTTCAACAAATTGAACACAAAGATTCGCCCGTAGCAGTTTAAAAGCAAAATAATTAACCAGTTTCTTTATTTGGCAAATGGCAAAAATTGAATCGGTAGAAAGCTCAGCAGGTTTGTAGCTAATATTAAGGAGCTGGAAAACGGTGTTTATCATTTACATTTGTCATTGCAACTTACATAGAACCACGAAGGTAAATCTTCTTAAGTGATTAAACTTATTCTTGCATCCTTGTCAGCTTCCCCTAACGAGGCTAATAGTCGTAACACATTGTTAAGACAAATATTTATAGTCTGAAAGTTAAAAAAATTTTGTGGTTTGGTAGTTTAAATGAATTAAAATCATTCCGACGTAACTTTTTGGAACATCTTTTTGGTGAACGCCGACCAGAAAATATATAAAAAAATTTGTATACAATATCCATATTCGTAAAGAACTATAACGCCTCAATTTATGAAACTTGTTTATAGTTCATGGACTGATTGTGACGTCATTGATTTTGCTTTCCCGCAAAACTTTAAACTCGATGCCTTTGCAGAACACTTTTTGTATTTTTTTTGTGAAAAATCATAAAAACACGCTATATCAAGCAATATTGCTTTAAACTATTAAAGTATTTTTTTCTATTTTAAAATGGGCAATTATCTACTTGTCAATAAAGCTAAAGAGTATAGATCTTTGAATAATCGCCAAGCCAACGTGGAAAACACAAATTTGTTTGGAATTTTTTCCGTGTTACATCGTCGAGCTTGGGTTCAAATGTTTCTAAGCACTATACCAGCATAACAAACTCCGCGGTGATAAAACGTGTCTTCTCCGTTAAATCAGATATAATAAGACTAAAGAGAGCGAACTTATGGTCAGAAAACATTGAAGAAATTGTTTTTATTAAAGAAAATGAAAAGCGTGAAGTCTCACGTTTGGTTTTGCCTGAATAACTGGTTACAGTCAACAGTTACGATAGAACGGTTAAGAATAAAGATAAGGGAGGGCAGGTAGAGATGGTATGGAAATGTCATGAGGAGAGATTAGGAGTATGTATTTTTATTAATTTTTTTGTTTTATCTCTATGTTTATCCTCGTGACTCGCAGGATAGCGACGGAGTGCTAATACATAGGGTAAGCAATTACCCCGACCTGCTTTCGAAGATACCAAGATATTGCTGTCCGCTTGCAATTTAATAGAAATATTACTGTAATTTAGAACTGCTTGCCAGGATCACCAAGCAGGGGAATGTGCCGTAAAGTGTCTTTCCTAAGGACACAACAGAATGGCGCGAATGGGTTTTGAACCGAGACCGTGTTGATCACAAGCCCGGCGCTTTAACCCCTCGACCACGCTGCCGACCTTATAGGAAATTACCCGACCTTGTTGAATTATTTCTCTTAAACAAACGTACTTATTTGCTGCTTACCTGATGCTCTAGGAACCTCCAACTTTCTCTTTCTTGATTCTCTTGGAAACAAACATATTTTAAAGTATGAAGTAGTCTCTCTTTTAATGTTAAAATCTTTACTATTTATTACCACGAGCCACGAAAAACAATTCACTTATGTTTCTTAAATATTTGTATTTAAAAAAGTTCTCTTCACAATCATTATAAAGTGCTTGATTTTTTTGCTAAAAAATTTGAGCTTTTTTAAAACTTTTCTTGACATTTGGTTTGGCTAAGTAAAAGATAAATGTTTTTCACGTAGCTATCTGTATGCAAGAACAACAACAACAACAACAATTTATTTGCTTACTTCAGTAGTAAAATTGATAATACACAATAAAATATTAGACATATGAAAACAAACACTTAACTTTTATACTAGTAGACATACACATTGTATGCAGATAAATATGATTTATGAAGTAAACTGGACAGTGAAAGACCAATTAATGGTCATCAAGTCAAGAACTGTCCATAGTCTATTATAATATTCATTACTGGTAGTATTATTCAATAAAAAAAAAGAACAAAGCTCGGAAGATACTAGTTATTTTGCAATATACACAAGTGACTCATATCAAAACAAGAAAAGTACATACAAAAAAAAAAAAAAAAAAAGAGAAAAAATACGAGAATATATTTTCAGGGTAATAACTTGCATTATAAACATAAACTCACACATAAAAAAATACAACAACATAGCTTTGATCAGGGAATACGATTAATATTTATTTATCAACATCAATTTTATACGTCTATTAAACGAATACTTGGATAATAATTTAATATTAATTGGAATTTTATTCTATATTTTTATTCCATTATAAGAGAAAGAAGTTAGCCCACGATGCGTCTTCATTCGTTGAAGATATAAATTTTTATTGGAAGTAGATCTTGTAATATGATGGTGTTGCAAGCTTAAATATTTAAAGTAGTTATCAAACATACTTGGAAGTCTTTTATGATGAAAAGAATGCATAAACTTTGCCATTTCAAGTTCATATACTGTATGTCTTGAATTTGTAATATTTTCATTGATTTATACATGGAGATCATTTTAACACAATCTTTTAAAAATTTAAAGTCCATTATGCGAATAATTTTATTTTGTATTATCTGTAGCTTTCTCATTATAAATTTTGTTTGGTTTCCCCAAGCAGTGATTCCATATTTAAGGTATGGATATACAAAACTGTAGTAAAGGTTTATCAAAGTTTTCTTATCAATGTAGTGTCTAATTCTACATAGAATTCCAGTTGCTTTTGAAAGCTTATTTGCAATGTAATTATAGTGTTTCCTCCAGGATAATTCTTCATCAATTATTATCCCTAAGTATTTTGTGTAGTTTGAAAAAGGTATATCATGACCACCAACTGTTAAAGAAAAGTTGTTTGTATTGTTTTTTTGTCGCTTAGGATAAACTACAAAATAAGTGGTTTTGTTGTAGTTTAGAGACAATCGATTGTATTTCATCCATTCATCAACAATCTTCAATTCTTTATTTACAAGTTCCTGTAGTTTTGTTATGTTTCTATCTTTAAGTATTAGTACTGTATTATCAGCAAATAAATTTACTTGAAATTTGGTTTGAATTGGTAGATCATTAATATAAATAGAAAATAACAAGGGTCCAAGTGTTGAGCCCTGTGGAACACCACATACCACTGTGCTTAATTGAGATTTAGTTTTATTACATTCAGTATATTGCTTTCTATTGTATAAGTAGTTACCAAGAAGCTTATGCATTTTTCCTCTTATGCCATATGATGCAAGTTTATCTGAAAGAATTTTATGATTTACTGTATCAAAGGCGATGATGATATTTTATTCACGCTTAGTAACAATATTTAAGTATATGCAATGTACATTAAGCAAAGCGTGCCTCCCAATGATTTACATAACCGTTCCTGCACTGCACATTTTTTTTGTCATTTTTCTGTGTCTTTTTTGTCTTTTTAAATAATAATATTTAGTTTGAATTAGGTAACGCGGCCGTGCTTCTTATTTTTTCTCTTTCTTACCCCCTCTCTATACTTTCTGCATGTTTAACGTTCGTCGTTGTGTCGCGTTTCCTTTTCATGCTTTGCTTAATGTACATTGCATATACTTAAATATTGTTACTAAGCGTGAATAAAATATCATCATCATCATCATTTTGCTAGACTTGAATCTTCAAGAACTCGTCGGCTACATTCCAGTATGTCCTAACCATTGCATACTCCTGGGACCGGTTTTGTTCTCTAATATTGGGGTAAATGCCAATTGCCAAACAAGTTTACAAAAAAAGAAAAGGCAAATTGCAAATCCTGGCACTTCAAACGCCACTCAAGCGCAAAAGTTATCGCTTGGAGACAAAACAAGGATGCTCCCAAAGAAATGGCACAACATTAGGATGGAATGTAGTCACGAGCAATGGATCCTCATCCACAAGCTGATGAACTGTCAAGAATTTTAAACTCGCAGCATGTCACACAAAACTTTGGATCAACCAATCTCAACGGCCCTTCCAGTGCACATTTCATCTGGAGGCTGGCTAGTGTGATGACTGCAAGGTTTGAACCAACTTTTTTGTTTATCTTGCTTTTGTTCATTTTCATTTGTACCACACTATTTTCTTTGTGATTATTTTCTTGTCGCGTGTTTGTAATCGCCCTATAGCATTTTGTGTTCTTTCTATATATTTGCTGCAAAAAGACTGAAAAAACAGAGAGATTGGAAATAACGGAGATTGAAAATTGATGAAAATACAGGCTTGGAAGTTCAACATTAACTATCTGGTTTTTGAGTGAAAGAAGAGAGGAATAGAACATGCTAGGCAGTAACAGCCTATTTTAACAAAAACACTACAGTTTTGCAAGCCAAAAATATACATGTGCATGGAAAAAATATGCCACCTAGTGGTAGTTTTTCAATAAGATTTAAAGCCAAACTATAGCAGGTAAAGAGTTGGAATTTTTTTTTATCAATTCAATTTTAACTTTCTGATTAATATACAAAATTATAGATAGAAGGTGAAATTTTGCACTTTTTCGGATATGGTAAAAGTTAAATTTCTCACCTACATAATGACTAATATCTCACCCTCTTACAGTTTCAGAACAAAGTTGAAATTAGGTGTGTAAGTTCCTTAAGAAAAGCTCTTTAACATATTAAAAAACTGTTTTTAAAAACAGTGTTTTACAGGGCTTTTTTTTACCACAAAATGGTGCGTTTTTAGCAATTTTACAGCTGGTCCATACTTTGAAGTGGTGTAACTTTTTTTAAGCTGTTGTTTTTTTTTTATATTTGGTAAAGTTATAGGCCAGTTGGTAAGGAGTACCCATGTTAAAAATTGGAGCAGTGCTATGCTTTGTATGGCAGCTACAGCTTTTTAAAAATGGCCAAAAATTTGTTTTGGGGTCAAAATGTGGACATTTTGGGACTCAATATTTTCATTATGTTATAAGCTAATATTATTTTGACACTTGAACCATTTAATATACCAAAAATTTGGTCAATATACCAAAAATCAGCTTTCCACAATTTTTATAATCGTGGAAATGCTTGTTTGAAAATGGCTGAAAATGACTGAACACTAATTGCTGAAATGGGTTACCAAATTTCCATAAGTCATATTTCATAAAATACAACAGATATTGAGCTAAAATTTTCAGTTTTCTTGTTAATTATGATATACAACATTTTGACAAATTTTGAGCAAATTTGGAGGTGGTCAAGCTGGAACATTTCTGAATTTCAAAACGTTTGACATGTAATGACCCATTTAATAGTTGTGTTTATGAAAATGCAAAAACAAACTCATGCATCTCCACGTCATTTAAAGCATAGTAGGTTTACTCTACTTTGAAATGTAATTTTAACCCTTTAAGGGACAGTGGTACATATGAGTACCATGATTGTGACTGTAACGTAGCAATAGCACTTTTGTGAAGGCATTATAGTTCTATTTTTTAGGTATTTGTGACGTCATTATTAAATCATTGTTATTTTATTTTACAATCAAATTCGTATATCCCTTACAGGGTTAATGTAAGTCTTCAGCCCATGACCAGTGTTGTGATATTGTGCAATAGATGACGTAGTGTTTTCTTAAACGCTTCTAATCTTAATCAGCGCCTTCTGCTCGAACAATTGGACACGCGTGTATCTCCAAGCATAATTGTTACAATTTAAATTTGCGCTTCTATTTCGGTTCATCAGTCAGTTCAAAGTTATCAAGCTACTACAGCAAACGAACTAAAAGCATTCTATTCCAATACGGTTGTTTTTTGGCTAAGTGATTTTTGTGAATTTTAATTATTGTTATTTAATAAACCTGTGTATTCGTGCAAAGATACAACAACCAGGACCATTTCTAATAATCATGTTTTTGACTAGCAAAACCCTTTCCTTGACAAATTCCTAAGTATGCTTCTGGCTACTATTCTTCTTCTTCTTTCGGCTTCTCCCTACTCGGGGTCGCCACAGCGCGATAGTAATCTCCATTTCACTCGGTCTACTTCGTCTCCTTCCCTAGCTCCAACCCTTTCCATGTCTTCTCTCACCAAATCCATCCACCTTCTCCTTGGCCTTCCTCTTTTCCTTCTTCCTGGTACTGCCATCTCCATCATCCTTTTTCCCACGTAGTCTTCTTCTCTCCTTTTTACGTGTCCATACCAACGTAGCCTCACATTCCGAAGTTTGTCTCCCAACTTTGCAATTTTCGCAGTCCCTCTCACGTATTCTTTTCTTATCTTGTCCTTTCTTGTCACTCCCAGTGCCCATCTCACCATTTTCAACTCTGCAACTTCCATTTTTCCCATTTGTCTTTCAGTCACTGCCACCGTTTCCATTCCATAAAGCATGGCTGGTCTAACAACACTCTTGTACATTTTACCCTTAACCTTTGCTGATAACTTCCTGTCGCACAGAACTCCAGATACCTTCCTCCAACTCATCCATCCTGCTTGGATCCTTCTTCTTACTTCTTCTTCACATCTTCCATCATTACTAACTGTTGACCCCAGTTATTTGAAGTTTTTGGCTTTCTTTACCTTTTCTTCTTGTAACTTCAACTCTTCTCCATCATCCACACCCCCAACCCTCAAATATTCTGTCTTGCTCCGGCTTACTTTCAGGCCTCTTCTCTCCAGTGCATTTCTCCAAATCTCCAGATCCTCTTCTAGCTCCCTATGATTTTGTCTACACAGAACCATGTCATCTGCAAACAGCATATCCCATGGTGCGTCCTTCCTGATGTCCTCCGTCAGCCTGTCCATAATGATGGCAAAAAGAAATGGGCTGAGTGCTGAACCTTGGTGGAGTCCAACACCTACCTTGAATTCTTCAGTCAACCCTGCTGCACTTCTCACAGTTGTTGTTGCTCCGTCGTACATATCCTGGATAATCCTTATGTAGCACTCTGATGTTTTAGCTAACCGCAAGCATTCCCACAGTTCCTCTCTGGGTACCCTGTCGTATGCTTTCTCCAGGTCAATAAAGGCACAGTGCACTGCCTTCTGCCCTTCAGTCCACTTTTCCAACAGCATCCTTAGACAAAAGATTGCATCGGTGGTACTCCTTCCTGGCATGAACCCAAATTGTTGCTCAGCAATTGTCACCTCTTTCCTTATCCTTGCTTCTATTATCCTCTCCCACAATTTCATAGTGTGGCTCATCAACTTGATCCCCCGGTAGTTTCCACATTCTTTGATGTCTCCTTTACCTTTGTACAAAGGTACAAGCACGCTCCTCCTCCATTTATCTGGCATCTTCTCTCCTCGCAAGAGTCTGTTGAAAAAGTTCACTAAAAACTTCACACCTTTATTGCCTAGAGCAATCCATGCTTCCACTGGTATGTCATCAGGTCCTTGAGCCTTTCCCTTCTTCATCCTTCTCAACCCAGTCCTGACTTCTTCTCCAGAGATATCTTCCACGTCCCTTTCTCTCTCTTCTGTTCTCGTTTCTCTTCTTTCTCTAGGGTTTTCATGGTTGAGTAAATTGTCGAAATACTCCTTCCATCTCTGTTTCACTTTCTCTTCTTCCATCAGAATCTCCCCAGTTTTACTCTTGATTACTCTTACTTGTTGAACATCCTTGCTTTGTCTGTTTCTCTGCTTTGCTATTTTGAACACCTCATTTTTCCCCTCCTTTGTTTCCAGTTTTTCGTACAGTTCCTCATATGCCTTGTTTCTTGCCTTTGCCACTTCTCTCTTAGCTTGCTTTATTGCAGTTTTATAGGCAAACTTGCTTGCATCATCTCTGATGGTATCCCATGCCTTTTTAGATTTTTTCTTATCCTTTAGCTTCTCTTGTACTTCCTGGTTCCACCACCACGTTTCCCGTCTACCTGCCGTGCTAACTTTTCCTGATGTTTCACCCAGTTCCTTTCTGGCAATGCTTCGTATCATTTCAGCTATTCTTTGCTTCTTCCTGTTCACTAAGTATTCCGCTTTCAATCACATCCATTTTGAATTTACTGTTCACTTTCGAGTCCTTTAACTTCCACCATTTTATTCTCTTCACTAATTTTGGTGCTTTCCTCCACTTTGTCCAGATGATTATCGCACTGACCACTATTCTGTGCTGTTTTGCTACACTTTCACCGACAACAACTTTTGTATCCATTACCTCCTTGATTCTTCGTCTTCTCACCATGATATAATCCACCTGCGAACTGCGTCCGCCACTGCTGTAGGTGACTCTATGTGCTGGTTTCTTTACAAAATATGTGTTGGTGATCGCTAGTTCCCTTCTCTTAGCAAATTCCACCACTGCTTGTCCTTCATTATTTCTTTTCCCTAATCCGTGTCTGCCAATGCATTCTTCATCACCATTATTCCCTTCTCCTACGTGCCCATTCAGGTCTGCTCCCACCACAATTCTTTCATTCCTTGGTATCTTTTCCACTGTCTCATCTAGGTCCAGCCAGAATGTTTCCTTTTCTTCACATATGCACCCCACCTGTGGCGCATAAGCACTGATGACATTCAACATAACACCATCAAGCTCCATCTTCAAGCATATTATCCTTTCTGATACCCTCCATAATTCTACTACCCTGTCCACATGCTCCTTTTTCAATATGATTCCTACACCATTCTTTTTGTTTCCACTTCCACAGTACCACATTTTATATCCACCACCTATGCATCTTGCTCTCTCCCCCTTCCAGCGAGTTTCCTGCACACACAGTATGTCCACCCCTCTTCGTTCCATAAGATCTGCCACTTCTCTTCCTTTACCAGTCATGGTTCCAACATTTAATGTAGCAACCCTCAGCTTGATCTTCTTAGCTTTCTTCCTCTCTTCATTTCTCTCCTTCCTTCTTCTCCACTGCTTTCCACCTCTTCTTTGCATCCAAGTAGCATGTCCACCAGTAACCCTTGGTGCCCAGTCACTGGTAACGGTCGTTGTTTTCCCGGGCCTCGACCGATCCAGTATGAAGTTAGATTTTACAACGCGCATTGAAAAATATTTGGCTGTGTTTTACGCCGGATGCCCTTCCTGTCGCAACCCTCCCCATTTATCCGGGCTTGGGACCGGCACCAAGGCTGCTCTGATTTGAACAACATTAGAGGCTGGGTTGCTTCTGGCTACTATATAGATCTAAAATAATTTTGTTTATATGACAAGATTAGTTGTTTACCTTTTTTAGAACAATTTTTAGATAAAATTATTAGTAAAGTTAAAGGGTTCATTAGTTATTAGCACTGGGGCAGTGACAGAAAGTGAGCATCTTTTCCAAAGCGTGCACTCACACTTGAACGAGTCAACTGGTAATTAATTTTAAAAAAACGGTAAGAGACAATATATGCCAAACCAGTATGTGACAAAATAAATAAAAAATTTAAAAAATGAAACAAAATGGACTCAGTGACTGACTACAATAGAATTTAGAATTTTATTATCTCATTATTGTCTTATCTTCAAACTACACCTGCTGCCTTGCTTTTGATAAAATTTAATACAGAGAAAAGAGTTGCCTCAAACATACTTAATGTAAAGTAAACTTATCACAATAATGTAATATAGGCCTATCATAAGCCTAATTAAAAAAGCTTGTAAGGTTTAAAATAATAAACTTATATCCTTTTGAAAATGCAACTATTAGTTGACCTTTAATCAAATCCTAATTTACATCTGTTTTCTGCCCATTCTTACTCTTTCAACTAGGCTATTGTATTATTAACACTAGTCTTATATAATACCATAGTCGCTATATAGATAATACCATACAATATTAAATAAGACTTTAGCTTAATCATCGTCGTTTGGAAAGGTATCCATTCCAGGTCAGACACAAACAGGACTGGGACCGAGGGTTTATCCTTTTACTACCCCTGGCTGCTGTACTGCCTGGATCAGATGCTGGAAGAGATGTTGTTAAGCCACCATCGAGTTTCGTCATCCAAAACCGTCAGACTTTGTGTTCCATGTGGTGCCCGATGCATGTGACACGCTATTAGAACGTGGTTTGCGGTTTGCTCAGAGGCGCCGCGCTCGCTATTTGGTGAAGGAGCGAGACCCCATTTGTGCATGGATGAATGGAATTGCCCAACACCAGTTCTCAAGCGGTTGAGCTTAACCCAAGCTGCTCGGAGTAAGCTCATCTCAACAGGCCTGGCACCCATCCTGCGCACAAAAACACGGAGCCTGGAAGCATTTTCACAGTACTCCGCGTTCCATATGTGATTTGTCCATTTAGAGGCGTGGATGCCAAGTCCGGCAAGGTTATCCAAAAGATTCCACGCGCCTGGCACAAATCGGCGTCTAGATCTTAGTCTCACTTGGCAAGCATCTGAGGACCCACTTAAAAGATCATACAAGATATAATCGGGGTCCAGAGATCCACGGTGCGCCAAAGAGAGTGTCGTTCCCATTCAGCGAAGCTCAGCTGGCTGGGAGCGACACTCTCTTGGAGTGGGATGCAGGCATTCACTGACTATAAGCAAGGCGTCGTTCAAGATACTGTCTATGAGGCGAGTGTGAGTGCTGCGACACCAGACTGGTGCGCAGTATTCAGCTGTTGAGTAGACTAAAGATAAGGCGACTATGCATAGTGTTTTAGCACCAGCACTTGCTAGCCCACCAGTCGCCTCAGCAGTGTAATGTGCGAGAATAATTTTTTGAGTAATGTCACTAGATGGTGACGAAACGTGAGCTATCTGTCCAGTTTTACCCCAAAGATAAGTAGGGATTGGACGGAACGGTAAAAGTCTATCATTGTTGTAGACTTTTAGCTCACGCTTGGCCTCTCGGTTATTTAAGTGAAAGGCTGCCGTCACCGTCCTAGTGTGATTGAGTTAAGCTTAATAAACTGTTAAAAAGTGGTTTATTAAGCTTAATAATGCACTGTTTAATCAAATAGCAACACGAAACAATAAAAAAATTTTAGCAAATTTCATGTAGAGTTTAAAAAATGCAATTTTTCTTAAACACAAGAAATTTTTCTAAAAGTCTAAAAGCACCGCTGAGAAAAGAGCTCAAAACTTTACAAACACTTATTACTATTATTATTTTATTCAGAAGTTAGCAATAGTGATGTCGCTGATACAAAATTTAGTGTCTACAGCTCCCAAGTAGCCTATTTGCTATTTATGACATTATACCGCGCTGCTTCACAAAATTGTTACCAAAAGTTTATACCACCCTGCCTTGCACTGCAAAATCACAAATTTAAATACAAATTTTTTAGACTTCTTTTTCTTTTTTTAAAAAGATGTTTGATCAAGCAATACTCACTATTGTAGTGTAGTCATCAAAGTACTTCAGAAATTCAAAAGCTATTGGCATAATCTTGTTATATCGTGGGAAAACACTTTTACCATTTTTCTCTACGTGGCATCATAGCCAACAGCCTTAATTTTCAGTAATATCTCGGCCCAGATTGTAGGTGCTTTCTCGCAGCCTGGGCCGTGAGTACCTCTGTTTATTGGTGTTAAAAATGACAGACCGAAACCGAACCTGCAAAATGGAAGGGTATCCAATCATTCTGATGTTCAGTGTGGGTCTGCTAATCGGCAAACGTCCTTTTCAGAGCGAAGCAATGCCTGTATAAAACTGCCCTTTTCAGGGCACATTGCCAACAAATATGGCACATTCTTCAGCTGAACATCGAAGGCCTCATTGTAAGCAAGATAAACGTTCTTTATTACCTTGCTCTTCAGTCTGAGGCACTCGTCATTCTACTGCAGGAGACCCACTGCACTGATGCAGAGAAGTTGGTACTTCCGAACTATCAACTAGCTTGGTCTTCATTAAGCAGGAAACATGGCCTTGCCACGTTTGTCCACGAGCAACTAAGGTACACACTTTTGTATCAATTTCCACTGACATCGGAGATTGAGTGGTTGTGTGTTGACGTTGATAGTTATAAAATAGTCAACGTCTACAAACCATTGCCAACGCGATTGCGATTTTTGGATCTCCCAGTGTTTCCTCACCCCTGTCTTTACGCTGGCGATTTTAACTGTCGTCATGCTGACTGGGGTTACGATGATAACAGTCCGGACGGTTAGTGCTTGGCTGGCTGGGCAAGTATTAATTGTTTTGCCCTCCTATATAATGCCAAGGACGCTGCCAGTTTTTATTCCGGCCGCTGGAACACTGGCACCAATCCAAATCTAGCTTTCGCTAGCGTTGATCCAAACAGTCACTTACCGGATAGACGTGTCCTTGACAAGTTCTCCAGGTCACAACATCGACCTTTGCTTATTACACAACCAAGGTTTGCTATGGCAGAGCCAAGCATGCCTATTAAGCAATGGAACTTCCGCAAGGCCAAATGGAGTCAGTACATTGCTTTGACGAATAAATTCGCAAAGACTTTGTTGCTGCCTGATTCACTTGATGTGGATGCGGCTTACCAGGACTTCTGTAACACCATTAAGAAAGCACCCAAAAAGACTATTCCATGCGGGTATCGAAACAACTATATTCCGTGTTGGAATGTAGAGTGTGAATCCCTCTATAAAATCTTCCTGCAGTCTCCTCAGGGAGACGATTCAAGTTTTGCTGCTACAGCTCTGCTTGCCAAGCTTGACAGAAAGCGGAGGGATCGATGGTCCGAAGCAGTTCGGAGCATTGACTTCTCACACTCTAGTCGAAAAGCGTGGAGTATTTTGAACAACCTTACTGGTAGGTCACGACACTCTCCTCATCACTGTCCCGTTTCAGCCGATGCTATTGCATCTCAGCTGGTTAGAAATGGGAAATACGAGGCTGTTGACCGCAAGTCATCTCGACTTGTCTTTCAAGAAGTGTCTGACCTTTGGAGGGCCACAACACCAGACGCAGTAAATATCTCTGATAATTTTTCACAGAGAGAATTTACTGCTGACCTACAACACTTAAAACCAGGTAAAGCTCCGGGTCCTGATTCCATCTGCCCCGAGCTTATACTCCATGCTGGAGTTGCTTTGAAGTCAGGGGTTCCGTGACTTCCTTACTTCCTGTTTGCGCCGACTCAAAATTTCCAAGATCTGGAGAAGAGCGCTTGTGGTCGCAATCTCAAAACCAACCAAGCCCGTGGATACCCAAAGAGTTATCGACCGATATCTCTGCTCTGTGTTCCCTACAAGATCCTTGAGAGGCTTATCTACGCCCTCGTTGAACCATTAATCGATTCACTGCTCCGTAAAGTGCAGGCTGGGTTAAGACGCGGGAAGTCAACCATAGATCAACTTCTGCTAACCCAGAACATTAAGGATTCTTTTGAGGCTAAAAAGAAGGCCGGTGCCGTATTTGTCAATCTGATACCTACTTAATTATGACATTGTCTAACATTGTGGTCTTACCTGCAAGCTGCTGAGACTTTTTCCGGATAGGCACATGGTCAGAATGATTATGGAGTTTGTCCGAAATCAAAATTTCACCCTTACTACCGGTGACAGCAAGCAAAGCAGGCTACGCCGTCTTAAAAACGGCGTTCCTCAGGGATCGGTCTTGGCTCCCCTCCTATTTAACATCTATACGTACGATTTGCCTTCCATAATTTCCAGAAAGTTTGCTTATGTTAATGATTTAGCATTGTAGTACTATTCTGGAAACTGGAAGGACTTGGAGGGGACTTTAAGCCAAGACATGATTACACTTTCAGCGTATCTCCAGACTTGGAGGTTGAAGCTCAGTCACACTAAGACGATGACGGCAGCCTTTCACTTAAATAACCGAGAGGCCAAGCGTGAGCTAAAAGTCTACAACAATGATAGACTTTTACTGTTCTGTCCAATCCCTACTTATCTTTGGGGTAAAACTGGACAGATCGCTCACGTTTCATCACCATCTAGTGGCATTGCGCAAAAAACTATCCTCACGTGTCACACTGCTGAGGCGACTGGTGGGCTAGGGATGGAGTGCTGGTGCTAAAGCACTAGGCATAGCCGCCTCATCTTTAGTCTACTCAACAGCTGAATACTGCGCACCAGTATGTTGTCGCAGTGTTCACACTCGCCTCATAAACAGTGTCTTGAACGACGCCTTGCGCATAGTCAGTGAATGCCTGCATCCCACTCCAACGGACCATCTATCTGTACTCTCAGGTATCCAGCCAGCTGAGCTTTGCCGAATGGGAGCGACACTCTCCTTGGCGCACCGTGGATCTCTGGACCCCGATTATATCTTGTATGATCTTTTAAGTGGGTCCTCAGATACTCGCCAAGTGAGACTAAAATTTAGAAAAATTTGTGCCAGCTGCGCGAAATCTTTTGGACAACCTTGCTAGACTTGGCATCCGCGCTTCTAAATGAACAAATTACAAATGGAAAACGGAGTACTGTGAAAATGCTTCCAGGCTCCGTGTTTTTGTGCGCAGGAAGGGTGCCAGGCGTGTTGGGATGGGCTTACCCCGAGCAGCTTGAGTTAAGCTCAACCGCCTGCGGACTGGTGTTGGGTGATTCCATTCATCCATGTACAAATGGGGTCTCGCTCCTTCACCGAACTGCGAGTGTCGTGCTTCTGAGCAAACCGCAGACCATGTTTTAACAGCGTGCCACATACATCGGGCACCATATGGAGCACAAGGTTTGACGGTTTTGGATGACAAAACTTGATGGTGGCTTAACAGCATCACTGCCAGCATCTGATCCAGGCAGTACAGAAGTAAGGATAAACCCTCGGTCCCAGTCCTGTTTGTGTCTGACCTGGAATGGATACCTTTCCAAACGACGACGACGACGACGACAGCCTCTCTGTTTAAAGGTTCGCGACGCCCGTTGCAGTCTAGTCTAGTCTAGCAAAATATAACAAATACCAGGCTGATCGTTTGCTATCGATCGGTAAATGCTTGCCCTATGTATAGTGCCTCCATCGCTTTTCTGTGAATCAGAAAGATGAATATAGAAATAAAAAGAAATTTTCTCTTTCATTCTTGGAGATATCACAGCTCATTGAAAATTGTCATTGGACGGTTTAAGCTTGTTGCTTGTCTTATTGAGTTACTGTTTAACTATAGATTGTCAAATTTTTTTTATGAAGGGCCAAAATATTGATAACATTGATGACTCTAAGCCTCATTTATTTAATTTTATGGCTCGTTAGGAAAAACAAAAATGTAACGGAAAACTAACGCTGTGATCATTTTTTGGTTTTTTACTTTTTTGTTTTATCTAGACTTTACAACCTTTATTAAGTTATTGCTTCCTTGTTGTAGACTTTAAAAATCCATTGAAGTTTGAGGGTTTATGGTAGATTTTTTTTATTCATTCATGCAATTTACTCGTTTCCGCGAAATAAAACACTTTGCTGTTGCTCATATTCAAACAAATACGGAAGTTCCGGTTTAGCCTCGCAAACAAATAGTCAATCGAGGTATTTTGGCAGAGAGCCACAGCTCATGAGTAAGTTCTATTTTTACAGTAAAAAAGTCCTTTGCAGAGTATCGCTTGTGTGCTGACATCATGGTCTTAATAAAGCTGTAAACATTATTCCTAATATCCTTCTAAAATGATTGTTATTTTTCCCAATTTATTCCTTGGGATGAAGGCGTGAATCAACTACGTGGAGCATTCCATTAATCCAGCAAATTCCAAGGACGGTACCAAAATAGAATGAGAGTGAGAATAAGAGAGAGAGAATGAGTACAGTTGATCAGGCGTGGAAAATCAAAACAAGACAGTCTAACACGAGATGGAAGATATCTTGTGATTTGGAAACACAGTTGCCGCTTAAAAAATCTGTGCTCAAACAATCTTGTGAAGAAATGAAGTAAAGTAGGGTGCTGTGCCCAACACAGCGTAAACGAGAAACGGCACATCAAGCAAAGCGAGAAATAACAAACTTATCACAAAATACAACAGATTTAACAATGAAAAAAAAAAAACAAATTAGTCGGCAGCGTGGTGGAGTGGCTCAAGTGCCGTGACTGTGATCGACATGGTTTGAGTAACCTACCTACTCGCGAAATTCTGCTGTGTTCTTGGGATAAACACTTTATGACATTCCCTCCTACTTTGCGGTCTTGGCAAGTAGTTCTAAATTTTAATCATATCTCTATAAAACCAAAATAAACTAAAAAAATTGAACCAGACCGCAATATCTTGGCATCTTCGGAAGCAGGTCGGGGTAATTGCTTGCCCTACGTATTAGCACCTTCGTCACTTTCCTGCGAGTCAGAAGAAAAAATATAGAGATAAAATAAAAAAAAATAACTAAAAGATGCCGCATCTTCAACTGTTGAAGAGAGATAAGCATTCGAAAGAATTTAGAGATGAGAGGAAGAGAAGGCAGAAAAGTCATATGTGTCACCGACTTTAGCGAGAGTATTCACTGAATCATACCCCAAAAAAAAAACGTATAACTTATCAAACTTTGCCAGAAGCAAACAAAAACTAAAAAATATTCCACCAAAACGAATAATTTCAAACACCTAAATCTAAACAGTACTCGCTACTGACCATCAAAAGCAATAAATAATACAGAGTAGTTGTAAAATTTTTGTACTTGCGATTGCTTTGACGCCCCAAAATGATAAACAAAAATTCTCGACTTAAACAAATTAACAGAAAAGTCTCGCTCGCTTACAGAAAAATCTACCCTAGAATTTTCTATTAAGTTTGAAAGTTTGAAACTGCAGTTTATACAAATTTTAGTAATAGGTTTGGCTGGTTCTAGATGAAGTATCAATATCTTTTCAGGCAAAGCTTGAACGTGAGATTCGCTGGAGGAGCGCGTTTCACTACACAGATTATTCTAGCTGGTCTAACGTGTAAGTGTCTGAGTTCGCTATTTCGTCCCTAACTGGATATTTATAAACCTATACACTTCTAAAAATTATGAGATGTACAGTTTCCAAAGAAACATTGCGTTGATAACAAATTGAAATTCAGAAAAACTCGGTTTGGAAAGTTTGATTCAATAAGTTGGAAAAATGAAGGCTGTCTGTTGTTTATAGATAAACTTATAAAAACTATCTTTTTTTGTTTTTTACTGTGTTTAGTAAATGTTTTTCTTTCTGTACCAAATAGAAATAGTTATAAAGTTAACTTTTAATTACTAAGCGACCAGCATGAAAGTTAGTTAATGTAAATACGAAATTGTTAACCTGAAAGTTATTAAAAATTAATGTTGTTCACTTAGACGTATTGCTCTCTTATCGCACTCAGATAAATTCCTGTAAAGATGGCGAACTCATGACAGGTTTTGATGTAAAAATCAAATAGTTAGTAGAATGCAAGATTTGATAAGATAACAGAGTAAAATAAAGTTTATTCTCGATTATATTTTTTTCATACAAACAAAAACACAACTGTCGTTTGAGTAACATTTTAAATTATAACAGAACACATTCAATGAAAATATAAAGTCAAACAAATTTATCGAATAACATCACACATTCAATGTTATTTAGTCTGAGTTTTTGTCGGAACATAATATAAAAAATCAAAATTAATAAAACAAAAATCGTGTACAGATTTTGCTCATCAACGCTCATCATCGATAAACAAGAAAATACGCTCGTATTATTATTCAAAGCAAACAATAGAAAACTGTCAAGTAAAATAAATGATTGTTAAAAAAAGATTAAAATGCTTAAAATAATAAAGCTAAAATTATGTTCTTTGGACGCACTAAATTTTGGTTATTAAAAACTTTATAAGGTCATTGATGAAAAAATATCGTCTTTCAAAGCAAACAACTGAACACTGTGAGAAACAATTGAACACTCTGAACAATAATGGCTAAAAAAATTTAAATGTTTAAAATAATAACGCTACGATTTCGTCCTTCGAACCCACAAAATTTTGGTTATTAAAACCTTGATCAGGTCATTGATGACCCAAATTTATCATCTTTTAAAGCAAATAATTTAAAACAGTCAGATTAAATAAATAATTCCTAAAAGAAAATTAAAATGTTTGAAATAGTTAAGCTAGCAAAAAATTATGTTCTTTGGACCCCCTAACTCAAACCATTGGCATGTAAATAAAACAAAAAATATTTATTTAAATATTTTTAAGCTTTTTGACTATATCTTACAGAAATAATTTTTATTAAATATTAAAAAAAAAATTTTTGTTCAAATTATTTTTGCAAAAATAAAATACATGATCATTTATTTCTGGTGCAATTTTGTAATCTACGCTGTATTTCTAGTTTGCAGTTTGTAATCAACTTTAAATTAAATATAAAACAGCTGTAAAATAGAATACAACTCTAAATATAAAAATAATAATGATAATAATGAACAGTTGCTATTATTCAGTCGAAGAAACCCATAGCAACGTTGTTCTTTAATAAAAAGCACTTAACAAAAGACCTTACGTATAAAATTATTAATATTATGTTATTAAGTTTTTATCAATTCAATTTTCAATTCAATTTAATTTTATTTGCGATCAAGGTACTACGTTTCGAAATTTATTGACAAAGTGATTGCGAAATAGGAAACAGCGGCTAAACGATATACGTTATTACATGCACAACGTCAATTATGCCTGGTCACCTTTAGAACGAAGTAGCTATGTTAGTTTTTAAAAAAAAGAAAGAGAAAAAGAAGGAAACATTTAAGATAAATTTTAAAAAACGAAAAGTGTATACAAAGCGCAAAAGGTAGTAACAATACTGTATCACAATAAAATATACACATCCGAGCCATATAAAGAGAATGTTGCATAATCATGGGTGGGAGAAACAACAAACTCTGTGACCAACAGGGTCAGGACAAAAAAGGAATCAGGCAGGCAAAGAAACCCACCAAAAAAAATCCTGCCGTGGGTCAAAAGGGCCATTTCAAATGTATATGGCCGGCAAAAAAACAACCAAAATTAAACTACAAAAACAATAAAAGAATTGTGTGCTTTTCATAAAAAAATTAATTGAATTTTCATCGCAGTCGGCAAATTTCGTTATTGATTATCAACTTGGTTTTCTCGTGGATTGTTTTGAACATTTTATCAGTTTATCTAATTTTATAATTTCAAGCTAAAATCTTATTGATTTTTGAAAAGAAAATGATTATTTAATGTAATTAGTAAACTTTAGAAGTTTTTTGTTTGTTGTGGTAGACCACATACAGGGCTGTACATATATTTGTTCGTATCTCGTCAGTGATGTCCGTCAAGTTCGAACTTCAAAAAAAAAGCAAAAAAAAAGATTTGAAAGGTAAGTAAAGAAAGCAAGATACAGTTAAAAGCTTTGTTAATTAAAAAAATTATGAAAATCTACAAAGTTTTTTTTCAAATGCAGTCAAAATTTATCTGCGGTTATTTATAAAGCAGATCAATTTTAAACTAGTTTTAATGTTTGATTACATGTTTCCGCAGCACAAGAAAGAAGTATTAGAAATAGTAATCTGTCTACAGCTTACTGTAATACAGTTGGCTCCGCTTAAGTGGCTCACGGATAACTGGATCATTCGGTTATCTGGATCATTTTTCTAAGTCCCAAATTACATAAGCATTTCCAATGTAAAAGTACGCCGCTTTTCTGGATGACTGGATCAATTTTTCGCGTAACTAAATCACTTTTGCATGAAAACTCACAGTAAAATTCCACATTTCGCACGGGACGTATTTCCACATTTCACATGACACATGGTTCAATCACTGATCACGTGCTTAAACACGCCACGCGCTATTCAGTAAATTTTAGCAGTGAACTAAACATCATGCATTTTTTTCAGCAGAATTAATAAAGTACTGTACATTGTTTTGATTAATAAATACAGTTGTATTATTGATTACTGATTCTCATTTCATTATTTTTTTTTAACTTGGGTTTCTTTGTTGACTAAAAAAAACTTGACCTTTTTTAAATACAGTTCTGTATCTTTTCGACTAATTGGATCATTCGGCTAACTGGATCAAAAGCCCTCGGCCCAAAGTGATCCAGTTAAGCGGAGCCAACTGTACTAACAAACATTTACTGAAATAATAGCTTCCGGTATGCGCTTATCCTATGTTGAATTAGTTTGGAAAAAATACATACAAATAAAGAGATGTATTGAAAGATACATTGCATTCTTTTATATAAAGAATCAATGAAAAAGTATGACCATCGAGGAAAATATAGAGTAAAATGGGAAAAAGATAAAAGTAAAATCTGCTTTAACAATAAAGCACTTCGTAAACATACGCTTATCTTACATCACAATCAATAATTCAACAATTAGAACTTTTCTTATTAACTTAAAAAACAAGTTTTTATAATTTTGAACTTGATTTATTAGAAATGTGTTGATGACTTATTTTGAATGTCTAGATATTTAAAAAAAAGTTGAGCAAGCGACACCGTTTCTCGAAGCTTAATAAACATCCATTGTTCTGTAATCGATTTGACTGACGAACTCATCAGGATCGAGCAATGATCCGGTTTATCTGCTAAAGATTGTTTGTGTCTCAAATATTTTTTGCTTTCTGAATATCCCAACAGGGGCAGAAACATTACAAATTCGAAACTTACACTATTTCAGTTTAAATTAATCTTTTTTTTTTAAAGTTATTAAGTTTGCTTTAACAATATTTCTCAAGCATTAATCGCTGTATTCGTCAATTTGAGTCCTTTGTTTTCTATTCGCTCACATGATCAGTTGCGAGTAAGCAGTGTAGGTCGAGTTGGTTTTATTTTCATGCCATCTAATATTCAATTTTCTTTTTGAATAAAATGACCGACCGACTGTTTTAAAGTGTTAAGTTTATGCAGTTTGATAATTGCGAGTGATGCTTTGACGACTAATATTAAGCTTTAAAAAACTAATGTTAAGCTTAAGATCTGATCGCAACACACTAGTTTTACATTGCATACGCAACAAATACAATTCAGTATAAAATTTAAAAAACTAGTCGACAATTAATATCTATATAGAACAGATTTTATAGAAGCAGTTTGGAACACAATTGTTGTTGCGGCCCATTAATGATAAATGCTGTTTTCACAAGACTAATTAAATAATAAAGAAAAAAATTTCAAAAAAGTTAAAGTATTAAATCAAATAATAAAATTTTTGCTTCCTAATAAAAAAGTTGGTTTATACACTTTGATCATTTATTAATTTTAGTTTACATTGTTTAACTCAACTATTTCTTGTTAATTTACCTTGTTGTTTTCTCAGCTTTTTAAAAATTTCTTTCAACTTATCAAGAAGTGACGAGTACAGTAATGGATTAAAAGCGCTGTTGATTGGAAGCAACAAACCAGCACTGACAATGTAAGCAACATCATCTAAATGAAATCCGCTGAGTTTGAGATATGCCATGATACAAATGGGAATCCAGCATAAAAATCAGTAATGATAATTCTTGAAATACGTCTTTGCATTCTTGATTGTTGTTTTTCTCTTCGATTGTTTCTTATTTCAAGTTTGTTTTCCTTTGCCTTTATAAACATGCAAATGTAACTTACTGCAATAAAAAAGAAAGACAAAAAATTGACTGTAATAATGACAAGGCTATATTCCCATGCAGATTCTCCTCGATAAACATAAAACCTCGGCATGCATACACTAGTTTGGCCATAATAACCAAATTCTCCTCCTGGAGAATATTCTGGATAATTGGTTTTGAGAAATGATTTTCTAGAATCCCAATCGTTGCAGTTGCATTCGATCGATTTATTCTTCAGCATTGCCAAGCGACAAGCAAACTTAATAACTTTCTCTTTATTCCAAATCTTTGAATGAGTGAATCGATTTGAAAATTCAATTTTGTTTTGCACAAAGTAACTAAATTTCTGATGTGAAATTGGCAAAACAGAAATAAGAAAAGCCATCAACCAAACTAAAATGATTGCCAACTTATATTTACGAGTAGAGGTTGAGAGAGTGGAAAATGGTTGGTAAACTGCGTACAAGCGAGTACTTGTTAATAAAACCATAAAAAAACAAGAAGCTTCACTGGATAGAACTGCAAGACTACCAATTAATGAACAACGTAAACTTGATCGCCACTCAAAATCGATTTGACCGTAATAACCAGAATAATAAGCGCTGTAAACTGCGATGTTAAGCAAATACATTCCCATTATCATGTCAGCAATAGAAATATTAAGAATAATCACATTTTGATATTTCGTAGCTGTATTTAGTTTTGCAGTTCTAAGAAAATGAGTTGTTGATGTGATCACATACAAATTACCACTGATGACTGCAACACACATAATCCAAAAACAACTTTTCAATGGCAGACTCGCTATCATTTCTTGCTCTGATGAAAAGACACTGTTCTCATTATGTTTGCAATCTTTTTCGTCTCTATTATCATCACAATCTTGCTTTCCATCACATACCTGATCAACATCGATACTGACTTTGTTTCCTGCTTTGCAAACAAATCGTTTCGGACAGTTTGACTCTTCGAATCCTTTGGTGCAATTTGATTCGTTTGTGATACCATAAAAATTGTTTTCTATGCCGTCACAATAACGATCACCAATATTATAATCGTTGTGACAAGTATAATTACAAAACTCAGGTGGGTTTTCGCATCTGCATTCATCACTGAGATCATTACATTCTGGTCGACCGTCACAGAGTGTTGCTGAACGACGATCTTCAATTCTAGTTTGACATGCTTTAGTGGATTTTGCAATATTAGCATTTACATTAAAAATGGTTTTATAATCAAGGTTTGAATTTGAATTTGAATTACGATCAATGGATGACAAAGTGCAAGGTGGAAATCTGTAGTTACATAGATCGACATCAAAATATTGTTCACACAAACACTCATCAGACCAGTCAGAACAATCAAATAAACCATCACACACTTGCTTTGACGAAATCAACAAACGTTGATCAAAACATTGAAAACAGGAATTGTACTTGCAAAGATCAGATTCGTCTCTGCACTATGCAACATTATCATGCAAATTTCGTTGAGGCAAAACACATTTTCTTTCGGAATCAACAGCAACACATTTAAAGCCGTGTTGATGTTGAATTTCATCACTTTTGTCAAGACAATCAACTAGGCCGTTACACAACTGATATGTTAATCCTAACCTACCATCATCGCATTGAAAAGCACGATTACATTGTTCAGTGGTATTATGAGAACAGTTTGAGACGCAAATAAGATCAGTTTCACAGCAATCGATAGTAGAACAGAGAAGAGACGAAGCGTTGTAACAAGTTGACGTATCACAAGAAATAAGCGAATTAAGATTACATTGTGTTGCGTTATTTAACCTGTTGATTGTGACATCACACTGACCACAATTTACGGTTTTTTGAACTTTGTAATTTTCATCGCTTCCATCTGAGCATTGTTCGATTCCATCATTTTGTTGCTCCATTGGAATGCATCCAGTGAACGTGCCGAATCCCTTGCAATCAACAGGATTGTTTTTGTAACACTGACATTGAAATTCATTTTCATTGCAAGAACAATTCAATTCATCTGATTTGTCAGTGCAACTATAATATTTATTGCATTTCACTGTAAAATAAAAAATATCTAATAAAAAGTGTTAAATCAATAAAATAATTTTACGTGGTTTTAAAATATTTTTTATTCACGGCTTACTAAAGAAACGGCCGATCTTCTTGATAAGGGCGTTTGTCCTACCAGCAATATTTTTTAGTGACCCAATCGGAAAACAATTTTTGCCGTATTTTATTGTAAAATAATAATCGAAACGTATATTCAATAGGAAAAATGCATCACCAATTGTTCAGAAATATTTCACCCCATCTTCCTGGTAATTTTTTTTGCTTCAGTGTAACATGTTTGACGGTATTCTTTAATAAGCCGTGGTTTTATTCAAATATTTAGAGAAAATTACTTTTGAAGGAAAAATTATTAATGCGTATATTTTAAATCCCATAAATTTGGAAAACAATAAAAATTGTAATTACCATGACAAGTGGCAAAATGGTTTGTGTCTTCTATCTCATGGATATTATAAAATGTTTGGTGCCTACACTATGGATAAAAAATGAGCTTGTACTTGTAATTTGGTAAAATCTTGGTCTTATTTTTAATTGATTCAAAAAATAAATTTTAACACAACGTAAAAGAAAAATAAATTTTTAAACTTTTGCTATCTTTATTTTTTTTAGGGCTACGTCTAAACAAGTTCAAAATCAAAATTTTTTTAAAATTTAAACAATACACTTTGAATTGAATAATTTATTTATAGCGGTTACATTGACTTCTCCATGAGAAGCTATGTAGACTTTTTATTTTTTTAAGGGCATAAATTTTTTAAAAATATTTGAAAGAAATAGTTTGTCTTCACCTGATTATTTACAACTTGAAGAGTTTTTTTAGTTCTTCACTAAACATTTTAAGGTGAATTAAGCGGCGACAAAGTCTTTGGCAGTTTCTTTATCAAAACCAATAGAGTAATTTCACTTGGCCACGTGGAAGTTTGATAATTTAACTTTGAGAAGCTATTGACTCCTCGACTTGAACGTTAAAAACTTAACAAAGTTTGACGATTTATAAATGATAAAATTTGTAAATTTTAGTTTAAGAATTTGAGTAGACTAAAAATCAAATATTTAGCTTATAGTTTTTACAGTAACTTTAAAACATCAGTTATTACTTTTAGGCGCTTTCAAAACAAACTTGAAAAAAATTTGTATCGAATACGTCAGCGATTCCCAAACTGGGCCCCTGGGCGGCCTGATATACCGCAAGGCTTTTCCAAGGGTGCGGGGCAATTTTACTGAGGAGTGTTGCAGATTACCTGCATACAAGCAAACGTGAATCAAAATATTACGTCAAAAGATTAATTTATCCAAAAACACAATTTTGCACTTGGTATGTCTTGTAAAAACATAAAAGTATTTGTGCGTAATAAAAGATCTGCTAATCCCAAATGTAATTTCGCACAAGGCAGGTTTAGATGATTACACCATTTGTAGTAAACTTTTAAGTGTTTTTCTTCTTTTCAAATTTACCAATTTAAACATGTGAAAAGTTGTAAGTATAGGACTTTATTCAAGCTTTCTTGATAATGCACTATTTCAACATTCTATTTGTTTAAGTTTTTTGGCGCATTTATTGAATTTTTTGGCATCAAAATTTCGGAAGTTTTCCTACTAAATACGTTTGAGAACCACAATATTATACTGTAAAATCTTAACTGAAATAAGGTTTTAGGTTTTTTATAAAGAGAACTTTGTTATCTTTACCTCAGTAAATGCAGGTCGACAATGATGTCAATAAAGATAAAAGCGTATGAAATGTGACGTATGATATTAACAATGTAACGTGTTCAGGTTTGGGATGCTCTTATCTCACATTATGAGACACAGTTTACTGAAGATTCGGAGAAGCATAACTAGATAAGAAATCCTTTTTTTAGCAAGTTTAATAAATTTTACGGGTTTACATCTCTAGAAGATAAATATTTATTAATCTTTCATTTGATCTGACTTTCGTCGTCGTCGTCGTCGTTTGAAGGATATCCACTCCAGGCCAGACACAAACAGGACTTTTCGGTCCGAGGGTTTATCCTTTTACTACCCCAGACTGCTGTACTGCCTGGATCAGATGCTGGCAGTGATGTCATTAAGCCAGCATCGAGTTTTGTCATCCAAAACCGTCAGACCTCGTGCTCCATGTTGTGCCCGATGTATAGGACACGCTGTTAGTACATGGTCTGCGGTTTGCTCAGAGGCGCCACACTCGCAATTCGGTGAAGGAGTGAGACGCCATTTGTGCATGGACGAATGGAATCGCCCAACACCAGTCCGCAGGCGGTTGAGCTTAACCCAAGCTACTCGGGGTAAGCCCATCCCAACAGGCCTGGCACCGGTCTCGGGCACAAAAGCACGGAGCCTGGAAACACCTTCACAGTACTCCGTTTTCCATTTATGATTTGTCCATTCAGAGGCGCGGATGCCAAGTCTGGCAAGATTGTCCAAGAGATTCCGCGCAGCTGGCACAAACGGGCGTCTGGATCTTAGTCTCACTTGGCCAGTATCTGAGGACCCACTTAACAGACCATACAAAATATGATCGGGGTCCAGAGGTCCACGGTAAGCCAAGGAGAGTGTCGCTCCCATTCGGCGAAGCTCAGCTGGCTGGATGCCTGAGAGTACAGGTAGGTGGTCTGTTGGAGTGGGACGCAGGCATCCAGTAACTATGCGCAAGGCATCATTCAAGACACTGTCAATGAGACGAGTGTGAGCACTGCGACACCAGACTGGCGCACAGTACTCAGCTGTTGAGTAGACTAGAGATAAGGTGGCTATGCGTAGTGTTTTAGCACCAGATCTGACTTTGAAAAGCATATACAGTGCTGCTTCACTCATTTTATTTAGGTTTAAAAACCAAACTAAATATCTTTTCGTAAGCTGTGAAGCTTTCCATCTTCCTATACCAATCGCATCAACGTGTTAAATGAAAAGCCGGTTTTTTCAGCAGGAACTGTGACCAAGTTAAAATATTGAAAAAATATTGCGATTTGATGAAATATATTTGAAGCAGCAAGCTCACAGCTAGTATTAATTTCTTTGGTGTCTTAGAAACTCTGTCAACTTTTTTGAATTGAACATGACTTAGTTTTAAGTCATTTGAAACATTTGTAAATTTTGGTTCGGCTATGGCCCCATAAGTGTTTACATTTTTTTAAACTGCGTCATAAGAAAAAATGTTGGAAAAGCTTTTGGGTATATTGCTCAGAAACTTGTAAATGTGATCAAAGCTAGGATATAAACCGCCTTGTGGACGCATACGACGATATTTAATTTTTTTCAATGAATCAAATTCTAGTTCATTTCATAAAAGCATTTATCAAAAAATGTTGCAAATGAAAAAAGTAACTTTGCATTCAGTGATTTGGGGAACCGGAAAATTTTTTGGATGAAAGGGCAAAATTTAGAAAAAGCTATTTTTTTGTTGAAAGACGCTTTCAAAAAATGTTAAATTTGCGGTAATGGAGTAAACTTACGGTGAAAAACTTTTTTTAAAAGACGATTTGTAGTATAAAATTTAAAAAATACTAAATAAAATTGAAATCATTCCTAAAACTTTTCATCTGACAGTGTAATTAAAATAGCCTGAAATGTCGCTATAGACGTGGCCATCTATATAGACAAAACTCTTTTATAAAGAGAGGGGGTAGCCTTGAAAAAGGCTGTTTAAGAAAACTCAAACGTTTTCGTGTAGCTCTCATCAGGAGAAATCGCTACAATGAGTAAAGAACTGAAATGTCGAAATTATATTGAATAAGATTGTCGTTTCGCCGAGTAAGAAATTATACTGAAGCGCAATTGATTAGAAGCATCAGCCACCAAGCGGTCGAAAAATGAAAAATTTTGTCTTTTCGTCGAGTTAGAAATGGAACAATTTTTATTGGACGGAATTTGGATGTTTAACTTGGCAAAATTATAGTTGTAATTTGAAGTCTGAAAAAGAATAAAATAAAACCAATATAATTATGTTGATAATTTAAGCCTATAAACGAACTCTTTTTGACGGCACAATGCAGGTTTGCTTGAGGTTATGTGGATGGATTCTAAAAGTTCTCTTTAAAGCTTAAATTGCAACGCGAGAAAGCAATGTAAAACTTCTAAAAAGCACAAGTTGGAACTGAAAATCAGAAATACAAGATTGAAATGATTGCAAAAATTTTATTTTTTAACAAACGTTAGAGCTTCAAGTACAAAATCAAATTCATTTGAAAGTATTTTTTTTACCAGATTTCAACGATCTAATTTGTTTGTTGTTAAATAATTTTTTGCAAACGAAAAACACAATTCTTACCTGTTTACATCTTTCGCACTCAGGCAATCACGTTTTCCATCTTTTGTAGAATTAAGTGAAATACATTGATAAAGATTCTCATATACATCTTCACCTTCAATGCGAAGACTGCATTGAAACTCATCCTCCGAACAAGAACATTCTATTTCATCGGAACCATCTTCGCAATCTTTAACTCCGTCGCACATGTATTTTGTGGGAATGCAATTTCTCAATCTATTGCTGATAAATTTATAAGAACGATAATGAATTAAGAAATTTTAAAGTATAATAAAAGATTTAATTGTTAAACTGTATTTAAAACTCATTTCTATATTTATTGATACAATTCATAATATTATCTATCTTAAGAAAGTTATTTAAAAATACATTTTTTAAGCTATGTTTGCTTTTGGTCTCTAAATTTCTTGACATAATAATTTAAAAAGATCTAACAAAGCAACAATTTAAATCACTCAGGTCTAACAAGGCAATCCTAATTACTGAACCCGACAAAGGCTCCGGAGTTGTGATTCTTAATAAATCCGTCTACGTGAATAAAATGGAGTGCATTTTATCGGACATAAGTAAATTTAAACTTCTTGGCCCTGTCAGTGAATTCGACAAAACTGGAAAAAATGAAGCAAAGCTCCAAAGACACTTGCTAAAACTCAAAACTCGTTAAAGCTGATGAATTACCTCAAAATGTTTACCAAGTCATCAGACCCAGTGGGTCACAAAGGCCTAGAATGTATGGACTACCTAAAATTCATAAAAAAATGCTCCTTGTCGCCCCATTCTTTCCATGATCGGTTCTGCTCAACATAAATTGGCTAAATTTCTTGCTGCTCTACTTCAGCCTGTTTTAAATCGTTACTCAATCAATTGCATTCAAAATTCTTTCACCTTCGCTGAAAGAATACAAAAACTCAGCGTCAATCTTAATAAATGTTTTCTTAGCTCATATAATATTTCTAGTTTATTTACCAATGTTCCTTTAGCTGAAACGATCCAAATTTGCAAATTTGCAGTCTACAATGGTGATCTTCCTGAGCCAATCATTCCAAAACACGTTTTTACTGATTTAATGAAAATTGTAACATCTTCCGTTGAATTTAGTTTTAATAATTGTATGTACAAGCAAATAGACGGAGTCGCTATGGGCAGTTCGCTTGGTCCGGCTTTGGCAAATATTTTTGTTGGGTTTTACGAATCTAAACTTTTCGACAAAATTTCCAAACCTCAAATCTATTACCGTTACGTCGACGACACATTTGCTCTCTTCCAAGATGAAGTGGATTCTGAAACATTTTAAACTAATTTGAATTCTTTGCATACCTCGCTCAAATTTACAAGTGAAAAAGAAGTTAACCAATCACTACCGTTTTTAGATGTATTGGTCACCAAATCAACTAACAATTTTACTACATCTGTTTACAGCAAAGCTACATTAACTGGTAAATATATTAGATGGAAGTTGTTTGGTCCAAAGACACGCAAAACTAACCTGATCGCAACTTTAACACACTGTGCGTTTAAAATCTGCTCAAAATCTTTTCTCCAACAAGAACTGGACACTATTCGATCTTTATTTCTTAAAAACGGTTACCCAGAGTCGGTGATCAATGCAAGAATTTCAAAAAAAATCCTGCAGTTTCAAAAACATCTGATAGAAGGTCCTCAACGATGCCCTGTTTACTTAAAGTTACCGTGGATTGGTGAAACTTCTGTTATATTCGAAAAGAAAATTAAGAATAACATTCTAAATTGTTTTTCAACAGTTCAACCGCGAGTTATTTTCTCCACCAGACGAATTCTTCCTGCAATTCACAAAGACATTCTGCCTGCTTCTCAACAAAGCATGGTCGTATACCAATACGTGTGCCGCTGCGAATGCCGGTACATGGGCAGAACTTCACAACGTCTGCAGGACAGAATCCGCCAACATGTCCCGAAAACTATCAGCAACAAAACCAATCAAGAAAGAATTCAGCCAATGCAAAAAAGTAAAATAAACTATTCCACACCTATTTGTGATTCGGCTATTGCCACTCATCTTCTGAAACATCCAAATTGCGCCCTTCACTACAATGATGATCAATTTTCAATTCTATCCAAAGCCAAATCTGAATTTCATCTTGCTGTATTAGAATCCATCTACATAACCTCAAGCAAACCTGCATTGCGCCGTCAAAAAGAGTTCGTTTATAGGCTTAAATTATCAACATAATTATATTGGTTTTATTTTATTCTTTTTCAGACTTCAAATTACAACTATAATTTTGCCAAGTTAAACATCCAAATTCCGTCTAATAAAAATTGTCCAATTTCTAACTCGACGAAACGACAATTTTTTACTTTTCAACCGCTTGGTGGCTGATGCTTCCAAATTAACTGCGCTTTTGTATAATTTTTTACTCGGCGAAACGAAAATATCTTATGCCATGAAATTTTGAATTTTCAGTTCTTTACTCATTGTAGCGATTTCTTCTGATGAGAGCTACACGAAAACGTTAGAGTTTTCCTAAACAGTCTTTTTCAAGGCTACTCCCTCTTTTATCAAAGAGTTTTATCTATATAGATGGCCACGTTCATAGCGACATTTCAGGCAACATAATAATTTAAAAATAAATTGATTTGGCCCTATTGATTGATTTAATTGTATTCTTCTCATTTTAAAACAGGAAAATCGTGACCCTAAAAAACCGAAATATTCCCAAGAACAAACATGAAGAAACTAAAAAAAACTCTAAACATAAATAACATATGTCACAGACGTCTAAAACGTTTCCACATTTTTAGTATCAACATGCCAAAAAAGAATATTTTTGAACCTTCAGTGAAATCAACGCTTGCTTCATTTAGAGCCACAGTGGACAACTGGTGATCCTAAATAATATTTCATGTGGCTGTAATCAGTCACCCATTCAACTAATTTAACCGAATAAGATTCTCTCTTTATCGCAGCCTTGTTTTGAAATGAGGCAATACAACATATAGAACTACAAATTGTGGAATATAGTTCTCAAGCAAACAAAAACGTTTTCATGTGCAAAAAAACAGAAGATAAAAAAGAATTTAACTTGCGATTAAAAGCCAGTAAGCCACGTTCAATATTTTTTTTCAGGTATTTAGTGTCTTCACCTGGTTTTCACCTGGTTCACCTGTTGGCCCAGATGGTAGGTGCTTTCACGCAGCCTGGGCCGTGAGTAAGTCTGTTCATTGATTTTAAAATGACAGACCGAAACCGAACCTACCAAAACGGAAGGGTATCCACCCATTCCGATGTTCAGTGTGGGTCTGTTAATCGGCAAACGTCCTTTTCAGGACGGGGCAATGTCAGGATAAAACTGCCCTTTTCAGGGCACATTGCCAACAAGTTCCGAAGACCCACTATTCTTCAGCTGAACATCGAAGGCCTCACTGCAAGCAAGATGAATGTTCTTCATCACCTCGCTATGCAGTCTGAGGCACTCGTCATCCTACTGCAGGAGACCCACTGCACTGATGCAGAGAAGTTGGTACTACCACACTACCAACTAGCTGGGTCTTCTTTAAGCAGGAAGCATGGCCTTGCCACGTTTGTCCACGATCGACTGAGATACACGCTTTTGGACCAATCTCCACCGACATCGGAGATCGAGTGGCTGTGTGTGGACGTTGATGGCTATAAAATAGTCAACGTCTACAAACCACCACCAACGCGATTGCGAACCCTGGATCTCCCAGTGTTTCCTCACCCCTGTCTGTACGCTGGCGATTTTAACTGTCGTCATGCTGACTGGGGTTATGATGACAACAGTCCGGATGGTGAGTGCTTGGCTGGCTGGGCAAGTATTAATTGTCTTGCCCTGCTATATAATGCCAAGGACGCTGCCAGTTTTTATTCCGGCCGCTGGAACACTGGCACCAATCCGGATCTAGCTTTCGCTAGCGTAGGTCCAGACAGTCGCTTACCGGATAGACGTGTCCTTGACAAGTTTCCCAGGTCACAACATCGACCTTCGCTTATTACACCACCAAGGTTTGCTATGGCAGTGCCAAGCATGCCTGTTAAGCGATGGAACTTCCGCAAGGCCAAATGGAGTCACTACATTGCTTTGACGAATAAATTCGCAAAGACTTTGTTGCCGCCTGATTCACTTGATGTGGATGCGGCTTACCAGGACTTCTGTTACATCATTAAGAAAGCAGCCAAAAAGACTATCCCACGCGGGTATCGAAACAACTATATTCCGTGTTGGGATGCAGAGTGTGAATCCCTCTATAAAACCTTTCTGCAGTCTCCTCAGGGAGACGACTCAAGTTTGGCTGCTACAACTCTGCTTGCCAAGCTTGACAGAAAACGGAGGGATCGATGGTCCGAAGCAGTTCGGAGCATTGACTTCTCACACTCTAGTCGAAAAGCGTGGAGTATTTTGAACAACCTTACTGGTAGGTCACGACACTCTCCTCGTCATTGTCCCGTTTCAGCCGATGCTATTGCATCTCAGCTGGTTAGAAATGGGAAATACGAGGCTGTTGACCGCAAGTCATCTCGACTTGTCTTTCAAGAAGTGTCTGACCTTTGGAGGGCCACAACACCAGACGCAGTAAATATCTCTGACAATTTTTCACAGAGAGAATTTGCTGCTGCCCTTCAACATTTAAAACCAGGTAAAGCTCCGGGTCCTGATTCCATCTTCCCCGAGCTTATACTCCATGCTGGAGCTGCTTTGAAGTCCTGGTTACGTGACTTCCTTACTTCCTGTTTGCGCCGACTCAAAATTCCCAAGATCTGGAG
Organism: Diplosoma virens; assembly: GCA_963680785.1. Taxonomy (NCBI): domain Eukaryota; kingdom Metazoa; phylum Chordata; class Ascidiacea; order Aplousobranchia; family Didemnidae; genus Diplosoma; species Diplosoma virens. Next base: position 51,362,775 of record OY796883.1, read on the forward strand.
AAGAGCGCTTGTGGTCGCGATCCCAAAACCAGGAAAGCCCGTGGGGGACCCAAAGAGTTATCGACCGATATCTCTGCTCTGTGTTCCCTACAAGATCCTCGAGAGGCTTATCTACGCCCGCGTTGAACCATTAATCGATCCACTGCTCACTAAAGAGCAGGCTGGGTTCCGACGCGGGAAATCAACCGTAGATCAAGTTGTTCTGCTAACCCAGAACATCGAGGATTCTTTCGAGGCTAAAAAGAAGGCCGGTGCCGTATTTATCGATCTGACAGCTGCTTATGACACTGTCTGGCACCGTGGCCTTACCTGCAAGCTGCTGAGACTACTTCCGGATAAGCACATGGTCAAAATGATCATGGAGCTTGTCCGAAATCGAAGTTTCACCCTTACCACCGGTGACAGCAAGCAAAGCAGGCTACGCCGTCTTAAAAACAGCGTTCCTCAGGGATCGGTCTTGGCTCCTCTCCTATTTAACATCTATACGTACGATCTTCCTTCCATGATTTCCAGAAAGTTTGCTTATGCTGATGATTTAGCATTGTTGCACTCTTCTGGAAACTGGAAGGACTTGGAGGGGACTTTAAGCCAAGATATGTCCACACTGTCAGCGTATCTCCAGACTTGGAGGTTGAAGCTCAGTCACACTAAGACGGTGACGACAGCCTTTCACTTAAATAACCGAGAGGCTAAACGTGAGCTAAAGGTCTACAACAATAGTAGACTTTTACCGTTCTGTCCAACCCCTACTTATCTTGGGGTAAAACTGGACAGATCGCTCACGTTTCGTCACCATTTAGTGGCATTGCGCAAAAAACTATCTTCGCGCGTCACACTGTTGAGGCGACTCGTGGGCTCGGGATGGGGTGCTGGTGCTAAAACACTACGCATAGCCACCTTGTCTCTAGTCTACTCAACAGCTGAGTACTGTGCGCCAGTCTGGTGTCGCAGTGCTCACACTCGTCTCATTGACAGTGTCTTGAATGACGCCTTGCGCATAGTTACTGGATGCCTGCGTCCCACTCCAACGGACCACCTACCTGTACTTTCAGGCATCCAGCCAGCTGAGCTTCGCCGACTGGGAGCGACACTCTCCTTGGCTTACCGTGGATCTCTGGACCCCGATCATATTTTGCATGGTCTGTTAAATGGGTCCTCAGATACTGGCCAAGTGAGACTAAGATCCAGACGCCCGTTTGTGCCAGGTGCGCGGAATCTCTTGGACAATCTTGCCAGACTTGGCATCCGCGCCTCTGAATGGACGAATCACAAATGGAACGCGGAGTACTGTGAAAATGCTTCCAGGCTCCGTGCTTTTGTGCCCGGGACCAGTGTCAGGCCTGTTGGGATGGGCTTACCCCGAGCAGCTTGGGTTAAGCTCAACCGCCTGCGGACTGGTGTTGGGCGATTCCATTCGTCCATGCACAAATGGGGTCTCGCTCCTTCACCGAATTGCGAGTGCGGCGCCTCAGAGCAAACCGCAGACCATGTACTAACAATGTGCCCCATACATCGGGCACCACATGGAGCACGCGGTCTGACGGTTTTGGATGACGAAACTCGATGCTGGCTTAATAACATCGCTGCCAGTATCTGATCCAGGCAGTGCAGCAGTCTGGGGTAGTAAAAGGATAAACCCTCGGCCCCAGTCCTGTTTGTGTCTGGCCTGGAGTGGATACCCTTCAAACGATGACGACGACGACGACGACCTGGTTTTTTATGCTTTAGTCAAAACTATTTTTGTAAAGTGACTGGCAACAACAAAAAGGTTGTGCGTCATTGGTTTAGAGAATGAACTTTGCATTAAAATCACCGGTAGCGATGAAATACGTTTATGACAATAATGAAAAATAATGTTGAATAACTTAGTTTAGTTTATCTCGTAAGTTATTTTAACTTTTGTAGTAGGCTCTACTTCATAGTTATTTTAAAGAGCAAGTTTGTGGAGTCTGAAGGATTTTTTCCGACTCCAACTCCGAATCCAAAACGTCTAAGAAACAACTCCAACTTTACTCTAAAGTGTGCGACTCCGGCGACTCCGACTCCAAATCCAAAACTTTAAAGGCCTAATTTAAAAGCGTAAACAGAACCTCCAAAAACAAAAACGACTCCGACTTCGCCTAATCTTAAAAACCGACATCAACTCAGCTAAATTTTAAAAACAACTCGGACTCCGATTTCTCCTTAAATGCAACTCTGGCGACTCCGACTCCACAACCCTGGTTAAGAGCGCTATGATTGTGATCGACGTGGTTTCGGTTTGAAACCTACTCGTGTCATTCTGTTGTGTCCTTAGGAAAGACACTTTACGGCAACTTTCCCTGCTTAGCGATCCAACCAACCAGTTCTAAACTTCAGTCATATCTTTATAAGATTAAAAAACAAAATGAAAAATTTCAACCGGACAGCAATATCTTGGTATCTCCGGAAGCAGGTCTGGATAATTGCTTGCCCTATGTATAGTGCCTCCGTCGCTTTCCTACGAGTTAAAAAGATAAATATAGAGATGAAATGAAATGAAAAAAGTCAATGTATCTTTAAAGTTAAAATTGGATTATTTCTAATAAGCGAGATCTAATCAAAAAAGTAGTTAAGGAATTTTGAAGCTTTCCATTAAGAAGGATCTATTTTTTGATTTTTCAAAACTAGTTAAAGACCTCTTTAAAAAAAGTTATTTTCATTGATCAAATAAACTTTGTAAGAAACTCAACTTCTACAAATCGTTCTTACTGCTTCAAAGGTGTTGATTTTATAAATTGTCATATAAAGTTTTGTTTCTTCGCTACATTTTGTGTTTGATTCTTTGCTGGCAAGTTCTTAAACCTTTAGTTTTTAATTGTTATTTCCTTCTTTCATTTGTGTTGGTCGGTCGTAAAATTCAATTTGTGGCGTCTTTATTGCTTAGATAATTAGCACACAATCTTATTCAAAAACTGCCGGTCTTTTAGAATTTTAATGATTTTACTTTAAAAAATAATACCGCAATCATCCAATAAAAACTGAATTGTTTAAATTCTGGAACTGAATAATAATCAGACTTTCTGACTCAGGGGCCAGACGTAGAATGAAACTTGAGAGTGTGGATGGAATTATGGAACAGAGCGAAAACAAACTTGGGAAGATCATCCGTGAACAGTTAATATAAAGTTTTGTTTTGTCCAGTAAAGTTGTTGTGGTTAACTTTATGTGATTTGCAACTATACCAAGATTTATCAATGCTTGAAAAAATACTTTTTGCTCAATCAGGTTTGCCTAAATATTTAATTTCTGATCAGAGTTTTGTTTCGAATTGATAAAGCAATTAATTAATCTTCCGCAAAGATTAGGACGCATCATTATAAAAGTGATAATTTTACTTGCACTGCTATCTGTTCGAAATAGCAGATCATCAATTCTTTATTGAACCATATATATGTGTCATGAAAAACTTGAGATCAGTTTTAGTTTTGATTATTTGTGGCCTTGATCTTAAAATTGTGATGGTGGTTTCGAGGTCATGTGATCTCGGTCTGATATTTTAAAAATTGGTCTCGAAACTGAAATTTCAATGGTGTAACAGTCAGCATTGGCGCCTTCCAAGCACTAGTTCCGGGTTCGACTCCCGGTCGATGCAATCAAACCCAGCCATCGGTGGCACATTTCTGTGTCTCTTGATGCCGGTCCCAAGCCCGGATAAATGGAGAGGGTTGCAGCAGGAAGGGCATCCGGGGTAAAACTTTTTTGCCAGATTTATATAAATGCGTAATCATTGTCAATCCATACCGGATCGGTCGCGGCCCGGGTTACCAACGACCGCCTCAGGTGTCGCACAGCAGGGCACCCGCGGAAATTATGCTACTGCTAAACAAAGTGAAAATAAGAGCAGAAAGAGAGGAAGAAGGCGAGTAAAGAAGCAGCGAGAAGCATGGAAAGGAAGATACTCACTCATAAGGGTGGGTATCTTAAATATTGGAACGATGACTGGAAGGGGAAGAGAGCAGACAGATATGATGGAGCGAAGGAATGTAGACATATTGTGCCTACAAGAAACTAAGTGGAAAGGGAGTAAAGCAAGGAACATTGGAGGTGGATGTAAAATATTTTACAACGGAGCTGATGGAAAAAAATAGGATAGGGATAGTGGTGAGGGAGGAGCTAGCTGAAAGTGTTCTGGAGGTGAAGAGGGTGTCGGACAGACTGATGGCCATGAAGCTGGAGGTAAATGGGTCCATCCTAAATATAGTAAGTGCATATGCTCCACAGGTTAACAACAGCATGGAGGAGAAAAATGATTTTTGGGAAGACCTGGATGGATTGATAGAAAGTATATCAAAAGAAGAGAGAATAGTTCTTGGTGCAGACCTTAATCGACATGTGGGCAAAGGAAACATAGGGGATGAGGAAATAATGGGGAGCTACGGTGCTGGAACAAGAAATAAGGAAGGATTGATGGTTGTGGATTTTGGGAAAAGGATGGATTTGGCGATTGTCAATACTTATTTCAAGAAGAAAGATGAACACAGAGTGACGTATAAGAGTGGAGGAAAAAGTACTCAAGTAGATTATGTGATATGCAGAAGGAAGAACCTGATGGAATTGTGCGATTGCAAGGTAATATTGAATGAGTGTGTCGCAAAGCAGCACCGTATGGTGGTATTCAAAATGACTCTTATGGTGAAAAAGAAAAAAGCAGACAAAGTAAAGCCAAAGATACGATGGTTGAAACTGAAGGAGACAAGCTATCAAGAAGCGTTTAGACAAGAGGTGACCAGGATTTTGGGAGGCAAGGATGGGTTACCTGATGAGTGGGACAAAGCGGCAGAAATGCTAAGAAAAACAGCTGAAACTGTACTGGGAGTGAGATTCGGAAAACGAAAAGGAGACAAGGAGACATGGTGGTGGAATGAGGAAGTTCAAAAGAGCATAAAAGAAAAGAAAGAGGCAAAGAAAGCATGGGACAAAATAAGAGATGAAAATACTAAAAAGATATACAAAGAAAAGAAGAGTAAGGCAAAGAAGGCAGTTGCAATGGCGAAGGAACGTGCGTATGATGATTTGTATGCCAGATTGGAAACAAAAGAAGGTGAAAAAGAGTTGTACAGATAGGCTAGGCAGAGAAACAGAGCAGGGAAAGATGTACAACACGTGAGGGTTATGAAGGATGAAAACGGTAATGTTATGGTAAATTCAGAAGCAGTGTTAAAAAGATGGAAGGAGTACTTTGAGAAACTGATGAGCGAGGCAAATAACAGAGAAACTAGGACAAAGGAACCAGAAGTGGTTAATGAAGAGGTAAATTGTGTCAGTAGAGAAGAAGTAAAAAACGCAGTAAGAAGGATGAAAAAAGGTAAAGCGGTTGGGCCAGATGAGTTGCCAGTAGAAGTTTGAAAGTACATGGAAAAGATGGGGATAAAGTTTTTGACCAGACTGTTCAACAGACTATTAATGGGTGAACAGATGCCAGAAGAATGGAGAAGGAATGTGCTTATCCCAATCTTCAAAAAATAAAGGGGACCAACAGTGCTTTGGAAACTACATAGGAATAAAGCTAATGAGCCACACAATGAAAGTATGGGAAAGAATTATTGAAACCAGGTTAAGGGATAGAGTGGAGATCAGCAAACAGAAATATGGATTTATGCCAGGAAAGGGAACCACCAATGCCATGTTTGCTCTAAGAATGTTAATGGAAAAATACAGGGAAGGTCAAAGAGAGCTACATTGTGTATTCGTGGACCTAGAGAAAGCTTACGACAGGGTTCCACGGGAAGAGCTGTGGTACTGCATGAGAAAATCCAGAATAGTGGAAAAGTATGTGCGACTAGTACAGAATATGTATGAGGGAAGCAAAACAGTGGTGAGGTGTGCAGTAGGAACTGCAGAAAGTTTCAAGGTTAAGGTTGGACTACACCAAAGGATCAGCATTAAGTCCATTCCTTTTTGAAGTGATAATAGACAGGCTAACAGATGAAGTAAGGAGAGAGCCACCATGGACGATGCTGTTTGCTGATGATATTGTGATTTGCGAAGAGACTAGGGAAGAAGTGGAGCGGAGATTAGAATCCTGGAAGTATGCATTGGAAAGAAGAGGGATGAAAGTAAGTAGGTTGAAGACCGAATATCTTTGCATAAATGGAGGAAATGACGACGAAACAGTAAAGATGGAGGATACAAAAGTGCCAAGAGTAAAGGAATTTAAGTATTTGGGATCAACGGTGCAAGAAAGTGGTGGTTGTGAGAGGGAGGTAAAGGAGAGAGTACAGGCAGGATGGAATGGATGGAGAAGAGTATCAGGAGTAATCTGCAACAAGAGGTTACCAGCTAGAGTAAAAGGAAAAGTGTACAGTTCAGTGGTAAGACCAGCAATGGTGTATGGACTTGAGACAGTAGCAGTCACAAAGAAACAAGTGGAAGAGATGGAAGTCGCAGAAATGAAAATGCTGAGGTTTGCTATGGGAGTGACAAGAAAAGACAAGATTAGAAACGAGCACATCAGGAATACTGTTAAGGTAGAACAGTTAGAAATGAAGATGAGGGAGGGCAGGCTGAGGTGGTATGGACATGTCATGAGGAGAGACCAAGAGTATGTAGGAAGAAAGATGATGGAAATGAAGTTACCAGGAAAGAGGAGAAGAGGGAGACCAAAGAGAAGATTTTTAGATGTAGTGAAAGAAGATATGGAGGAAGTTAATGCAAAGGAGACGGACATTGAAGACAGAAAGATGTAGAGAATGATGATACCCTGTGGCCACCCCTGACTAACGGGAAAGGCCGAAAGGAGAAGAAAAAGGTCTCGAAACTGAAATTTAAAAAAATTTTTTTACTTGATGTCATAACCAATTTTTTCAAATTGATTTAAAATGAAACTCTATTGACCAGCTTTGTTTTAATTTTCAGTTGCAAAGGAAGCTGTGTCCGAACTTTTTTAATTTCATAATTTCCTGCTTTCTCACGTCTAATCTGTTAAACATTTTTATTGTAATCTGCTCCATCTGTGCATGAACTGGACACTTGCAGAGGTCAATATTTTGCGTTTGAACCCGTCTGTACTCGTCGGTATTTTCGTATATCCGATTCTACCCGGCTCATAACTGTTCATTTTTGCATATCTTCATCAACAATGATTAAAAGTTTTAGTACAATACAACAGCCTGGGGTAGTAAAAGGATAAACCATCGGCTCTTGTTTGTGTCTGACCGAAGTGTCCCTTAAAACGATGACAACGACGACGACAAAAGTATGAAAATATAAAAATCAATTTTTTATACAAAATAATTATTAATGCAAACTCAAGATTAAAAATTTACACAGTATGGTACATTCATTTTTTTAAAAATTGTTTTGGCCCGTCTGTACTCGCCAGCTTGGGCCAGCAACCGAATAAAATAATAAGTAAAAAATTAAAGTTTCGCTCTGACTTCAGCCAAAACAAAAAAATGTGCAAAATTGTAGATCCTCTTTAAGTTGATTTTGATTTCAATATATGACGTCTTAGACAATATGTTTTGTATTAAAAATGATTAACTTTGCTTAAAAAAATCTTTAAAATTATTTCATAACTTGAAGCTGGATGTTTCTAAACATCGAGTTTTAAAACTTTTTCAAATAAAATTTATTTCTGACTCCAATAGTAATACCCGTTATGTTAAGGATAAAATTCCTGAGAAATTTCTTGAGAAAGACACAAGTTTAAGAAATCAGCCACAAATTTACAGGAATAACACCAATGCTTCCTTTTTTTTACAGGCTGCTATTTCTACAAATAGTTTAAATTACTGTGTTTTTGGGTACCACATAAACAGTTTTTTAACTACTGTGTTTTTTAACTACTGTGTTTTTGGGTACCACATAAACGCAAAATAAGTTTTATTTATTCTCATTATTTTTTGCTTTAAAGTTAAGTCAAAATAAAGCTATAAGTGATTCATCAAGTAACTTCGTTTTATAAGCGTAAAAACTACTTTTCTTTATAAATCTATAAATTTTTCACTGATAGACTAAAATTTATTTAAGTTAGGTTTTGTTAATAAAGTGGTAGAATAAGCTTTGTAGGCCTTGCTTTTATGTATATATTAAACTTACTATATTTGTGAGAGAGAGAGAGAGAAAAAAGATTGTTTTAATCAAAGATAATAACGCACTTAAAAAAAAACAAAAAAAGTAATTGAATTTGGGCAGGGCTAGGCAACATCAATGTTGAAGGTCTTGAGACCAAATTTTTGTGGTCTCGTTATTGGTTGCGGTCTTGGTGTTAAGCTTTCGAAATTGGATTCAAGACTGGACATTTTTTGATATTTTTGTAACTTGCTGTGATTGTGATTATTTTAGCAATTTTATTAAGAATTACAATAAATTAATCAGTATTTTTTTTTAAATTTGAAGTGATATAAAACTAAGAGTCTAAACTTTTTTAATTTCTTATTTTCGCGGTTTTGGCAAGTTTAATCCAATAAGTTTTTTTACTGTAAACTGGACAGACCATCTGCGAGAAGCTTATTTAATTACAAAACAACTTTATTTCTATTGTTCCTTTCGACGACAAAAAAACTGTTAATGTTTTTTTAATTTAATGCTTTAAAAGTTTTCACCCACATTGTTAATTGTTTACATTTGGTTAAACCAATGGTGAAGAAATAAAGTTATCTGGTTAGGTAAGCATTTGATCCAGTTTGAAAAGAAGTCGTATGAAAAAACGAAGGATATAATGCAAAACAAAGAGACCTACAGCAGGAAAATAGATTATGCTATTTAATTTAAATGAATTTAAAAGTCATAACCTTAAACAATTTAAAGCGTGGGTGTGTCGATCAGGTTTGCCATCAATCACGGCGCTCTTTAACCACTTGACCACGCTACCGACAACACACTTTTAAATTTAAAACCATAAAACTATGAAACCACAACCCTACCATCTGTTTCATTTTGTCGGTTTATCAGGGGATCTTATTTAAATGGAATAGTTTATAATCTCATAAGGTGATCCAACTTTAAAGTAAAACTGCGATTATTTTTTCATTTTTTCATTTTTTCAACTCTATGTTTTTCCACTTGATTCTTAGGAAAACATCGGAGGCGCTATATGAAGCGATTAACGCAACCTGCTTTCTGAGATACCAAGATAGTGCTGCCCAGAAAATTTTTCATTTTGGTTTTTTATCTTTTTTCATTTTAAATTATGACTAAAATTTGCTAAGAACATCCAGCAGAAAAATGTGCCGTAAAACGTCTTTTCCAAAAGCACAACAGAATATGCAAGTAGGTTTTAAACCGAGAATGTATCAATTGCATCAATTATAATGCGAAGACATGTAGCCTATTATGATGTCATAAAGCAATTACAACAAGAAAAAGTAATGTGATTGTCACGAGTCAAAATTTTAAATTTTGTTTATAAATGTGAAATGCTGGCGTTTACATAAAAATAACCCATTGATTTTTTAAAACACATTGTCGGCAGCGTGGTCGAGTGGTTAAAGCGCCAGGCTCGTAACCAACACAGTCTCAGTTCAAAACCCACTCGCGCCATTCTTCTGTGTCCTTGGGAAAGACACTTTACGGGATATTCACCTGCTTGGTGGTCTGGCCAAGCAGTTACAAATGTAAGTCATATCTCTATTAAATTACAAGCGGACAGCATAAGCTTGACATCTCCGGAAGCAGGTCGGGGTAATTGCCTACCCTATGTATTAGCGCCTCCGTCGCTTTCCTGCGAGTCAGTAGAATAAATATAGAGATAAAATAAAAAAACACTTTATGCGGTGTTCAGTCTTGAAATAAAGATTGCTATGACTCGATTCAACTGTTATTAATTGCGAGTTTTTTAAAAAAGCCTTGACGTTAAGCCTTCTAATCCCACAAGTACATTAAAAATAGCGTATGTCTACTTAAAAATCATCCAATAGTTACAACGCCAAGGCGCTTCGTCTACACTGCTTCAATGTCACAGCCTGCACTCGAGACGCAAAGATCCGAGTCCAGTCCGAGACGAGACTTTGTGGTTACACACTAAGACTTCGAAACACGTATCCCGCGACACGTCTCGAGACATCAGCTTCTTATTAATCATCTTTTATATCCGAGCCACTTCTAAGTCTCATTAAATCTATCCTGATGTTAATACAACAAAAAACTTGGCAAATATTGAAGAGGTTGAAATGCTTGGAAAAATTATGAATGATTACTCTAGAAATTATTGATTATATTATTCTGTTACTAAACAGTTACTAAATTACTTTTTTTCAATTACAGTAAAACCTCTAATTGAGCGCCACCCTGTTTTTTCAAAAATCACCGTAAGCGATTTTTTTTTTAAACAAGCTGCATAAAGATGAGAAACACCAGACTTGAGTTTCGCTCTCGTTAGAGCTCATCAGTGATGCTTATCTCACCGCGAATCGAACCTGGGACCTATACTTTTGCCTTACGTCAACTAAATTCGGTTTAACCTTATACGGCATAAATTAGTGTTTTGCAAGATAAAAACTATTTTGGCAGCTACGTGGCGTCTATATGACTTATGAGGTGCGCCTTGAGCTGCAAATCAGAGAACTAATTATAGCTGCTTTGAGTTGAATTGTTCCCTGGCTTGTGTGGTCTAGTGGTGATGTCTCCTGCCTGGAAGACCACAGGTAGTCGGTTCAATTCGCAGTGAGATAAGCATCACTGACATCTCTAACAAGAGTGAAACTCGAATCTGGTGCTTCTCGTTTTCAAAGTAGCTCGATTTTTAAATAAGACAGTTTAAAAAAAAAAAAAAATTGTGTGAATATTAACAACTTTACCGGAAGTGAACTAATTAGTTCAGTAGAGATTACAAGCTTGCAATCGGTGCATTTCTGATACCTCTCAATACAAAAAAAGGTTATTGAAAGCAATCAAAAAAAGCTAATATTTAGGGTTTTTATTAATTTTATTATTGAAATAGCTTATATAAATTGACATAGTACAATATAGTACAATATTATGCTTCTTCTGAGCATAAGAACTTTTACCAAAATGCATAAAAAATACTATATATCCGTGTATGAACAAAGTAAGTGACAAACTCAATAGAAATAGTTGAAAGATATACATATCTACAAGAGGACAGCAATATCTTGGCATCTTCGGAAGCAGGTCGGGATAATTGCTTACCCTTTGTATTAGCACCTCCGTTGCTTTCCTGCGAGTCAGGAGGATAAATATAAGGACAAAAAAAATATCAAGGCTTCTCAAAGTTTTTTGTTCTGCGACCCCATTTTAAAAAATAAATTTTTGTGCGAACACATCATGTATAGGCTAAATTTAACTTAATTTTTTCCTATGGTAAACCACGCTTGTGCATGAAAAACCATGTAATAACGAGAAATGGAAATAGTAACCTAAAGAGAATTAACAAAATTACAAAAACAGATTTTATCTAATAAACATTATCAAGTACATTTAATAGGATGCAAAAATTACTCTTAAGGGGAAAGTCGGGTATTATGGACCCCTTAAGCGAAAATCCCCGTAAAAATTTTTTTATGATTTTTCGAACACAAAATTACTTTAATTCAATGTCCTCAGACTAAACTTTCTTCTATACAAATACCAGCTCGTCAATTGTTTTATGTAAGCTGTGATGACCCTTCAAACTTTTTAGATAAAAGGGTCCATATTAAAAGCTGTCCATGTAATGTGGACCCCTACCGAAAGTGACATATTTAAAAATATTTTAGAAACTTTAAAATTTTAAGGTAATTTTTTTATAATGTAAGAATTTATTTATTAAAAACAAAACCAAGTAAAGTCAAATCGAGCAACGAAAAAAGTGACGCTAAAATACAAAATTTGATTCATTGGCATCAATCTAGTTAAAAAATAAGATCAAATGAACAAAAATATTATTTTCGGAAAATGCATAAAAATAAAGAAAAAATTTAAATTTGCTAAAACCTTATTTTTATTACTTTTTTACGTAATTTTTAATAATGTAAATTGTTTTTTCTAAAATTTTTCATATTTGAGAAATCAGAAGGGGTCCATATTATTTCGGAATCCGTACTACACGATTTTCCCCTATATTTTTTCACAGCTACCTTATCAAGACAAATAAACAATTTAATTTTTTTACATTATTCTATAAAAATCAATCTTGGTCTTAGACTTAGTAGGTAAATTTTTGCTTTTGTTTCTTGCTTTTCTCTTGATTACACCACACGTCTCGCCTTCTGATCAAGCCACCTCACCACTTTATGACACAACAATAGTGTAACGAAACTTGACCTTTTCCAGTTTTTAATTGTCAATGAATATTATTGTAAAAAAAAACAATTTAAAAAGCATAAAAAGTCAATTTGTTTTGCGAACCCCAAATTTTTTTACGCGACCCCAAATGGGGTTGCGATCCACAGTTTGAGAAGCCCTGATCTATATCACTCATTACTGGAAAATAACCGAATACAAAATATTTTGCTTATAGTGCTAAGCACACCACATTTCGCAAAATGGCACTATACAAAAATATCAGTTAATATCAGCTTTTATTTCATTATTATGTTGAAATAATGACTGAATGAATTTGTACACAATAAATGAGCAACATTTTAAATTCAAGTAAACTATATAATTAGTTCAGTATATATTTTGGTATATAAAATAAATATTACAATTGCGGCTGTAATCGTCACACATTAAGTTAAATATATTTACAACATATGTATATTTTTTATATTGCAATATCTTATTTGTGTTTTGGTCCATAATGCTGATAATTGCAACACTTTCAGAGAGAGCACACCTGTCTACCTCACGTAACAAAAATTATTGCCTAAGCGGCGTGGAATGTAATAATTAATTATTTGGCGACATTTGGCATTAACGCGGAAGCTGTACGGATACATTTATTTGTAGTTTGAAACTTGTACTTTATATTTTTTCTCGTAATACGCATTTATTTTCACTGAACTAATTTATTTATTTTCACAGAACTAATTAGTTCATCTATGCCATATAGGGTTGACCCAGATGGTTGGCCCAGATGGTAGGTGCTTTCTCGCAGCCTGGGCCGTAAGTAAGTCTGTTCATTGATTCTAAAAATGACAGACCGAAACCGAACCTACCAAAACGGAAGGGTATCCACCCATTCCGATGTTTAGTGTGGGTCTGCTAATCGGCAAACGTCCTTTTCAGGACGGGGCAATGTTAAGATAAAACTGCCCTTTTCAGGGCACATTGCCAACAAGTTCCGAGGACCCACTATTCTTCAGCTGAACATCGAAGGCCTCACTGCAAGCAAGATGAACGTTCTTCATCACCTCGCTATGCAGTCTGAGGCACTCGTCATCCTACTTCAAGAGACCCACTGCACTGATGCAGAGAAGTTGGTACTTCCAAACTACCAACTAGCTGGGTCTTCTTTAAGCAGGAAGCATGGCCTTGCCACGTTTGTCCACGATCGACTGAGATACATGCTTTTGGACCAATCTCCACCGACATCGGAGATCGAGTGGTTGTGTGTGGACATTGATGGCTATAAAATAGTCAACGTCTACAAACCACCACCAACGCGATTGCGAACCCTGGATCTCCCAGTGTATCCTCACCCCTGTCTGTACGCTGGCGATTTTAACTGTCGTCATGCTGACTGGGGTTACGATGACAACAGTCCGGATGGTGAGTGCTTGGCTGGTTGGGCAAGTATTAATTGTCTTGCCCTCCTATATAATACCAAGGACGCTGCCAGTTTTTATTCCGGCCGCTGAAACACTGGCACCAATCCGGATCTAGCTTTTGCTAGCGTAGGTCCAGACAGTTGCTTACCGGATAGACGTGTCCTTGACAAGTTTCCCAGGTCACAACATCGACCTTCGCTTATTACACCTTGCTATGGCAGTGCCAAGCATGCCTGTTAAGCGATGGAACTTCCGCAAGGCCAAATGGAGTCACTACATTGCTTTGACGAATAAATTCGCAAAGACTTTGTTGCCGCCTGATTCACTTGATGTGGATGCGGCTTACCAGGACTTCTGTAACACCATTAAGAAAGCAGCCAAAAAGACTATCCCACGCGGGTATCGAAATATCTATATTCCGTGTTGGGATGCAGAGTGTGAATCCCTCTATAAAACCTTTCTGCAGTCTCCTCAGGGAGATGACTCAAGTTTGGCTGCTACAACTCTGCTTGCCAAGCTTGACAGAAAGCGGAGGGATCGATGGTCCGAAGCAGTTCGGAGCATTGACTTCTCACACTCTAGTCGAAAAGCATGGAGTATTTTGAACAACCTTACTGGTAGGTCACGACACTCTCCTTGTCACTGTCCCGTTTCAGCCAATGCTATTGCATCTCAGCTGGTTAGAAATGGGAAATACGAGGCTGTTGACCGCAAGTCATCTCGACTTGTCTTTCAAGAAGTGTCTGACCTTTGGAGGGTCACAACACCAGACGCAGTAAATATCTCTGACAATTTTTCACAGAGAGAATTTACTGCTGCCCTCCAACATTTAAAACCAGGTAAAGCTCCGGGACCTGATTCCATCTGCCCCGAGCTTATACTCCATGCTGGAGCTGCTTTGAAGTCCTGGTTACGTGACTTCATTTCTTCCTGTTTGCGCCGACTCAAAATTCCCAAAATCTGGAGAAGAGCGCTTGTGGTCGCGATCCCAAAACCAGGAAAGCCCGTGGGGGACCCAAAGAGTTATCGACCGATATCTCTGCTCTGTGTTCCCTACAAGATCCTCGAGAGGCTTATCACACGTTGAATCACAATTGCCCGCGTTGAATCACACAGGTCTACAAAATTTGATCGAGTTTCAGAAACAAAAATGAAAAGTATGCAGTCTAGCTAATTTGAGGGCGCTGGTTTCAAATCTGTCATTAGTTTTGCCGTAACGGGTCACATTTTTTAAAAAATACGATTTAAAATTTTTGCTCTACACATTGAAAGGCATAAACTAATGTGTAGCTACATGCATACAATATCACATACTAAGGGTGGTTATAGAAATATACTAAGCACAAAGAAGAATACAAATACACTAAACACAATTTTATGGCAATAGTTTCCTTTTTTTAGATTGATGAGAGTGTTGAAAGTCCGAAGATTTACGTATCAGATTCCAGCAATAGTCCGCTATCATGCTGACATTACATTTTTCCTGATACCTTTTTTCCATCACTTTAATATCTTGGTGAAACCTTTCACCCTGTTCTTCACTGAATGCCCCTTAGTTTTCTGGAAAGTAGCTCAAATGACTATGCAGAAAATGTACTTTAACACTCATGTTACAGCGCAAGTTATGAAAAGCTTGTAATAAGCTTTCCACAAGTTCGTTGAAATTCTGGGATTTGATGTTTCCCAGGAAGTTCTTCATCATATCACAAAATGCTTTCCATGCATTTAATTCTTCTTTCTTCATGGTGGAAATAAATGTTTGGTCTTTTATCAAAAGCCGAATTTGGGGCCCATCAAAAATACCTGCTTTGATTTTTTCATAAGTAACCCTCGGAAACGTTGTACAAAGATATTTAAAACACTCTCCCTCTTTGTCCAAAGCCTTGACAAACTGTTTCATTAACCCCAACTTGATGTGCAGTGGTGGCAATAATATTTTTTTTCTATTCACCAATGGAATATTCTTTATGTTCTTCTCTCCTAGTATAAATACCTCTCTACTGGGCCATTCTCTTTTTATCCAGTGGTCTTGCTTTGATCTGCTATCCCACAAGCATCAGAAGCAAGGGTATTTCGTGTTCCCACCTTGTTGCCAAGGAGAATGGTAAGACCTTTAAGTCTCCACATATTTAATTTTTCGTGTTCACACCTTTTAGACCTACCCATTCATGTTCAGCGTATTTGATTTTGTCGAGAATGCTTTTCATATTTTCGTATGTTTCCTTCATTTGTATTGAATGTCCTATTGGTACAGAAGCAAGTTTATTGCCATTGTGTAACAGAACACATTTCAGGCTTCTTTTGGAACTGTCTATGAAAAGCCTCCATTCTGATGGAGTGTATGATGTCCCCATAGCAGTTATTAGTTTTTCTATGTTATCGAAGAACAGCAAATTTTCTCCCATTTTGAAGAATTTCATGAGACCTTTTTCCCTATAACGATAAAAGCTGACTTTGGTTTCAGGAGCCAGCAAGTTTTTTTCTTTCATTCGTGATCCTAGCAGTTCAGCAGAAATTTTTGGAAGATCAAGTTCCTAACTAAGTCATTCAACTCTGCTTGAGTGAACAGTTGCGTTTCATCATTTTGATGGACGAGTACAAAATCTTCATATAGTTCACTTTCCTCACTTGAAGATATAGATTCTCTTTCACTGAGATGAAAACCATGGAATGTTGGTTTAGGTACTTCATCACTATGAGGAACTGGTTGAATTGCTGATGGAAAACTGGGATATGCTACGGAAGACCTCGTTTTAGATGTTATACCGGTAGTTTTGACAGCACAACAGTATCAGTCACTAAGATGATTTTGAGGCTCTCGCAATACCATTGGAACTCCAAATGAGAAATGCTTCTTCCCTTTCATCCACAAGCTGAATGTCGACATACAACTAATACATACTTTGTGTCGGGCCCATGTCTTGTCTTGGTCCCCCAGTCTCACACCAAAATAAGCGTAGTAAGCATTTTTTATTAATGGAGTTACATTTCGTCTATCTTTTTTCCTTGTAAACCGGCCACAAATGTAGCAGAAACTGTCTGGATCATTTACACACCCTCTAAGCCGCAATGTTGACATTTTGAATTACTCAAATACTGATTAAGATGAAAAC
Organism: Diplosoma virens; assembly: GCA_963680785.1. Lineage (NCBI taxonomy): Eukaryota > Metazoa > Chordata > Ascidiacea > Aplousobranchia > Didemnidae > Diplosoma > Diplosoma virens. Next base: position 51,379,501 of record OY796883.1, read on the forward strand.
ACTTTTGATAAATTTTTGCGCAACAATATTTATGATATTAAATTTCGCAATTCAGTAAAACTTGCTAACTACAGTACCTAACATAGCACTAGTATCGCTAGAATGAAAGCTTTTAATTGCCTTAAAAAAAAGATGAAACTCCTCAGCTTGTGAGTTTCAAGTAAAATCTTGGGAAAACTGCTCTAACACCTACAATATTGTCATACTCATACAGTCAAGCTAATTTAATTAAGCTATCCTTCCAACTTCTAGTGAACCTATGCAGACTGAGAAATTTTGGAAAGTAAACTCCTTATCACAGCTGCTAGTTTATAGACGGGAGGATATTTGTAGCATAACAATGTAATATTCTGTTTGGAAAGAGCGATAAATCGTAGAAAGAAAAACAATACCGGTAATAAAGCGAAAAATGTTACATTGGGAAAACGCTAAACAAATCGAAACACAGAGCACATATTTAAAGGAACTGTTGCATTCTCGTAAAGAAATGTTGTTGTGGTCGATTTATACACATTACCTGCCAACAGGTATGTGCATGCTGCTTCAAAAAATTGCAAATCCGAACAGCGACTTGGTGTTTACTGTACGGCATTTTAGAGCCATCTGGGATGGGGTTAGTGCAAGATAACTGAAAAATAAAGGCTGATATGACATAATGGACATCAGATTCGAAATCAGCACCCCAAAGTTAGCCAAGGGCACCTGTTTTCTACTTTGTTTCAAAACTTTATTTCAATGTAGGGGAAAGGCAGGTGAGTTGATACGGCAGGTCAGTTGATACACCTCCTCCTAGAAGTTTCAAAAACATTTGTTAATAAAATACCGCTTTTTAGCAGTGTAAAAAAAGAAAAAATTATCTTTGGTAACGATGTCATGTTGATACAGGCGGGAAGACTGATTGAAATTTTGATTTGAAAAATTTTTTATGGTTTGTGTGAATTTTTTAGTTTATCTTTATGAAAGTTTAAAGACTCGGTGGAATATTTTTAGCAAATGAAAATACTACAGATCTTAAGCATGGTAAATCAAGTTTTGAAAAATATATTGGCTGTTATTGCACACTCTCTGATAAAGCCAAATTAAGTTGCTTTTTACTAATTTTTGAAGTAGGGTGAGTTGATAACTGGTAAAAGGTCAGTTGATACAGGTGTATCAACTGACCTTATTATTTCTGGATTTTATTTTTACTTGTTATTTTTATAATTTGCTTGCATCTGCTCTATTTAGTTTTTTTTGGTTTTATTTAGACTACTTCCATTAATCTTTAAATGAAGACTGAGTTTGAGTGTAGACTTAGGTATACAGATAAAATTTGGGAAAAGAGTTAAATAAAAAAATAAATTATAATATTTAATCATTTATCTTACACTGCTTGGCTTTACTCTAGGGTTTTTGTAGCATGGAAGAATGGTTTTAGCAAGACTCAGTGTATTTGATAGGGAGATAACTGAACACATCTACTGGTATTACATGACCCAAGTATAAAGGGTAAAAACTAGAGAACTCCCACCAAATTTTTTTTATTTCTGAACTAAATTTGATACTGACTGTATAAATTAATATACATATGCCAGTGTAAGCAATTGAATTATTGATAAAGTTATATAGCCTAGATTTAACTATAGTGCAACTGAATAATTTTGGTAGTCTGTTTTCTGTAAAAGTAAAAGTATTTTGTATAGCTAACAGGCAAATGCCTCAACATTACAAAAGAAAAACTGACAGAGCAACAAGGATTCCAGCTGATGTTTTGCAAAGAGCTGCAGATGAATTTCAACAAGGGACTTCTATTCGTAAAGCAGCAGCTAGTTTCAACATTGATAAAATGACATTATCTCGTTATATAGCTAAGTGTAAAACTCAGCCTCAACCTTCTGTTGGATATGCAGCAGTTACACTTGCTAATTATATAATACCTACTGATATGGAAAGTGATCTGGCAAGGCACATAATTATCTTAGCTGATATGTTTCATGGCGTTTCTCTTGAAAAATGCAAAAAATTGGCTTGTGAATTTGGTTTAAGAAATAAACTAAAGTTGCCATCTTCGTGGGTTGAAAATAAAAAAGCAGGAAAAAGTTGGTGGCTTGGATTTAAGGCTCGGCATAACTTGTCAATTCGCTTGCCTGAACCAACTTCAGTTGGACGTGCATCTGCCTTCAATAAGCACACAGTCAATGAATACTTTGATAATTTGACCAAAGTAATGGATGATAACAAATTTACTGCGGAACTGATTTTCAATGTGGACGAAACAGGTGTAACAACTGTTCAAAACCCAAAACATGTTGTTACAGCAAAAGGAACACGAAACGTTGGCTCAATTACATCAGGTGAAAGGAGTGAGTTAGTTACAGCTGTATACACAATTGGTGCTTCTGGAAGTGTTTTACCACCTATGCTAATTTTTCCTCGTGTCCATTTCCGTGATCGTCTTATCAAAGGTGGACCACAAAGTTGTATCGGACAATGAAATAGATCTGGATGGATAAATGAAAATTTATTTTTGGTTTACATGGATCACCTCATAAAGCATACTCGTTGTGGACCAAAGCACAAAATCTTACTGATTCTTGACAATCATGAAAGTCACATTTCACTTGATGTTATTGATAAAGCTAAGTCTGCAGGAATTGTGATGCTTACCATTCCTCCTCACACCTCACACCAATTACAACCCTTAGATAAATCAGTATTTGGGCCTTTTAAAGCAAGCTATTGTAGAGCAATGGACAACTGGATGCGTAGCAATCCTGGCAAAAATGTTACAATATATGAAATTCCTGCACTGGTAAAAAAAGCTCAACTTGCTGCAATGACTCCAAAAAATATTTTGTCTGGATTTGAATGTACGGGCACCTGGCCATTTAATAGGGAAATTTTCACTGAACTAGACTTCGCACCTGCTACAGTGACTGATCGTCTTCTCAGCACAGATACTGAGATCCAGAATAATGAATCTCAGCAACAAAGTCAAATTGCAAAACCTTATAGCTCTTCACAAATATGTTCTTCTACACCAAACTTTTCTGAGCATTCTGCTGCTCCAACACCAGAAGTAGATCAATATGTCTCGCCAAGAGAAATCCATGATATTCCAAAAGCACCAAGAAAAGCGACAAACTCCAGAAAAAGGAAGACAACACGGATTCTGACTGCGACGCCCGTGAGAGATAGCATTGCTGTACTAAAAACACAAACAAAAAAAAATATTTCTCAGGCAAAGAAGGCTAAGAAAAAACTTTTTGGTGAAAAAAAAGCAACAAAGTCGGTAATTGAAAGCTCTTCTGAAGAAGAAAATATAGAGATTCACTATGATGATAATTCCGATTTTTCAATGGACGAAAATATTGTTGAAGGAGATTATGTTATTGTGAATGTCAGGGGTAGATCAAGAGTGGTTCAATATATTGCTAGAGTCGATGAAGTGGATGTCAATGAATATGAAGGAGTTTTTTTACAAAAACTTTCTGGATGCATTACACACCATGAAACCATCACATTTATTGTAAATGAAAATGATTGTGCTTCATTTGTGTCAGATGACGTTGTATTTAAACTGCCACCACCAAATGTAATTGGTGGGACTTCTAGAAGAGTTAATCAGCTCCGATTTGATTGTGACTTTACAAAATGGGACTTGAGCTACTGAGCCTAGTTTTGTGTGTAAATATCAGCGCCACTTGTATTTACTGTGTTTTGGGTTGCTTGTTTCAGTATTTTCTTGCAATAGTGCAACTTGTTTTTTGGTCTTGCATAAATTACAATTGTAATATCTTGGATATTGCAAATATCTTGGATGTCTCCTTACTTTAAGTAATACGTTTGCCGTTGTCAATGCGATATACTCATATAAAACACTAAAAACACAAATCTGTATAGGACTACAATTACAAAATAATACAGCTCGCAGAGAGAAGCATTTGTTTGTCATGTAATACTGTAAAACCCTCATGGTCATTTGCTAAACACATATTTGTAAGTAGGACTCAGGGACCTGTATTATAATGCTTATCTTTGTACTTGCTAAATAAATCTGTAATTATTGGAAAACATAAAATCACGTTAAACTTTCTCCCTGCATGGTGTATCAAATGACCTTCTCTGTATCAACTGACCCTCCACAATGTATCAACTGACCTGCTTGTGCAGGTCAGTTGATACACTTAAGTGAACAATTTTAAATGGCTGCCATTCCTTTTGTCATTGAGCTGCAAATCAGATACTCATCCAATTTATATGCAAGTATTTACTGCTACTTTGGTGAAAATTTCAGTTACAAATCTAAATTACTTTTCACAAAAATTCAAAATATGTTAAAAGTGTATCAACTCACCTGCCCTTCCCCTACTGTGCGCCAGTCTGGTGTCGCAGTGCTCACACTCGTCTCATTGAAAGTGTCTTGAATGACGCCTTGCGCATAGTTACTGGATGCCTGCATCCCACTCCAACGGACCCCCTACCTGTACTCTCAGGCATCCAGCCAGCTGAGCTTCGCCGAATGGGAGCGACACTCTCCTTGGCTTACCGTGGATCTCTATACCCCGATCATATATTGCATGGTCTTTTAAGTGGGTCCTCAGATACTCGCCAAGTGAGACTAAGATCCAGACGCCCGTTTATGCCAGCTGCGCGGAATCTCTTGGACAACCTTGCCAGACTTGGCATCCGCGCTTCTGAATGGACAAATCACAAATGGAACACGGAGTACTGTGAAAATGCTTCCAGGCTCCGTGGTTTTGTGCCCGAATCCGGTGCCAGGCCTGTTGGGATGGGCTTAACCCGAGCAGCTTGGGTTAAACTCAACCGCCTGCGGACTGGTGTTGGGCGATTCCATTCGTCCATGCTCAAATGGGGTCTCGCTTCTTCACCGAATTGCGAGTGTGGCTCCTCTGAGCAAACCGCAGACCATGTACTAACAGCGTGCCCTATACATCGGGCACCACATGGAGCACGCGGTCTGACGGTTTTGGATGACGAAACTCGATGCTGGCTTAATGACATCACTGCCAGCATCTGATCCAGGCAGTACAGCAGTCTGGGGTAGTAAAAGGATAAACCCTCGGCACCAGTCCTGTTTGTGTCTGGCCTGGAGTGGATACCCTTCAAACGACGACGATATAGGGTTAACTCTTCCGCTGAAGCTACTTTTGAAATTTTTAATTGTTGGTGTTTCTCTATTCTTACGTAACAGTAACACATAGACACCCCGAGGCCGAGTCGCGAATTTTTATACTGTGTAGTAGTTCTATCTTCATATGTGTGCTTAAAAATGAAGTAATTTGACAATTTTCCGCAGAAAACTGAGCAGTTCCAATGAAAGAGTAGTGATTTATAGTAATTAATATACATATTTAGGCGGAGAAAGACTACGGTTTTTCAATACAACTAAGTTTTCGATAAAGTACGTTTCATTTTGTACATAAACAAGATAGATGACGCAAGAAATTTTCTGGCTCGCTCGCTCGCTTAGTTTAAGTTTTAGGCTGCTATAAATAATTTGGCAAATTAAACTCCGTTGGTTTTTGTGAACAACTTTTAATTGATGAATTGCTTTCAGGGAATTTGTAAAAGTTTTGAATCTTCTCTGCACTCTTTGCACTTGGGAAAGACACAACATTCTGCTTTGATTTTGAATCATTTGAATCACGACGCTCTTAACCACTCATCCACGCTACCGACGAATGTAAAAAAAAGTGAAGACTTTTTTGTTGATCCACGCTATCGACGAATGTAAAAAAAAGTGAACACATTTTTTCAAGCATTAAATCTCTTTTGATTGAAAAAATTCTTCATTTATTTTAAGAATTTTTAAAGTTTTTAGTGCTGTTATGAACCTCTGATCATCTCTCTTCATTGAGTGTTTAACCCGCAACCTTCTTTTTCGTGCATAGGTCTATAGATTTATAAATCACTACTTTTAAACATACTAGACCAGGGTCGGAAAAACTCAGAGGGCTACCTATTCATTTTTATAATTAATCGCTGGCCATAATTAATAAATGTAGAAATATGAGGTTCAAATTACTGCATACATAAATTTCGTTACAACAAAAACTTGTTCGCTTTATTTAGAAAAAATATACGTACTCTTAAGATCAAGATAATGACGTTTTTTGGTTCGTGTCCAACTTCACATGGAAGATAATTTAAAATAATTTTGGTGACAATAGATTGAATAATTTAAAATAATAAAAAAATACAATTTTTGGTAACGCAGGCATGCTCCGGTATTCTTTCTTACTTTTTTCCGTGCCTTTTTATTGCATGTTTTAACGTCTGACGTTTTCCTGCGTCTACCTTTTCTTAACTCTCGGACTACCTTTAAATGTGTAAAATTTAACGATCATGTTGGTGGTCAAGAATAAAATAAAAATAAATGAATGAATAATTGTTAAAATTAAAGCGAAAAAAAGTTTCATTACTTTGATTATTATACCGATAGCAACCCAGGGTATACTAGTAGAAAAAAGATGTGGTTTCCAGCGTGTAAAAAGTTGGTCACCCTTGATGTAATCTAACTGTTGCAATTAAGACAAAAAAGAATTCGTAATCAAAATTCTATTCAGATTTGTCGCGAGCCATATTCTGAGCATTAGCTGCTATCATAGCTGTACACCCAGTGATGGATATTCAAAATTAGGGGCCTGAGGCAGAATCCCAATCAGGATACGCAAAAATTGGTATTCTCCAAAAAAAAGATCTTCGATCACGTATTTCCCTATTTTTCTCGCAAAATCATCGTGATCTTTAAACAAAAAGAAAAGAAAAAGTCTTCATTTCGAATCGATCTCGTATTTCCCACTTTTCGTCCCAACTTCATATCAATGGTAAAAAAAAAGGTCCTCAGATGAGTTCGTTCTGAGATTTCCCACTTTTTGTAACAATTTTATAGTGATCTTTAAAAAAAACATATAACAGAATGAAACTATATGCGGTATTTTCAAAAAGGGTGCCCGAGGCAACTGCCTCACTCGCCTCACACAATATCCACCACTGAACACACCAAACAATTTTGGGGGCAATATATTTTTGCCCAATTTTTTTTGATAATTGGCCAAATCATGATCTCGCATCATATCACGGAGATGCCCGACGTCACTCAGGTTTAATTTGAAGAATTTTTTTTAAAGACCACTTTAAATGATATTTTAGTAAATAAAATTTTAGCAACTTTATCGTCAACATAGTGTTATCATTATTGGATTCTAGAACTCAATTTACTTTAAGAAGTTTTTAAATCGGATATTTATCTAAAAACTTTTAGCTTCCAGTTTAGCGTTAAAGTTTTTAACTTCTTCTTCTTCTTTCTTCTCCCTATTCGGGGTCGCCACAGCGCGACAGTAATCTCCATTTCACTCGGTCTACTTCGTCTCCTTCCCTAGCTCCAACCCTTTCCATGTCTTCTCTCACCAAATCAATCCACCTTCTCCTTGGCTTTCCTCTTTTCCTTCTGCCTGGCACTGCCATCTCCATCATCCTTTTCCCCACGTAGTCTTCTTCTCTCCTTTTTACATGTCCATACCAACGTAGCCTCGCATTCCGAAGTTTATCTCCCAGCTTAGCAATTTTCGAAGTCCCTCTCACGTATTCGTTTCTTATCTTGTCCTTTCTTGTCACTCCCAGTGCCCATCTCACCATTTTCAACTCTGCAACTTCCATTTTTCCCATTTGTCTTTCAGTCACTGCCACCGTTTCCATTCCATAAAGCACGGTTGGTCTAACAACACTCTTGTACATTTTACCCTTAACCTTTGCTGATAACTTCCTGTCGCACAGAACTCCAGATACCTTCTTTTAACTCATCCATCCTGCTTGGATCCTTCTTCTTACTTCTTCTTCACATCTTCCATCATTACTAACTGTTGACCCCAGTTATTTGAAGTTTTTGGCTTTCTTTACTTTTTCTTCTTGCAACTTCAACTCTTCTCCATCATCCACACCCCCAACCCTCAAATATTCTGTCTTTCTCCGGCTCACTTTCAGGCCTCTTCTCTCCAGTGCATTTCTCCAAATCTCCAGATCCTCCTCTAGCTCTTTATGATTTCGTCTACACAGAAATATGTCATCTGCAAACAGCATATCCCATGGTGCGTCCTTCCTGATGTCCTCCGTCAGCCTGTCTATAATGATGGCAAAAAGAAATGGGCTGAGTGCTGAACCTTGGTGGAGTCCATCACTTACCTTGAATTCTTCAGTCAACCCTGCTGCACTTCTCACAGTTGTTGTTGCTCCGTCGTACATATTCTGGATAATCCTTATGTAGCACTCTGATGTTTCAGCTAACCGCAAGCATTCCCACAGTTCCTCTCTGGGTACCCTGTCGTATGCTTTCTCCAGGTCAATAAAGGCACAGTGCACTGCCTTCTGCCCTTCGGTCTACTTTTCTAACAGCATCCTTAGACAAAAGATCGCATCGGTGGTACTTCTTCCTGGCATGAACCCAAATTGTTGCTCAGCAATTGTCACCTCTTTCCTTATCCTTGCTTCTATTATCCTCTCCCACGATTTCATAGTGTGGCTCATCAACTTGATCCCCCGGTAGTTTCCACATTCTTTGATGTCTCCTTTACCTTTGTACAAAGGTACAAGCATGCTCCTCCTCCATTTATCTGGCATCTTCTCTCCTCGCAAGAGTCTGTTGAAAAAGTTCACTAAAAACTTCACACCTTTATTGCCTAAAGCAATTCATGCCTCCACTGGTATGTCATCAGGTCCTTGAGCCTTTCCCTTCTTCATCTTCCTCAATTCATTCCTGACTTCTTCTCCAGAGATATCTTCCACGTACCTTTCTCTCCCTTCTGTTCTCGTTTCTCTTCTTTCTCTAAGGCTTTCAAAGAAGAATTGGAAGAAATAGAATTGGAAAAGCCATGTCAACTTTTCAAATAAAATGAGAAAAACAGAACATTGTGCACTGAAGTTGACTATTTTTATTATTGAGCACAAGCTTTCGTGGGCTACTGCCCACTTCGTCAGGTCTTGTACTTGCACCTGACGAAGTGGGCAGTAGCCCACGAAAGCTTGTGCTCAATAATAAAAATAGTCAACTTCAGTGCACAATGTTCTGTTTTTCTCATAAGGCTTTCAAGGTTGAGTAAGTTATCAAAATACTCCTTTCATCTCTGTTTCACTTTCTCTTCTTCCATCAGAGTTTTTAACAACTGTAATAAAAACATATTGTTACTTCCACAAATTTTAGTTTTTTAAATTTTGGAAAGTTTTTGAAATTTATGTTCCGCTGGTAAAAAGTTTTTTAAATTTTGTAGAAGTTAATTTGGTAACTTAGTACGTTATTTAATCGTCTAACCTTTTCGGCGCCTGTAAAGAAAGCCTCGCCGATAACGCAATCTCGGTGTCTACTAAACGATAAAATTCTTAATCTTCTTGCTGGATCTGACCTTCGAACCAGCGACAGCAAAAATATAGTCTAGCTAAATCACAGCTCAGACTACCACAATATCTTCTTTATTAATAAAATATGCTCCAATCCACTTAGGAGCCCAAAATAGTATAAATTCAACAGCAAATACAGATTCAGTAGCTTAACTCTTCAGCCCTTCACAATAACGCAGACAACCAAAGACTTGCGACCAAAAAACTATGACTTCACACAGTTAACAAATTTCCAAAATTAAGTTACCACAACGAATCATCGAATCATAATCATCGAATCATAATACTGCTTTCGAGCGCCGTATTTATATCTGTCGGTCTCAAGCTACTAGAAATTTCTTGCTAACTCCAGCGAATCACAAACAAGCATTATTGCATCATCGTCAAAACAGGTCACGCGGAAAGTCTAGAATTTACTGGAATTTAAGCAGTGTTGCCATTTTTTTGTAAATAAATATAAATTATTTAAATTGCTTATAAAACTGTTATTTCTTCGGCTATTTGAGCCGGACCAAAGCGAAATCAAAGAGATTTTTTATGAGATTGTGAATATACATAGTGTGGGCGATTTTTAGGAACGGAACACATATTGTTTATGATGCTTTTAACAACTGTAAAAATTTATAAATAACGTTAAAGTTTTTAACAACTGTAATAAAAACATATTGTTTATGACGTCATACATTCAAATCAAGGTTCAAAACAAGCATTTTAATTTCTTTTGAAAGCAACTTTTGGCAGGTGTTAAATTTTAATGTATTTGTAGACTAACTGAAACAGACAATATTTAAAAATCTATGTTCGCTTTCTCTGGCTACTGCTTGATTTAGGCTGAATTAAAATTATACTGTACAATCTATCTTGCTGCTGTAGATCTAGCTTTTTGTATTATTTCATTCGTTTTTTGTTAAAACTTATTTTTCAATCAATAAAAACTAGCTTTAAAAAATATTTTCGTAATCGAGTTACTTAATTTCTTGAAATCGGATTAATTTAGTGTGAATGCTTTAACAGTAAGAGTGTGGGTAGGAACATTCAAAGCATTAACAGACTTGTTTGTTGGCCGAAGGAAAAAATTAAGGTCCAGATCACAACAATTTTACAGCGTTTTTATGATCGTTGGAATAAATGTGAGAAAGCTGGAAAATTAAGAATCCGAGTCTTAGCTTTTTACTACTTCAAATTGCAGCAAAGCTGGTCGATTGAGTGTCAGTCTTAAGCAAATTGCAAAATTCATAACAATAACATCAAGTAACAAAAATATCAAAAATATCATTTCAAGACAAATTTAAAAAACACGAGACCAGGAACAAAACCGAGCCATCAGCACAAGGCAAAGACCAAGACGAGCGCAGTACCACAAAAAATCGGTACCGAGACCAAAAGCAGTCTCGAGACCTTTATCACTGGTATCTGCACAATGTCTTTGCTGAAGTGTTGAAGGTGTTGATGTCAGTATAGCAGGTACTTGTAGATAATTTAGAGCAGCATATCAGTAACAGGTGAGCTGTGCTGGATGAAATGAACTATGTAATCAACAAAGTTCTGTATGATTTTTGTTCTGTATGATTTACAATTGTTATGATTCTGTATTTTGAAATAAAAAAACTACTGGCCAATTTTAAACCCAAAAATAGTAGTGGTATGGATGAAATTCCAATAACAGTCTTGAAAACCACTCCTGACAATATATTATATGCTCTTACTCATGTATTTAATCTTTCAATGTTAAATGGAAAGTTTATCACAAGTTTCAAAACAGCAAAAGTCATACCAATCTTTAAAAAAGGAAACCGGACAATTGTAAGCAACTATCGACCAATAAGTCTATTACCAACTCTAAATGGACCAAGAGCTTGGAAAAATTCGTTCAATTCTTTTGGAAAATGGCTACCCGGAACGTGTAATCAATTCGGCTTTCAAGCGAAAACTTCAACAACTAAATTCTAACCCGGTCCACACAGTAAAAAAGTGCCCTGTCTACCTACACATCCCATGGATTGGAAAGGTCTCGATGAAGTTCAAAAAGCAAATTACGTCTGCTGTGAAACGCTGCTTTTTCTCCGTCGAACCACGTGTTATTTTCAACACCCGACAGCTCTTTCCAGCGATTAGGAAAGACATGTTGCCTTCCCATCATCACAGCAATGTTATTTACCAGTTTTTGTGCCCCTGCGATAGTCGGTACGTTGGTCGCATATCTCAAAGGCTAGAAGAGCGAATTAAACAACACCTTCCTAGATCCATCATCAATCCTCGTGCCTCGGTCAACCGCCAAGTCTTTCCCGCTCTTGCAAGAACAACACACGCCCACAACAATTTCACGAATCCGCCATTGGTCAACATCTTCTTGACAACGCCCAATGTGCCCTTCATTACAGCAACGAAAAATTTTCTATTCTCGCTCGAGGTCGCTCTTCTTTTCACCTTTCTGCTCTTGAAGCGACTTTCATTAAATCTCTCAATTCCCTTCTGTGTTAGCAAAAAGAATTCGTCTACTCTTTGAAAAAGAAGTTACCCAAATTATCATTTGGCTAACTTCTTTCAGCCAATGAGAACTCTACTTTCCCCCTCTATAACTTATTAGTTCGGTTTCAATTCTGCTTCATTCTGACGATTTCCCCTGAAGAGTGTCAGATGAAAAGCTTTGGGAAGAAAAATCTTTTACTTCACGCAATTTAATTTTTGGTTTAACTTTTATTAAAGTCTTTTTAAATGTTATTACATCAGGTAGGTTTTGAACCAAGGCCATTTTGATCACAATCACGGCGCCTTTAGCCACTGAGTCACGCTGAGAAAATAAAATTTATATAGACCCCGATATATACAGTAGATTAAAATGGACATTATAAAAGAAATAGGATTTATATGGAGCCTTTAGCAGGGACGTATACTCCATGCGTGCGAGATGTGGGATGCACACCCTGTAATTTTCCCCAGCAAAGTCTAAAGATACTTCCTTAAATTTGAAATCAATTATAATAATATTTTTATCAACGCAAAATGTATTCTATTTTACTCTAAAGTCTAAAACAACAATTTATGACGTAACAATAAACTTTTATTGAAATTTTGAACGGTTTTCTGTTTTTTATAAGAAAAAAGTCAATTCAATTTAATTTTTGTTGTGTTTGTGTTTCTAAAGCAGTAGTTCTCAAACGGGATGGAACTCCTCCCCAGGGAGGAACTTCATGATTTTAGGGAAAGAATTTGTGCATTTAATACTTTTGCGTTACATCAACCAAATTTAGTTTAATTTTTTTGCTATAGCCACTTTTAAAATTTTTAATTGTTGTATTTCTCTATTCTTACGTAACAGTAACACATAGACACCCCAAGACCGGGTCGCGAATTTTTATACTGTGCAGTAGTTCCATTTAAATTCTTACGTGTGAGTAAAAATGGAGTAATTTTACAATCTTATGCAAAAAACTGAGTAGGCCTACTCCCAGTGAAACATTAGTGATTTATAGTTAATCAATATCCGTATTTGGCGGAGAGAGACACGTTTGGATCTGTAGGCTTAAATTTATTGATGTACATTAATAGGGGTAACTTTATCCTTAAAATTTCAGGTTCTAGTGGTCACTGTTTAGCCAATTTAACTATTATTTGAGATGAGTAATAAAAAGTAAAAATTTGAAAGACCTTATAAGCAGTATGGTTTTAATTCTGTCGTGTTTAGCAGTAAAGAAGACCACAGTGTTTACTTTGTAATAATGTGCTAAGTAACAATTTAACGAGGCCAGCAAAACTTAGTCCGCAAAACAAAGATAAAGGCAAAACCTATTTTTAAGGACACAGCAAAGCTTTGAAGAAGATGAGACTAAATGTTTCAGGATAATTTTTTAGAAGAAACTGCAAAATTGCTGAAGCTTCATGTATAGTGGCTTTTGAAATTGCAAAATAGAAAAGCCCCACACCATTACAGAAACATTAATCAAGCCTTATTCTAACATGATCTAAAAATGGCTGACATAATGCTGGAAAAAGATGCCGAAAAAAAACTGGCATTAGTTTTACTTTCCAATAACACAACCTTAAGTTTAATCAAAGATTTGTTTAATGACATCAAATTCCAGGTTGTAGATCAAATCAAAGCTGCTTCTTCTGGTCTGTTTGCAATTCAAATTGACAAATCAACAGACATGTTTTGGAGCTCATTAATCATTCTACTGCTCGGCAAGTATACCAATAAAAATGTCGGCTACAATTCTGAATTTTTGAAGAGTCTTACCCAAAACAACAACAAAAAAACTTTTACATTCTTACACCCTTTGTGTTGACCAATCTGTTCAAGTCAATATTTTCTTCTCTGCTGAAAATTAAAAACAATATAAAAATAAACTAGACGTTAAAAATGACTTGCCATGTGCACTCTCTCAGACTGCACCCCGCTTTCAAATAAGCAAGGACAAGTATCGCATTAATTTGAAAATTTAGTACAGTATATGTATTTCTAAATTTGTTGTCTTTCCTCTTTTTGTCTAGTGATTCTAGTAGTGTGCACTGCGGTTGGGCGAATAAAAAATTCAGAATAAGCAAGGGAAGGCATGCAACAAAAAATGTTGAGAACCGCTGCTCTAAAGCCTAAACGTAAAATGTGATTTGAAGTTTTTGGGTTAAACGTCGCAAACCGAAATAATTCGTTAAAATCCAATTAAACTTTTTGAATCAAAAAATTAATAACATAATTATTTTGTAAATCTAAAGTAAAAACATTGTAAAGCAGTGTTTCTCAACTTTTTTAGCCATGCCCCACCAAATCATTTCTAAAATTTTGATGTTTCCCTTTTGGTTATGCAAAGGTGTAAGAGCTCAAATTTTTTGAGGTGGCAATACAGTTTGCCCTAAAGACTAGTGAAGACTAAAAAAAAACGTTATCACTTTTAAAATGCCTCTAATTTCTTCATTTTTACCCCAAAAGACTAGTGAAGACTTAAAAAAAAGGTCATCACTTTGAAACTGCATCGGATTTTTTTATTTTTATAAAAACTTCAACGAAGGCTTCTGCTCAAAACGTCCTTGTGTTTTTCCACCAAAATTGATTCATAGTGTCTTAAAAATACCCATGCCCACCAAAATTTTGCCAGGTCCCATCGGTGGGATGCACACCCCACGCTGAGAACCACTGTTCTAAAGCTTATCTTTAGTATGCATAATCACTTCTACTTTTACAAAATTTTACGAATGCTTACTGCAAGCTTTTACAATATTAACCTATTTAAAACAGAAAAGCAAGACATAATTGAAAACTTTTTCTCAATACTTTAACTCAGTGTATTGTATACAATAAAGCACAAAACTGGATGTTTTTTTAAATCAAGCCGCTGAAAAGACGAGAAGCACCAGACTAGAGTTTCGCTCTTGTTAGAGTTCGTCAGTGATGCCTATCTCACTGCGGAATGTAAAGTTCGATTCGCAGTGAGATAAGCATCACTGACGAGCTCTAACAGAAGCGAAACTCGAGTCTGGTGCTTCTCGTCTTTTAAGCGGCTTGATTTAAGTAATCCTAAATCCTCATTATTCTTCAACTGTATGTTTTATTCACATTTTATTTTATACACATTCTCATTATTCTTCAATTTATTCAGAAAAATACAATCGATTTATTTTTCACTAACAAAGGGTGATCATTCAAATCAGACATTACAGCGTTTTTCCTATTGATAGAAAAAGATGCAAGAAATTGGCTGATTTCACAAAGTTTCTTCTTTTCAACATCACTCACATCACTCACATTCACAAGGCGAATGCATTCATAAGCGACAAGAGATCTCTTCATGGTTTCCACATACAAAAGAGGAGAAAGCAAATTGATTTATTTATAATATAAGTTCGTTCCATCAGCCAATACTTTTTTTTGCGTTCTTTCAAACATAGCACAAACTGAACACTTGTTAGGGTCGGTTTTAGCAAGAAAAATTATGTAAACTTTTCGAATTACTTTGCTGTTTTGTTTTACATTCTCCTTCGTCTAGGCCACCGTCGCCACAATCTCCGAATCATTTTTGCGTCTCTCACAGTCTCTATCTCCGGCCCTCTATCCGGTCTCTCTCAGTGACCCAGTATCTCTGTTTTTCTACGCATACCACAAGGTGGAGCAAAATATGCATATACGTTCCCGGCGGGTGACGTTGGCGGACGAACAATGCAAAAAAATAAGTGAAAGAAATCAAATCTGAACCTCAATGTTGCAAAAACCAGAACAAGACACAAAGCAAAACAGAAAATTTATTTGCATAATCATTCCATGCAATTAACCTTTATTTCGTGATGCTTAGAATAATTACGAAAAATGGTGTTCAAAGTTTGCAACAATGAATTGAGTTAATTATAACCTATTAGAGTACAATGAATAAGAATGGAAGCAAAACGTCTAAGCAAATGCAAGAATGGAAGTCGAGAAACTGAAATTAAAGAAATGAGCTCAAACTAAATTTTGTAAAGCAATTAATTTAGATTCGAAATGGTAAAATGCTAGCTTTATTTCAGCTTTGTAATAAAAAAAACATTCAATATTAAAATCTCTTTTTTTCGAAGTAATTAAAACGCGAAACGTAAGAAACCAAAGCGGCGCATCTAAATCTAGAAAATGAGGTTAATCCCGACCTCGCATATTTCAATAGGCCACTAACATTGCACAGATAGACATCAACTATGCACAAAACACAACTAAGATTAATAAAATTTGACCGACCAAATTAATGATCTTTGTAAAAACTCTGCATTTCATTCAATGAACTGAATTTGTAATTGAAGCTGTTTATTGCAAAAATTAGTTTAAAAAAATAACCAGTGTTTCTAATTCATTGCTTCAGTAAACACTTCTCAGTTTAAGTCTTTTCAATTAATCATTTCATAAAGCAGCAAAATTGTTTTGTGACGTAATAAACCAATGCAATGACGTCTTACAGCATTAATAATATTTACAAGTTTACTTACCCAAATCTCTCCAACTTTCCAATCTTCGACTCGAAGCAGAACTCACAAATAACAACGCAATTAACTTTAATAACTTCATTATGACTAAACAATAACTTTCAAAACTTTATAATTTCTCTGGAAAATATTAACAAGTTTTATTCAATCGATGAAACAATTTTGTTGATTTAAGCTTTGCAAAAAATTAATTTGTTAATATAACTTTCTAACTTGCAGAAAATTAATTAAAAATTAATATAACCTTCTATAGTAAATTAATTAAAAACTATATAGACACAAAATAACTAAGTCGTATTTATAGAAAGACCGGAGTCTTCACACCCCTGTAAAAGTAGAAAACTTTTTGAATCAAAAAATTATTTTAACGTAAGTTTATTATCTTTTAAAAATTTTACTTTAAATGTTATAAAAAAGTGACGTAGCCGCTGTTATAAAGTAAAATAATATTAAAGCATAATTTGATTAGATTGAATAGATTTGAATAGAATTTATTGAAACTTTAAATTGAAATAAAATTGCTTGAGATGTTCAAGCTTTTGTATCAGAATTGTAAAGTCAGAGTCGCACAAGTTGTATGTTTTTGGGCTGTGTCAAAGTTATTTTATAGATAAACTGAGGTTGGAGTCGTTATTATTTTTGGTGACTCTGATTTTTAAATTTTCGGTAAATTACTTGTAAACTATAATCAGATTTACCATCTCAATTGACTAGATAATAATCACGTTCAAATACGGTGAATATATTTTTGAGAACTGGGCCGCTTTTTGGCCTTCAATTCAAAGTGAAGACAAAAAAAAACGGTTTTCGCTTGAAAACGATTTTCAATACAAAAAAGTAAACTCAACTTCGGTTAGGGATTTGTTTTGTAAAATTTAACAAAAACTTAAGAAAAAAAAAGTAAAAATTTGGTCAAAATTGTAGTTTTCGTCTTAAAAAGTCAAGTTACGACAAAAAAAGTCTTCACCTTTTACTCAAAAATCAGCCTTTTTAAAAACTTTTAAATCTTGAAGAATCAAGGTCCTTGTCTGAAGCTACCGGCTCGACTTAATTTCACTATCAAATACCGTGAGTATGACGAAACTATAAACTCTTGACTATATTTTGAAATTTTGAACCTTGTTCCGGCGCAAGCAGACAAGCCTATATTCTGCTATGTATTTTAAAAGCAGACTTTAAGCCAGTCATGGGCATTTTACGGCCGTGGGCCGCGGGGCGCATGCGGTTCTTTGTTTGGCTCTGATCAGCCCGTGAAAGAATCGTAAGAAATTACAAAATAAACGAGCTTTTTTAATCTAGTGATGCCTGGATTGAATGTGAATTGCTTTGATTTTGAATTGTTTTATTTACATCGCGCATGCGTGTTACTTAGTTGACGTAGTTGAAAGCAAGTTGCAAGTATCGAGACAACTATTATCGCCACAATGTGAACTAAAAAAAAAAAATAATCAGGGGCGTATAATCCATACGTGCGGAGTTTGGGGCGCACATTTTGTAATTTTCTACAGCAAACTGTAAGAAGTATTTTCTTAAATTTTAAATCAAATATAATGATATTGTAGCGAACTCATCACTGCAAACCGTCATGTTTTTTATTCGTTATTGCAATTTAGCCTGATCACGTGGTTTTATCGATAAATAAGGCAGACGTCACAATAATACAGACATAAAATCATTGCGACTACATATACGCGCTAGACCTCAGATTAGATTAGAGACTAGTGAAATTCGACTCGAGAGTGTTCGTGAAACTGATTCTATTTGAATAAGGTTATTTATATCCATATTTGCTGAAACGTTTATTTGAAGTTGTGCCCCTTAATAGAAAAGTGTCAAAGTTATTTGTGTGCCAATAATCACTCACGCGTTTATCAACGCAATTAAATAAATATATTCATGTCAATCTTAAACGAGAAAATTATGACATAACAATAAACTCTTTATGATATTTTGAAATTTTGAGCTTCAATTCGGCGCACGCAGACAAGCCGATCTTTTATTTTGTTTTTTCAAAGCAACCTTTAGCGGACATTGGTTTTTCTTGTTTTAGGAAAACGCTTTTAACTCATATAGGCTCTTGGTGTCCTGAAAAGTTTAACATAGTGTAAAGCCAAAAATTGTGCACCAAAGTTGACTTAGTATTTATGAATGGCACAAGCTTTCGTGAGCAACTGCTCACTTCGTCAGGCGCAAAACTATTTAATAAAAACTAAGTCAACTTTAGTGAACAATTTTTTGTTCTTTTCTGATTGATTTCCAGAATTGACACGGCTTTCCCAATTTTTATTCCTTCCAATCCTTCGATGATAAGTGTAAACCATAGATTAGGGTTGCCATACCGTTCGGAATTTTTTGTTAAATTTTGTGTCCGGAAGGAATGTCCGGAATTTTAGTATTAACCAAAAACAACGTGCGATTTTTTAAGAAAACACATTGATTATGGGACAAAAATAGCAAATTCCAAAACCGATTCTAAGTGAAGACCTTTTTTATTAAAGAACACTATGATTTTGGAATGAAAATAGGAAAATCCTAGATCGATTCGAAGTGAAGACCTTTTTTTTTTTGGTCTCCGTCCTAGATTCGTAAACAAATTTATTTTGTCCGCCTCTTCAAAAATTTTTTCGTTGGTGCGCCTATGTCTGTCCCGAATTCCGCCTATTCAGATATAGCAACCCTAGCGTAGATTAACTTTCTCTTTTTTATGAAAGAAATCAGTTTTAATTGACTTTTTCCTATGATTTGAAGTGACGAGTTGAGCCTCACAATACCACAAAAATTCAAAGAAATCCAATAAAATTTTAATAGTTTGCCATTTCATGCTCACATTCAATAATAATAACAATTTAGCTAAATAATAAAAATAGTTTGACGGAAAATAATTGAAAGTATTTAAAAACATCTTCAAGCAGAAATTATTGCAAAAAACTAGAAATAATAAGTGCTGGGCAAACCTAAATCAAAATAAAGCTTGAAATAAATTATAAAACTAAGGAAAAAAAAGTTTTTGCAGCACTTTATGACTTGACATATTTTTAGTAAAAGAGACAACAAAAGCATTGTCGGCAGCGTGGTCGAGTGGTTAAAGCGCCGTGCTTATGAGCAACATTATCTCGGTTCAAAACCCATTTGCAACATTCCATTGTGTCCTTGGAAAAGCCACTTTGCGACACTTTCCCCTCCTTGATGATCTTGGCAAGCAGTTCTAAATTAAAGTCATATCACTATTAAATTTTAAACGGATAGCAATATCTTGACATCTCTGGAAGCAGGTCGGGGTAATTGCTTACCCTATGTATAACGACTCCGTCGCTTTCCTACGAGTCAAGAGAATAAATAGAGAAATAAAATAAAAAATTTTAATTAATTTGTAGTATCTCAAGCAACATGTTTATGCAAATGAGACTAGATATTCGTCATTTTCAAAACTTGATTTTTGTTTATAACTGTAGCACGTTGAATATATAGAATATAAAACCAAGTTAGCGAATTGACCTTTTCTTGAGTAGACCTTCTGGATAGGTTGCTACGGACCCCCAGTATAGAAATCCTGCTTAAAAATCCAATTTAGAAATCCTGTACCGACCCGACAAATTTTCTGGAAAGCATGATCACGAGCAAACTAAATTTATTTGAAATAAGAATTTTAACAAGAATCTTCAAATTAGATTAAAAGAAGTAGATAAGCTTTCTAAATTGACTTCTACTACGCTCAACAATACTGCTTTCGCTAAAAAAATTATTTTCTGCTTTGAAGCAAAGATATGACAACCTGCTATTAAGGAAAGCAAGATCTAGGACTGGGTTTCTAAACGGGGTCCACAGAATTTTTTTATAAAACAATAATTTGCTATCTACGTTCAACTTTATCTAAAAAATTTCTAAAATCATAAGCGCATTGCCCAAAAAAGTTTAAGATTGTAGTCTTTACTTGTTGTTGAAGCATCAAATTTTTTCCCTAAAATGACAAAAAAAGGTCATCAATTAAAGTTCGTGTACTGTTATTAGTAAACGTAAAGAAAACTTTTTTCTTTCCTTGAATTTTAGAAAAAAAATTTAAACTTGGAGTTTATAGAGTTTTGCAAAATTACCCCAGAGTTTTACGTGATTCAACAAACTTATCTGTATAGACATGTTGCTTATGATACTATAAAATAATGTAAAATGGTTTTGGTATTTTTTCACTAAAAATATGTTAAATCATAAAATGTTGCTATAGTTCTTTTTTCTTGGTTTTGTAATTTGTATGTTCCAACCAATTTAGAAAGCCTTATTTAGGATGTTGAACCGGTCTTAATTTAAAAAAAACATTATAATTGAATTAAAACAAAAGATTTGTTATGATTTTCATCTGTGATGTTAAAAAGGTTGAGAAGCACTGGTGTAACCAATTCTGCACTTAAATGGCTAGCTAGCTTATAACTATTTTTAATTGTGATTAAATCATCGAAAAGTAACCACTCAATCAATTAAATTTTTAATAGTTCTCGTTTCTATCAATAACAATATTTAATATTAGATCTTAAAATTTTTCTTGTAGCTTATTTAATTTAATTAATTAGTGTTGGCAACTGAGATCTGACTTGTCAAACTTGCATTTTAACATGTTGATTGACACAAATACGTGTTACGGTTGTAATATAGCCAGTGTAATAAAAAAGTGTTTTTTGTTTTTCTTTGAAATTACCGCGATATTACATGTATACAGTATATTTCAGTTTAAGCGCACACCTTAAAAAAAGCTCATCGCCTGTCACTGAAGGTAATTGCAATAAAACATTGACACTTACCAGTCTTTTCAACTTATCACAAACTGTTTTATATAAAGAAAAACAATCAATATTTTTGAAATTTCAGCTCAACTTTTCGATCTGGCTTTCTATAATATTTTATTGTTGTCATGTGACCCCATGTAAAAAATAATTTTCTTTCTTGTTTTAAAAGGACAATTGTTTAAAATTTTTATAAAAAATTTGTGCATTTTAAATTGCTGTTTGTACGCTCTAACACTTGAACGTAAAGTATGAGCTAAAAAAATCTAAAGCGAGCATTTTTTTTATTTTTTTTTTGAAAAAAAATAAAAATAATTTATAGTGTTACAGTTACTTGCTGCATTGCTATTTGCTAGATTGAAATCCGTTTTATTTTGCTTTTATTAAATATTTAGGCAATTTTTGTTCGAAATCTAAGAATTTATAAATCTTACTTATGTCATAATAATTTTTCATTCTTGAATTTTATGGAATTAGTGCTAAAGTTTACTCTGACGCTAACACCTTTAAATTTTGTTGGCGCAAACGCTTTAGCTTAACGCCATTAAGATTTGGAGGAGTTGCAGTTGACGCTGGCGGCTTCAACATGTTTTATTGACACGCACAACACTGTGTGTTTGCATTGCGTGCTTACAACGAGCTCATAATTGGCATGTTTTTCAAGAAAGAAGAAATTTTTTGTCCCAGAAGATTTTGGCTATTAACACTTTGCTTAATCGAATAAATACTTTTATTCCTATGCAATTAGTTTTATTTCTATGCAATTAAAAGGATTATGCCATAAATTGGTATGCAATTAACCTTAATTTTCGTCATGCTGTAAATATTGAGACAAATCGTTATTCTTTTAAACACAGTAAAGAACATCATACATTTAGCTTTCAACATATTGCAAAAAACTTCCATAAGCATGAAGCATAAAAAAGCTGATTAGAGAAAACTATGGGCTATAAATCGTGAAAAAAACCCAAAAGGTGTCTTCAGTGTTAGGAATAAATGCAATTGAGATTTAATTTTGTTAATAATTCAAGCAATTGTTCTTTTAAATTTGCGGTTTTCATTTAGCGAAGTTTGTACTTTACAAAATCCTATTGAATTTTTGAAGGTCTAGAACCAGCAAAACAAACAACAATTGCGCAGTATTTTGAGCAATAAAATAAGGCTTTGCCTTATTTCATGCTTTGCTTACACGTTTTTTTATTAATTTAAAATAAATGCATTATTTGCTTAATTGCATAAAAAAGCTACGCAAACCTATTATGCGATTATTTGGGTTCGTCAATAATATATTTTAAAAATTAAGATTTTCGCGCATTGCGTTCTGAAGATTAAGATTTCGCGCATTACGTGTCTGTACGCAAACATTTGTGTGTGTATGTTTTGCATTTGTTTACATAATTGTAGTAATTTGATTTTTATGCCAATTTATCAATTTTTTAAATTATTTGCTTGGCTTTTGCGGGTCGTGTTTGCCCACCTCAATATAATTTGTTGTAGACCTACGTAAATGATTAGAAAACCAGAGTAATATGTGTTAAAATTTGAAATTCATCTATTTCTTATTGATGTTAATATCTTTACATTTACTTTCCTGACTCACAGGAAAACTTTGTAGATGTTGTACTTAGGGCACCAATTAAGCGGTTATCCCGATTTTTCTGCTTCAAAGATGTCAAGACATTGCTGCCCGGTCGGAAGTTTTTATTTGGTTTTTATTTTTTATTTAGAGCAGTGAGTGATTCTCGACCTTTTTGCGTCTGCTGCACACTTTGAGATCTTTTCAAAATTCGCGGCACACTTGGATCAGAGTGCAAATCTTAATTTTTTAATGTAAATGTTTTCTTAAAGTAATGTTCTTAAACAAAAAGTCTTCATTTTGAATTTATCTCGGATTTTTTTGGTTTTCATCCCTAAAAAGTAGTGTTTACTAAAAAAAAGTTGCCCAGTATTGAACTAATGTTTTTTTAAATCTTTCCTCGCACACTTGGAAATCTCTCGCAGCACACAGACTGAAAATCACTGATTTAGATACAAATAAAATATGGATCTGATGACTAAGACTGCCAAGCAAAAGAAAGTGTTATGAAGTCTTATTCCCAAGGATACAACAGAATCACCCAAGTGAGGTTTGAACCGCGACAGTGTCGATCACTATCGCCATCAATACAAACTCTACCAACCAAGCCTTCTACCAACTCGACCACGCTACCAACACAGTTAATCATAATAAGGTTCATCGTGATTATCGAACGCGCATTATAAGCTTCTATTGACTATGGATGTTATTATCTTGATATCAACTTTTGGGTTTTTAGTTTTATTTGGAGATGAGACTGAAATATGGAGATGCTTACAGAGATCCAGAAGTTTGCTAGACCGCCAAGCACAAGACAATCAAATATAAAAGTCATATATGTTGACTCGCCTCCGACGCTTACAGATGAAATAAAAAGAATGAACTTTACCTCAGCCATAATTAATATCAAGCTTAATCATAACCTAAAGCTCATCAGCACATTTTTAAAACTAAAACGATACATAGAATTGTATATACGAGTGTAGGCTTACAAACTTTTTAAAGCATAGCTTTTTTATATTTATTCTCTGGAATGCGACTAACGTTTGTTGAAGTAAAATCAGTGCAAGTAATTTTTTAAGTTTTTTTAAAACCTTAGGAAAAAAAGTTTATTAAGTTTATTTTTTATATTCGTAATGTTAGGCAAAAGTTTCGTTTGGTTTGGTTTTGAGTTTTGAAAGAAAGTTTGAGAGACTGCTCTCGAAATCTCACGAGTTGATTCGAAACGAAAGCTTGAGTTATTGAAAAAAACAAACACATTCAACTTATAAAAAATCAATTTTAATACGCAAAAAAGTGAAAAAGGTTAGATTTTTTAGCAAGAAAAAAATCAATATAATTAAAAGTAAGCGGAGAATTATTGCAGAATCTTTCACGCAAAAAGGTAAGCAAGAATATGACAAAAACCACTTCTAGCGTTCCAACTTGAAAATCACATTTACCCAATCGAGAAAATGCATACCCATTGCACAAGAGTAATTACCTCTTCAGTCTTGATTTTTTAATGGGGGCAAAGTTTTAAATTGCTTTTTTGAAGAACAAAAAACTTTTTATAGAACTTGAGAGTCGAAAAATGTTTTTTGCTTTCAAAAGTCACATGAAAGCAAAAATAAGAGTTTCTACTTGCTTGTTTTGGGTGAAATTTTGCTTTATAACAATCTTTTTAAGAGTTTAAGTAGTTGGCTTATTTCTCTTTAGACCTATAAACTAAAAATACTAGTCTTAGGCAATTTGCATTAGTAAATTTTATAAAATATTTGCTCATTTTAAAAAAATTTTTAAATTCAACCTTTTACCTATTTAATCTGTATCGGATTAGTCTTTGTTTTGCTAACAGTTTTTAGGTTTTGTGACTTGGGAAAAAAATAATTTGAATCTATTGTGCTCTTGGCCGAAAAGTTAAGGAATAGATAAAATGCAAAGAGCTACTGCCTAAAACAAATATTAATTTTCAAATGTTGAAAACACGTAATTTGTTTTAGTAAAGCAGTTTTACAATTTAAAAACCATAGTTGGGAAGACCAGGGCTTCAAACACAAACTCGAACCAAAACTCAAAGAACTTGGTCTTTTTTGCCGAACTCGAACTAAAAAGCAAAAATTCTTGAACTCAAACTAAAAAAATCGATTGAATTGAAGTTCATTATCTACCCAACATAGGCTACACAAATAAATTATTGTTTCTACCCGACAAACAGTGGAATATTATTTTACGACGTTATATTTATATTTTTTTTGGTTCTTCAATGGTAAAAAAATTATATAAAAAGTTATCCGAGTTACTAAAGGTATTAAAGTTACCACAGCAACCGCAATTTTCTGGAAAATCTGTTTTGTTACCTACGTGGTTTCTTTGTTCTATAAATGCAAAGTTGATAAAAACAATGTGCTGAAAAATTTTCCTTCTTACTTAAGAACTTTTAACAAAAAGAGAAAACAATCATTGACAAATTAACTGAACTTGTATGGCACTATCGGAAGTTTCGAACCCGTGCGCAACGAGGCTACTGCAATCTGTCCGAGCGGCTGCTTCAAATGAGACGAATCGATTTCTGGATAATTTTCGAAATGAAATGCTCATTGTAATATAGCTGAACATCTTGTCTTCGTAACAATAACTAATACTTTTGCATAAATTATTGTAATAATAATATGGACCAATATTTTTAGATTCATATTTTGCTGTTTGGTGCAGCTTGTTTGCTTCAATGCAAAATAATGATCTTGGTAATGTTTTTAGTGTTGTCCAGTTAAATATAATTTATCGTGTATTTTGAATGTTTGTGATTACATTCATTTTTTGGGGCATAAAAAATATATCTGTTGTATCTTTGCACGAAGACACAGGTTTATTAAATAACAATAATTAAAATTCACAAAAATCACTTAGCCAAAAAACAACCGTATTGAAAAAGAATGCTTTTAGTTTGTTTGCTGTAGTAGTTTGATAACTCTGAACTGACTGATGAACCGAAATAGATGCGCAGATTTAACTGGTTACAATTATGCTTGGAGATACGCGTGTCCAATAATTGATCGAGCAGAAGGCGCTGATTAAGATTAGAAGCGTTTAAGAAAACACTACGTCATCGATTGCACAATATCACAACACCTCCCCAAATAAACTACGACAAAAAAATATATATACATATTAGCAACAATATTTTTTTGGAGGTCTCTTTGTTCTCGCTGATCGTCGTGGATTGTATCGCCCGTACTCGTTTCCGGTTGGTAATCTCGGATTGTTGCGTTGGTTCATCGAAGAAGAACTAGATGCGTGGTCAGTCCCGGCTGGAAGTGTTTCTGTAGACAAAACGCTCGTTGGGATTTCACAGGGATCATCATCTTGATCCGAACGGTATCGAGGTCGAAGTTGATCAAGATGTCTTCTCCAAGTTGGTCCTCGAGGAATGACTCGTACATTGACGCTTCGTGTACCATGGACTTTCGTAACTATCGCAGGCACCCATCGTGGGCCACGATCTCTTCTAGGGCCGAAGTACAGTGCGTAACAAGGGTCTTTTAGTGAGTAATGATGTTCGACTTTCGAAACCACTTCCGAGTCTTCAGCATTTGAATGCTTGCTCGCTTGTCTTGACTGTCTTCCCTGCAGGAGATGCGGAATGGATGGAACCAAAGTGTCAATTTTGGTGCGTATTCTTCTTCCATTCAACAATTCGCTTGGTGACAGTCCCGATGCAAAAGGAATTCTTCTATATTGCATTAGAAATTCTTGCAAAGCTTCCTTTGGAGGTAACGAGGATTTTCTCAATGCCTGTTTGAAGGATTGTATCAAACGCTCGGCAGCACCGTTTGTTGCTGGATGATAAGGTGCTCCGGTGAGATGTACAATGCCTCGTTGTTTGCACCAAGCTTGGAACTCTTGAGACATGAATGTTGTGGCATTATCGGTCACCAACGTGTGGGGATATCCGAAATGAGCAAATTCTTGTTCAAGTATAGCAGTAGTACTTTTCGAAGACGTTGAGGTTGTTGGATGAATGCAAGGATATTTTGAATAAGCGTCTACAAGGACTAACCAGTTTCTTCCCAGAAAGTTGATCGCATGGTCCAAGTGGAGTCTTGACCATGGTTTTTCTGGCATCATCCACGGATGGATTGAAGGTTTATCCGGCTTATTTTGAAATTGGCTACAGGAAGTGCATTTGCGACATAAATCCTCAATGTCAAAGTCAATTCTAGGCCAATAGACAGTTGACCTGGCAAGTTGTTTCATCCGTTGCATGCCGAAATGTCCAAGGTGTAATAATTTAAGAACATGATTACGTAGGGTTGAAGGAATTATTACCCGTAAGCCGTAAAAAACGCAACCATTCTCTGTTGACAACGAATTTTTCAACTTTTTGAAGTCTTTAAGCTCTTCCGAAAATGCATGCGGCCATCCCTCCTTCACAAATCGCATTACTTGGGCAAGAATTGGATCCTTGGCAGTCTCTCTGACCACAAGCAATGGATTGTCAGGATTGATTTGACGACTGATTGTTCGAACTAAACAAACGCTATCGACATCATCTTCCATCTCCTCCCCATAAAAACTTGTGTTATTTGAAAATGGCAAGCGACTAAGAGCATCGGCATTGCCATGGTCCTTGCTTCTACGGTATTCCACCGTGTAGTCATATTGATGGACTAGTAATGCCCATCGTGCAAGTCGATTCGCGGCCATTGCAGGAGTACCTTTATCAGGGGCAAACAAGGTCACTAAAGGTTTGTGATCGGTAACCACAATGAACTTACGACCGTAGAGAAACTAATGAAATTTCTTCAAAGCGTACACTAAGGATAGTGCTTCTTTCTGTATTTGGCTGTAGCGTCTTTGTGTCGCCGATAAGATTTTAGAAATATTGAGAATCGGACGCTCGCTTCCGTCTGCAAAGCGATGAAATAATACCGCTCGAATTCCGCATTCTGAGGCGTCACAAGATAAACCCAACGGAAGAGATGGGTCATAGTGCGCAAGTACAGTCTCTGTGCATAGTAACCGTTTGATCTTTTTGAAAGATATCGCTTCTACTTCACCCCACTTCCACTGTTGTCCTTTGCGTGTAAGCTTGTACAACGGCTCGGTGATTTCCGAAAAATATGGAGGTAAGAATTTAGAATAAAACTGCACAGATGCTAAAAAAGATTTTAACGTAGAAATGTTCTTGGGTGTAGGCATTTCTAGTATGGCATCAACTTTGGACCCTTTTGCAATTCCTTGACTTGATAAAGTGTGACCCAGGTAATCAATTGATACTTGGGCGAAAACACATTTTTCACGGTTGCAGCGAAGACCTTTTTCTTCTAGTCTTTTAAACAAAGCTCGCAGGTTCATCAAATGATCTTTTGCGTTGTCACCACTTACCAAAATATCATCGAAATACACGGCAACTCCTCGCAAATTTTGCGTTAACTGTTCCATGATTTCTTGGAAATACCCTGGTGCGGATTTAATTCCGAAAGGAAGTCTTTTCTGAAGTAAAACTCCTTTGTGAGTGCTGAGAGCCAGCTTCTTCTGGCTGTCAGGAGAAAGACAGATTTGATTATATGCATTAACTAGATCAATCTTACTAAAGCAGTAACCACGTCCTAGCTTGCGCATTAGATCTTCTGGGAGAGGGATTGGTTGACGATGGTCTTCCAGTTGCGAGTTTACAGTCACCGAATAATCTCCACAAACTCGGATGCTTGCTTTTGCTTGACCTGGCAAAGGAGACTTTCGAATAGGAACCACGGGGGTGCCGTACGAGTTAAAATCTGTAAGCTCCCATACACCTCTCTTAATTCCTGCTTCGTATGCTTCGTTTAAATCTTGTAGGATTGAGAACGGAACAGGTCTTGGCTTCTTGAAAATAGGTTTAGCTTCAGGTTTAAACCGTATGTCCAGTGAAAAATCTTTTAGACAACCCAATGTAGATTCAAATAAAGTAGGAAACTCTCCACATAATTGAATACATGCCGCATCTAAAGAGTTTTCTGGACCAGTTGTAGTGACGTGCTCTATCGTTGCAGTAGATTCAGCACAACTTAGGTTTTCTCTGAAGTGATCAGTTAAGTTGGTAAGTTTCAACTTCATCATCGCCAGACGACCTGGTAAATTTAGATTGGGCACCTTAGTGACAATTACAGGAAAGGTCACGTCAGGTGATTTTCCATCAATACTTGCAGTTGATTGGAATTGTCCCACGACGGGTAGCGGGCTACCTTCAGCCTGATACAGGTTGTAGAATGGGTTTACCCAGCGTTTGCCACGTCGCTTCACAGCAAAATGTGTCACTGGCTCCGCTATCAATTTCAAACTTAATTCTGCGGTCATTAAGTCTAATAGTTTGATAGATGGGTGAAACAGAACATTGGATTTTGTGCACCAATACCTGTTGTTTCACAAGCTTATTATCTCTTAGTCGAGACATGCATACAGATTGCAGATGACCTGTTTTCTTGCAGAAGCTGCAAATAGCTTTAATGTGGGACAAGCTTTGCTAAAATGTCCAGAATTTCCACACCTGAAGCAGGCGGTTTTCTTTTCTTGCGTTTTGGAAGTTTTGGACTTTGCGTGATAAACTTTCTGCACCGACGTAGAAGGTTGACCGTGTACGGTTTCCTTTGCTACCTTGGCTGTTTCTTCCACTTCTTGAGCCACTCTGATGGCGTTGCTAAACTTCAGTTCATCGTCCTTGAGCTTGAAGAGTGTCTTCAAAACTGCTTCGTTATCGACCGAACAGATGAATTTAGTTCGCAAGGCTTCATCTAAAGGATCTTTAATGGATTGAAAATCACATGTAGCTGCATCTTGTCGTATTCTGCTTGCCAGTTCAAGAATAGTTTCGCCAGGTTTGCGTTTCATGTCAGACCAGAACTTGAAACGTTCTCTGACAACAAATCGTTTTGGGTCGAACTGCTCTGCCATAAACGTCTGAATATCATTCATGGTTAGCTCATGTATGCTTTTGACAGGTTTTTGCTGAGCCGCTAAGTTGCTAAGCATTTTGTAAACGGAGTTAGATTGGTTGGTAAGAAAAATTTGTGCTTGCTTGTTGTCGGGAATAGAGTTAGCAGTGACGAATGTTTGGAACCTTGCCAAATAATCAGTCCATAATTCAGATGTGGAATCGAATGGTTGAAAACTTGCCATCGGTGTTGGAACATTTTCTCGCCGGTTGTTCAAGCTGCTTTGTAAAATTTTCAGCTGCTCTTGAAGCATTGACATTTGCTCTTGGTGTTGCTTATTTAACAACAAAATTAGTTCAGAAATTTCACTCATTTTGACAATTTAAGCTTTAATGCAGATTCAACAAATTTTCTTTAAAATTCTTGACGCAGATGAGTTACTTGAATCCTCGTCGCCACTTTTGCCTGTTGTATCTTTGCACGAAGACACAGGTTTATTAAATAACAATAATTAAAATTCACAAAAATCACTTAGCCAAAAAACAACCGTATTGAAAAAGAATGCTTTTAGTTCGTTTGCTGTAGTAGTTTGATAACTCTGAACTGACTGATGAACCGAAATAGATGCGCAGATTTAACTGGTTACAATTATGCTTGGAGATACGCGTGTCTAATAATTGATCGAGCAGAAGGTGCTGATTAAGATTAGAAGCGTTTAAGAAAACACTACGTCATCGATTGCACAATATCACAACAATATCAAAATGATTTTTTGTCACTGTCTGTGAATATTGAGCTAATGCTATTACTATTGAGCAGGATCAGAAATCTTTTTGGGTAGGAGAGCCATAAAAGCTAGATATTTTTAAATATATTTCCGTGAGAGCCATACAATGTTCCTCTAATTTTTAGCTCTATGTGTGTGAGGCCAAAAATTTGTTTGTGAGCAAACTTTGGTCTTTTTTGCGAAGCAAAACTTGTATTATTGACTATTGACTCTGATTTCTCGATTTTCGTCTTGAAAACGTAGTGATTTCTTAAGAAAGGGTCTTCACTTTTGAAATCTTGTGAGCGCAGATCTTTTTTTTTATGTGCACTTGTTTATGCTTGTCAACAAAAGAGCCAGATGCAATTATCAAAACAGTCACATCTGGCTCGCGACCCCAGGATATTGAACATTATTTTTTATCAACAAAATTTATAATAACACAAGAATTTAGATTATGTTAAGAACTGAGTCACATAAGCAAAAATTCCGATTGTCTTCCACTTGAGTGGGTCAAGTGGAGTGATCACTGTGCGCGGGACAGCATCTAGTCAGTTTGAATGCCAGTGGGATATGTATCATTGACGAGCTCTATCAAGAGCAAAACTCGACTCTGGAGCTTCTCGTTTTAAGTGGCTTAGTTTTTGATCAGCAAAGTAGCAGAACTGATTATATTTCACTAAATTTTTATTGCAAAGACAATTGAAACAATCGCCATTGTAAACAAAATATATTCTTTCCAAGTTTTATAACTAAAAATGTATAACTATAACTGAAAATAACCACCCAAATATTTTGTCGGCCCTAAAAATGATTCCCTAACAAAAAGAATTCTAATCTTTGAATGGTTCTTTACCTTAACATTGTGTTAATTTCTTTTGATTAAAGTTACAAGCTGTATAAAATTTTTGATGCCATGCCATGGCAGTACGTGAGTTGTTCTGTGATGTCTTTTTAGGTAGTTAGAGAGCTGTGAATTCAAACTTGAATTTGAAAAATTAGAACAAAGAACTCGAACAAGAATGTATACTCGATTAAAAATGTATCGAGTTTGTAGCTGTGGAAAACATAGTGCTACATTGCACTGCAAAGAGAATGCTTAATGACTTTTTCCTACAACTTTACTATATTTCACAAATAAAAGTTAAATGTGATTTTCCTCTCGACCATTTGTTAGTATTGCTTTAGTTTGGTTAGTCTAAAAACAAACCAAAAATCTCTTTTTTGTGAAAGCTCAGTAAATGATAATTTTTCAGTTAGAGTATTTTTAGAAATTTTTAACTTGAAACATTTACTATATACTCGTATACTTAAAATAATATTAAACGTGAAGAAGTAAAAGAATTTACAAAAGAATTTTTTCAATTTTTCGGTTCTTGCTAACCAGTTAAAATTATGTTTGCAATTGTAAGAAGCGCTTGACAGCAACTAAATCTGTTTGATAAAAACTCTTTAAGAAAGTGATTTCAATGAAAAATTACACAAAGTGTTTGGCAACATGGGCGTAATCACGGGTAATCATAAAAATATCTTTGATGTGGGTCTCGATGGATTGTTGCAAGCAACTTGCAAGATGAATTGCCGCGTTGCATTTTGCACACAAATGCACCATTGCATGTTTGCATAACTCGCAATGTTGTTTGTTATAATAAATGATTTTTTGTGCTGTCGTGGATGACTACGTGTAATCGTCTATGTTCAGGTTATGAGGCCCATTTATAGATCTGAAATTGACATATCGTTTTGCAGGTGAAATTTAGACAGCAAAGTTGTCAAAAGTTTACATCAAGCTTGTGTATGTTTGATCATTAAAATTATTGCATAAAGAAAAAACTTTTTGTATGAAACAAAAGTCAAAAACATAATGCACAACTATACAGAAAACAAACCTAATCAAAGAAGTGTTTGCATTGTTGTCATAATTTTGTAACTTCAGGCCAAGGACAATGTGATTTAAGCAGCCGTTTTTTATTTCCCAAAAATAATTTACCAGATTTTTATTTTAATGGCAAACAAATTTCAAAATGAAATTTTATTTAAAAACGCTATTGGTTCATGTTGATTTAAAGATATAATAAAAAGTAAAAGCAAATTTAACAGCCTAATTATTTAACAACTTACTGATATCCCTTCTTCATTTAATTGCAACCAGCGAAACTTTAAAAAATATCTAACGAAATTAATAGCATTTTAAATCAGAAAATTAAAAAAAAATTTTTTTTTTGGTAAAATTAGTTGTCAATAAACATTATCCAGGTCAGTATGGACCGAGTTCTTTACCCCAGCGGGCCACTTTTTTAAATTGTTCAAACTTGCTAACCGGAGTTGGTTTGAAATTTATTTTATTGATTTCATTTCTATTTTTATCCTCTTGACTCGCAGGAAAGCGTCGGAGGGGCTATACAAAGAACAAATAATTATTCTAACTTGATTGTGCCGATCACAACCACAGTGCTTTTTACCATTTGCTGACTTAAATGAGAGTAAACGTTTCTTCATTTTTGGAAAGTGAAGAACTTTTTTTGCTCTTCGTTTGGACATAAAAAAAAGCGTTCGAGATTAAGCAAAGATTAAAAAACGGTCTTTTTCACTAGTCGAAAAGTTAAAAATTTGACAACTTCTAGTCATTCGGTTACTTGGAAAATTGTGCTGCCTTCAATTGATATGTTTTGAAAAGTTTAAAATTGTTCAGTGGGCCACTGAAATCACGTGGTAGGCCACATGTGAGCCGCGGAAGACAGTTTTATACGAGCTTGATCTAGTTTTAAGTTTAATTGATTCTATATGTACTGACCGCGTTCCCGTTGTGCCAGGACGTAGATAAGGTTTTGTTGATCTTGTTGAAGACAAAAGTATCAACACTGAAAGTTACAGATCCACTGTATGATTTACATTCAGGTTCCTGAGTCACAAACTCTATCGAAATATTTTTTGTGGTTACTGCACAAATAAAAATATTTAGAATCAATTTTTTTCTGCCCTTTGGGCAAAAAATTATAACATTCTATTACAGCATAAAGATTTTAAAGGTGACGTATCAAAAATCTAGTAATAAGTAATAACACGGTTTTTAAACATTAAAAGTTTCGATCTTTTAGAAACAACAAGTTATTTTTGCAACATCGAAATTCCGCACGCATAGCTAAAGTAACTGTTGATGTGGGTGGGGATGGGCTACAATTTCTTAAACATAAAGCAACAACTGTTTTTATAACAACTAAATTTTGATCTGACTGTCTGACTTGAAAACATTAAATTATCGCAAAGTGTGGCGTATATCGTCTATATGTTATTAATCAACTACGGTATAAGCAACCTAAACATGTAACAACCCATTTTAAAATTAACAAACAAAATTTTCAATGAAACAAAGTTAACTTTTTGAGGTTATATAATAATGTATAATTCAGGTTAAAATAATAAGTTTATATTATTATAAGCTTAAAATTGAAACTTTGCAATTAAATCTATAACTGGCCTAGATCTTGAAGTGAACTAAAGATATAACACTTAGTTTCAAAATGGCGCCTTTGGGGTAAGTTGGGACATAGTCATGAGGGAAATGAAACCACTGACGTGTTCAAATCTTATTAAAAGCAAGAAATATAATCTACCGCTAAAAAGCTACTAATTATGATGTTATCTGCAACTAGAAACAAAAATAATAAAAATAATTAAAAGAAACCAAAACAAATAATAAAAATAATGCTTGTTTTGAATTACTTATATCGTCTTTTCTAGGTGGAAGAGTGATAGCCTATGCTTCAAAAATATGCAAGGAAGACCAACAGAGGACAGACTCCAATAGATCTCCTGAAAAGGGCAGCAGATGCCTTACGCGAAGGGGTAAGCTGCGGCAACAGCGTTTAATCGCCACACTGTTTGCAAATTTTTTGATCAATTAGGCGATTTGTATGATTGCTACAAATTTGAAATGCACGATATTTACAACTTAGACGAAACGGGTTGCACAACTGCACAACAACCGGGGGGCGTGGTTGCAGCCACAGGAAAAAAGTGCATTGGGTCAGTGACTAGTGCTGAACGTGGAGAACTGGTCACTGTCTTATACGCAGTTAGAGCATCTGGAGTTGTAGTGCCACCAATGTTTGTCTTTTCCAGGTTTAATTTCCGAATAATTTTATTGTTGGTGGGCCATTAGGATGTATAGGAGGTGCTAACAAGTCGGGCTGGATGAATAAAGACTTGTATGTCAGCTTCATTAAGCACTTTATTCATTATGTGCGTAGCAGCAAAGAGCGACCAGTGCTACTGATTTTGGACAACGTGGATGCACATATAAGTCCTACAGCAATTGATCTGGCACGTGAAAATGGTTTAGTTATGTTGATTATACCTCCACACACCTTGCATTACCTCCAACTGTTAGATCGAACATGTTATAGACCGTTCAAAACTCCCCTTGGTCTGGCAATGGATGGGTGGATGCGCTCTCATCCAGGTCGTATTGTCACAATATATGACGTACCATCTCTAGTTGCTGAAGCTCAACTTCATTCACTTACTATTCGGAATATTCAGAATGGCTTCCGTGTCTCGGGTATATATCCATATGACAGAAATGTTTTCACAGATGAGGATTTTGCCCCAGCCGAAGTCACTAATTGCCCAGATATGGGGATTGTCGATTGTGCAAGTGACATAACTGACCAAAAAGATTCTAGAATTCAAAATATATTAGATCCGGATGAATTAAGTAAACAAGAGTCTAGCAATTCAACTGGGCAAAAATTTGCAAACTTCAAACAACCAAGTACCTCAAGTACAGGTTCATATTGTAGCTCGCAAAGCTACGTCACAATTCAACTTTGTCTGGAAAAACGTGCGTAAAAATAAGAAGCGTTTTTTTTATCATTACTTTGACTGGTGAGGTGATAAGTCAAAAAAGAAATTAAGATAATCATTGCTCTAATTCTGTTGCTTTTGGTTTCTGGATTTTGGCGTTTGCTACTTTTTTTGGAGAAAATAATTGTTGACATGATTGACCGCTGAACGAATTATTCTGTAATAAATTAAATGAAAGTGATACTGTTCGAATTACTTGAAGAGACTGGATAAGAATTAATTCCTTGGACTTTTGATCAACTTAATAAGTGAGTGGTAGTAGTAGTATAGCAAAGTATATACTAACCTATACTCGTATATACATACCTACCTATATAACCGCTACAATATGACATTCCACTGCGTACACTAGGAAAAGCACTTTACAAAGAAACGTATGTCTCACCTTCACAGACACTGCCTATCCCAAAAGCTGATGCAAGAAAAAATACACAAAAGGCGGAAGAACTCATCAAGGGTGCTGACAAGCACCCCCGTCAGAGATGAAGTTGTAGTTAATAAAAAAATCTTCAAACAAAAATTAAGAAAACAAAAAAGGCAAGAAAGACCCTATTTCCTAAAGTTAGTTCTGATGGCGAAAGTGAAGTAGAATTAGTGCTGGAAAGTGATATATGCACTGAAGACAGTGATGACGAAGTTATTGAAGGCGATTCTGTGGTTGTAAAAGTGGAAGGAAAATCTCGAGATGTACGATATATCGCTCAAGTGAATTACTATTGACGAAGATGAGTTTGAAGGTACTTTTCTTAAAAAAGTGCCTCAAATTGTAGGACATGTGCCAGTGTTTATAATTAACAAAACTGACATCGCAGCATTTCAACGGAATGATGGATTGCAAACTTACCGATGGATTGCAAAGTTACCGGAATCTGTAAAGAACACTGGAAGCACCAGAAAATGTAATCAATTGGTGTTTCCTGTTGATATAACGCATTAGTTGAATTAATTTTTTCTGAAAATTGGTAACTGGAAAAAAGAGGTGTTGTTCTTGTTGTCCGCAATGTACAGTTGCATGAATGTACAGTAGTAGCCTACAGTTGAATATACAGTTGATTGCTTCTAAAATTTTTCTTTTTCTAATAAAACCGCCTTTATGCGTGTGTGTGTGAATAAATGTTGTAGCTGCCCAATTTGCCCCATAGCTCGTCCCGACTTACCCCGTGTATGAGTAAGTCGGGACGTTTGAGTGCGTCATTTCAAACCCTGTTTTCGACTGTTTCCCGATTTTGAAAACAAATGGTACTGCTCATGTTAATTTATTAGTTTTTAAAGTTTTCTATCCAAAGTTTTATTTTAAAATAGCTCATGTTGTTTCCGATTTATGATCCAAAAACGGAAATCTGTCCCGATTTGCCCCAGTCTCGCCAAAAGTGATGCTTATTTCCAACCAACGAAACTAAGAAAATGAGAATAAGATTATGTTGCAAACCATGCAAAGATAACAGGTGACTTTCCTGAATCTCTGTAGCCTAATAACAGGATTTTTACATCTTTAAAAACAACAATTATTTTTATAGAATAGAAATTCTCCATGCTTACACAAAAAAGTTTTTAGAATCTTATGCTATGCAATTACAAGAGTTTTTTACAGCATCAAAATTTTCCAGGCTTACCCAAAAGAAATTATCAGAGTTCTATGTAATAACATGATTTTTTACTTTTAAATCATTTATGAAGAATCGAAATTTCCTGCGAGTCAGGAGGATAAATATAGAGATAAAAAAAAAAATAAAAAATAAAAGAAATTCTGGATCCTTACGCAATGTGAGGTTTAGTATTAACACGACTTTTTAGTTTTACAAGTAACATTTATTTTAAAACCGACTAGTAATTTTAACTGCTACAAAATTCTGGATTTTAAACAAAAGTAACTTTTGGTAAAAAATTTGACACGATTTGTTAAATATCAAAATATTTGGATCTGATTGTCCTAGGTGAAAACAATAAATTGTGCAAAGTATTGTTTTCATCATGGACGTCCAAATTTTGAGCCCAGGACAATTTTGGCTTAACAAAAATATTTGCAGGTCAAGTTGCCGCAGCTGAATTCACAAGTGAAGACCTGTTTTTTTGGTTTTCAGTTCGCGTGAAATATACGTATATACTTTTTTTGAAAGTACTATTAATTTATAACTTATTTTACTTATTTAAAGTTTAATTTTATCATAACTATTCAATTACCTGATTAAAGCATTTTAGCAACTCCGCTATTAACCTGCAAGTCAGAAAGATAGATAAATGATGGATGATAGACTTATTAGCGGAGTTATCACTAGGGTAAGTTTTTGTTGCAATAAAGTTGTGAGAAATTTGCATTTATTTTTAACAGAAACTGCAGTAAAAAGTTGTATTTATGCACAAGCATTTTAAACGATATTGATTTACTCAAACGATTCCTTTGCATATACTGTAATATCAAGGATTTTCAAACACTATCAGGAGAAAAATTTTTGCCAACAGTTTGTATAGTATGCTAAAACTTCTTTTCACAGGCTTGCTTGACAATTTAACAATTGGCCTACATTTCTGCAGTGATGTTTGGCAAGGTCATTTCTACAATAACTTTTAGGCTAATATTAAGTTCAAATCGGTAATCCACGTACAATTAAATGATTTATCTGGGTTTGCCACATAAAGATCTAATTGAAGGAAAAACTCGGATAATAAAAAAATAATCACGATTTTTGAAATTTTAAAGAAAACTGAAAAAATCAAAATAACTTTTTAACTTTACTAGCTTCAACGTTATTCGATATTTTGCCTACAATGTATTGATTGTAGTATTATTTTTTGAAATCTTACGTGTATGTCTTTTCTATTTCAGGTGTATAGTTATTACAAAAATACATAAGAATGGCAGTGCTTTTAATGAGTAATTAAGTTTAGTCATATATCAATTTTTTTTTTCGTATATTTTTCCTTTTCATCAATAACAGTAGCCTATCAAATTGAATATCATCAATAACAGTACAAAGTAACTTTTTTAGTGCTCCCTCTACAAAGTAGAATTGCATTTTCAGGGTACTTTTAGTAATAAACGTTAATTAAAAAAAAGTTTGTTTTTCCAAAAACGGGAGAAATTGTCGAAAGGTTGATATTTGTGGGACAAAAGGAGAATCAGGGAAGTGAAGTTAAATCACCATGTTAACGTTGAAGAAGTGAAGTTAAATCATCGTATTAACGTCTTGTACATGCTTTTGAGGAACAACATTATAAGGAGTTTTTATAATTAATGAAACAAAAAATAAAAGTTTTTTTTTTACTTTTAAAGAGTATGTTTAAATTAACTTTCTCTCGCGGCACACTTAGCGTCGTCTTGCGGTACACAACTTTGCCGCGGCTCACCGGTTACTGAACACTGTCTTATTCAGTGCTTTGCGTGTTTTTATTAATTTTAAGTAAATACATAATTCACTTAATCGCATAGAAAAGCTTGGAAATTGACTATGTGATTAACTAGATGTGTCAGTAAGATGATTTCGCACATAATGGGTCTGGGTGCCCCTATGTAAGCAAGTACTTATGTAATCGTTTCGGATTTGTTTACGCAATTGTAATAATTTAATTTTTTATGTCAATTTAATATTTTTTAATTATTTGCTTATGGCTTCTATGGACCGCACAGAAATTTGTCGCAGGCCGTAGTTTGCTTACCTCTGCTGTAGGGGAACAACTTGTTCAAAAACTCGAAAAAATTGTCGGTTGTTTTGTATTGCTGCAATTTTTAGATAGAAGCTTAGTTTAGTGATTTACAAAGTATTTTTAATTTTTTTTTACTTATACAAAAATTTTTGTTTCATACCCTTCTCGAAAAGCGACATTTTTCGCAGCAGCATTCAGCAGTTTTACGCAAATTAAACTCATTTCGATTTGCAAAATATGCTAAAAACAATAAAATATTGTGTTATTCGTAAAAATTGAATTTTGTGTTACTCGTATTTCATTAATACTTAAAGACTGCTTTATTCGTATTTCATTTTAAACACTCGACCACGCTGCCTTTTGCAACACACGATTAAATTCGTGATAAGAAGATAAACATATTAATAAACTCGTACACATATATTGACGTCTTCTTCCATCCGACAATTAAAATCGTATGTTGTATAACTTTCCAAAGCGATTTTAAAGTTTTAAAATAACAAAATTCATTGAAGTGAATCCACAAAGAGTTGAAAAACCTCATCAAGCGTTTCGTTTTGTGAAATAATTGTGATGAAATAAAACGTTTATTCTATTATAAGGTATGGACGGAGATGTCAATATGTATGCGGAGAAATCATTTTTAAGCAAGCCTTGTCATCTTACTTGAAGATTTAATGCTTGTGACTGTTGAATTTTTAGCCAAAATTTATAGTGTCTAGTAACATCACTTTCATTCCTGCTTATTCATGACCATGCAAGAGTATTATTATAAAGCTTTATTTTATGATAAAGTTGAATAAAAAAAAAACCGTAAGAATGTCAATCTAATCTTTTCATACAACAAATTTCTTAAAAGACTTATAAAAATATTCTTGAGATCGATAGAGATGCTGCATCGTGAGATAGCGGAGATTTGGTGGCAAACTTGCGTGTGAAATCAGGAAACTACGTTCAGTGGTGTTTTATTATACTTGCATGCCCTGTATAACGGAACCGTCTTTTGTATACGTTTTCGCTTAGCGCCGCTAGAGAGTTGATTTATTTCACAACTTAATAAATAAAAAGTCAATCAAATGTCAAAACTCCCTTGAAATCCATAGAGATGCTGCATTCTTGGGATAAAGGAGATTTAGTTGCAGACTTGCGCTGTGACAGCCGAAGATTAGGCTGTAGGACTGCAAGTTAAGCACCGAGAATTTTGATCAATTATTTTTTGATTGCAGCATGGTGTCAGTCATAGTTGCAGCATTTTGTTATTCCAATTTTTACTAAAAAATTCTAAAATGTTTGATGGAGCTTACCAGGCGAACAATGTTCCATCTGTACTATTTTGACTTACGTTTACTTCTACTTAATCATTTTATCGATGACCATGAACAATTGAGTCATTTATTGAAGCATTTTTTTTAATTCTTTCTTTAATAATATGAAAAGTAGGCTTAATTGAGTTGATATGATTGACAAGCTGCACTTTGCAAGAAGTAATAGTTTTCACAAAAGCTTTGCAAGTGATTTGAGTTTGTTCTGGAATCGCACAACTTTTTTAATGTAAATACATC
This sequence comes from Diplosoma virens, assembly GCA_963680785.1. Taxonomy (NCBI): domain Eukaryota; kingdom Metazoa; phylum Chordata; class Ascidiacea; order Aplousobranchia; family Didemnidae; genus Diplosoma; species Diplosoma virens. The sequence goes on from OY796883.1 coordinate 51,419,913, forward strand.
CTAGCGGAAAATCGACGCAAGACATTGCAGAATAGCCTACCTTTATTAGACAGTTTAGTTTTTGTTTTTGAAACGGGCCCTCCCGACCAATCTTCAATACCGGAATGACTTTAGATGTTTATGAAAACCGCCAACGCGTAATCAACAAAACAAAATTTAACAAAGATTTAGGAAAATTGAATTTTAATATTTTCAACATTGACTTCAACAAAGATAAAAACGATTAAAATCGAAAGCGTTTGAATTGACCGCTCTGATAATTCTAGTTTGTCCAATAATTTTATCCTCAGAATGCACTTAAACGCAAGGAATAATTTATTTATTTATTTCCGCCGGACACGATAATACAGGATATTGAACTCAAATAAAACACATTTAAACATATTTCAACAGAATGTATTCGGTACCACATCTGATTTTTGTTCAGTATTTTCAAGTGCCGCCAGTAAAGTAATTACCGGTAGATGAGTGTGGATTGTTAACTTTTTCAAAGTTCTTGTTATATTGTCTTTGCAAGAACGGGAATGTTTAAAATAAAAAATTTAGAAGAAAAATGTTACAAACGAAAAAGGATGAGCTTCATGCATTCTTTGATATGATTATAATCATGACTACTATGTTTTTCATTCTTATAGAAATTAACTGCAAAGTGATCCAAATCTTGGGTGTCATATGTTGCAAATACTATGTCTCAAAAGATTTGAACAAGTTTCTTCACTCTTCCATTTTAATAATAATATTTACATAATACTGCTAAGTTTCTTCCACTGTTTCCAGTATTTGATCAGGACATAATAAAAACTCACAAGAGTAATGTTCCGCCAATCGCCTGTGTTTCTGGTTTTATTTGTTTCATACGCTTCATTGAAAATTGGTGGACCATGGAACACGTAGCCTAGACGCATATATAAATGGCGTTTTGCTGGAATCCGCCCTTTTTCGATTGGTAGTGACGGCAAGAAGGTCGGAGTAAATTTGCGTTAAAATTCTTTGGCTAGTAATTGAGATTATTTCCTCCGACACGCACATTTAGTAGTGGAATAAAATTGAAACAGCGAATGGGAATAAAATTGAGTAAACATTAATTAGAATTTCAAGAGACTGGTCAAGGGATAGGTAGGGCTAAGTTACTAGCCCTGCGCACAGCATTGTGGACACGGCCTTAACAAAACAGAACAAACTTCGTCGTGTCCAAGTAAAAAGCACAAAGCAATAAGTTCAAAGAAGCTCATATAAATCAGTTTTAAAATTTGGTCCTGGTTATTTGTTTCAATTTCATTTGTATCAGGAACAAAATGATGATAGATCACAAGAGTGTAATATTTCAATGCACGAAAAAACTTCATAATTACCCTATATATTAAAATCTTTTAAAACTTTTCTTATAGATTTTTATCACCATGGTCAGATCTAAATATCAGTATTACTTCAACAATGCGTTTATCATAAACATTCATTGCATGGCAGCTGTTTGGAAAGTTAAAAGACTTTTGCTTCAAAGTTGATTGTTCAGAATCCAAAAAATTAAGTTTTCTAGGCAAAGTTGACTTCTATACATACATTCAATGAATGAAAAAACTGCAACTTTTGTATAATACTACGTAAAAAAACGAAAATTTTCCAAATAACAATTGTATTAAATGTCAATTTTTTAATGTGGCTTGAAGAAACTACTTGATTTTTTAAATTTAATTTTGTAATTTGTTTCTTTTCACACCTATTTTACTGCTATTTTTATTATACTGTATTTATATTGTTTATTTATTTTTTAAATTCTTTATCTTCTGTTTTTAAATTCTTTCACATGCACCAATACAGAGTTTTCCGAACTGGGGTCTGCGGATCCCTGAGGGTCCGTGATGACTGCACAACGGGTCCGCGATGATGGACAAAACTTATTGTTAAACATATATACAGTAAAATAATCCATACAATAAAATTCAAGACAGATTCAAAGTTGAGACCATTTTTTGTAGATAACACTACACTTTAGAGACGAAAATTATGATATTCGAGGCAGAACTAAAGTGAAAACGTTTTTTTAAAGAATACTTTTTTTTTATTTTTTTATTTTTATCTCTATATTTATCCTCCTGACTCGCAGGAAAGCGACGGAGGCACTATACATGGGTAAGCAATTACCCCGACCTGCTTTCGGAGATGCCAAGATATTGCTGTCCGCTAGTAATTTAATAGAGATATTACTGTAATTTAGAACTGCTTGCCAAGACCATTCTTTCAACAAAAGTTTACCTTTTTCCCACCAATCAATCAAATTAGGGAAATACAATTTGGATTGTTTATGAATTTGCCAAATATTGTAAATTTCATTTTGAACATAATTTAAATTTAATAGGGAGTTATTTAATTTATAAATCCCTTTACCCCATCTTATTTTTGCTACATATTTTAAAGAAATGAGAGGCATCATAATATGATCTGTGTTAACTGTTGGATAATATTGAAAATTTTCAACCTTTGCTTTTAATGAGGAATTGATATAAATTCTATCGATGCGGGTTGCACCTTTTTTATTGATATATGTAAATAATTTTTGTTTCGAATTATTTTCTCTAAATATATCAATAAAATCATTTTCTTCTTTTAGCTTTTTAAAAGCTAATTTGTCTTTTGTTAATTTAAAAAGATGTTAATTTTTTGTATCAATTTTGTTTTCAACAAAGTTAAAATCTCCCAAAATTATCACATTATTTTTATTATACTCTAATTTTTTTTGGAGAACTTCAATTAATTGAAGTCTTTGATAAGGTTTATTAAAAAAATAACAGTTATATATTAACAAATTTTCATTTTCATTAAAAATATTTAAAATTTGGATTCTATTTTTATATATCAATTCCTCATTAATTATAAAATTATCTTTAATGTGTTTAGAAACAATAATTATAGTGCCTTCTTTTGCATGTTTTAAATTTGGTGTATTATATTGTTGATTAATATAAACTGTATAATTATAGATTTCTGCCCATTTTTCCAAATTTAATTTATTAATATCATGTGTTTCTTGAACACACATTATATCAATATAATTATTATGCATTAAATTTTGGATTGTATTTAATTTATTATTTAATCCATTTATATTAATTGAACATATATTAATATTGTCACACTTACTTGTCTTATTTTTTTTCGACTCCATTTGTGCTATTTAATTATTACCATTACAATAAAAAAAAAATTAATTATTAAATAATTACAATTTTTTCAGAACAACATCTTTATACGATCTGAAAGATGTATTCCTTATTTCAGTTTTTTCTTTATTTTCATTATCAGATAAAGTTTTAATAATGCTATTGTTAGATTTAATTGTTTCGAATATTTCATCCGATGAGTCAGATGTTTCTCTTTCTTCTGTTTTTGTTTTGTTTTTTTTGTTAGTAAATGATATATGTGCTGGTTTTTCTTTTCTTTTCTTTCTTTCATCATCTGTATCAGATTCAGATGACAAATTTAAAGGTGTAATATCTTTCGATTTTTGGTTTCTTTGTTTTTTCTTTTTCGGAGTACTTGTTGTTATTTTACTTGAGTCATTGTTGTTACTTTTGTTTCTTTTTCTTTTTGGAAGAATGAAATCACCAAATGTGATATTTGGTATCTCTCCGTCTTTTTGGATAAAATTTATTTCTTTTTTTTCTTGCTCTTTTTCTTTTCTTTTTTTCAATTTTGGGCACTGTTCTACCTCGTGCCCTCTAATTTTACAGAATCGGCACATTGTTAAGTGCCGATTGTATGGAGTTGTTATGGAAATCCAATGTCCCATTAAATTAATTTGATTTTTAATTAAGTGATAGTTTGGGTCTTTAACATAAATGTTTATGTACCCATTTTTTATATTTGGGTAGTGTCTTAATTTACCAAATGTGATTTTTTGTATTTTCCCAAAACCTCTTTCTTCTAGCGATTTGATATGCCTTTCTTCCATCTCGAATGGTACCGGGTAAAGAGTTATTAAATCCGCTGGTTGTTCTGGGATTTCAGATTTAAGCGTTATCCCATCAGGTGTGGTATAACCATCCATACACAAAAAATGTACAATTTGTCTTGTCTCTCCGAGTAATATGTTTTCATCCACTTTGAATGTTACAAGAAATTTATTATCTTTATAATTATAATATCTTATGCCTTCAATTCTAGTTTTATACTCTTCCAACTTTTCCTGAAAACCCCCAATTAAATAGTCTATTGAAGGATTTTCTTCTACGATTAAAGACACTTGTATGATTAAACTTCGGTTTTGGTAGAGAAACATCATGAAAATATAAATTTGTACACCAACTTACTTAATCGGACAATTACTATTAACAATTCAATTAATACAACTAAAGTATATACAATACAAACTAATTTTAAAGCAACTTACCTTTTTCAACTTAATCAAAAATTACACAATTCTACTAATACACTTTAATTATTACACAACAACGGAAAAACACACTATACTACTTAGCAATTACAGAAAAAAACAATTACACACTATACTACTGCACAGGTACAAAAACTACACACTATACTACTAAACAAAATTTTCTAGTTTACTCAAATACAAATTTTCAATCAACAAACTTAACAACAATGTTTAACAATACTTAGAACAATCAAAAAACTTAGCTTATAACTATATTTAACCCTTATACTCCCAGACGGGTCATTTTGACCCGAAGCAAAATTTAAATGTGTATTATTTGCGTTGTACTTGCTTTTATGCAGTGAGATTTCATAAGTCTTTCGAGTAACCTTCAGTAATACTTTCTTAAGATTTTGAATGAATTATGATTTAAACTTTCGCCGTAACTTGTAGTAGTCGCGTTACTTCCCAAATGGGTCAAATTGACCCAAGCCCAAGAGTGCATTATTTTACATGAATTATATTTTTTTTCGGGCTTCAGCTATAGTCTTAGACAGATGAAACCTGACACCTTTTATATAGAGACACTTATGCATTATAAATAAAACTTTATTGCAGGCATTGAACCCGTGACTTTTGAACTCGAAGTCCAGTGTGCCGATTCGGCCAGCTCTATTTTCATTTTTTGCGTTTGTTTCTTGTGCAGAAAGCTGGATAGAATAATTGGTAAACTGTCTTGATTTTTTAGAAGACCTTTGCTTTTTTGAGTGGAAAAGCTAGTCAGTTTAGAAAACAATCCAGTTCGATTTGCAAAAAAAACCTCAAGCAATTGAAAAACTTTTTTGTGGCAATTTTTTTACTTGTAAAGTTTTTGTCTCTAGAAGGTTGAAAGAAATATGTATTTTGTCAACAAAATTTTACTTCAAGGTGTTGAGTTCTTGCGTGCAGGACATACCTGACTGTTGTATAAAGTTAGTCACAACAATGTTGTCAGTAAAATGCTTGGCTAAAATAATCTTTTTTAGGTTGAAAAGGAAACATTGTGTAAATTTTTTCAGCTAATTCTGTAAAAAGTTGTTTTTTTTCTTGCTATTATTTTGCTTGGGTAAAGTCAAGATGAGCAGTTATCGTACTGCAGATGAAGTTGCTAGTCTTCTTTTTGATGACAATCAGGAGGATTCAAGCACGAGCGACAGATTGGATGATGACGACGATTGCAGCGATTATGTTCCTTCAGACGACGACAACGAAGAAGACATTATTCTTTCTGATCCAGAGTATGATTCCGAGGATAATAATGATAATGCAGAAGCTAGTGACGCATCTGGCAGATACATTACAAACACCAGTACTGCACTTTTTACATCAAAGAGTGGTGTAGAGAATTGGGCAGCAGAACCATTACTTCCACTTACTTCTAAAACGAGCCAAAGAAATATATAAGAGAAAAGTCTGGACTGACTAGATATGCCATAAGAATAAGTGGCTCACTTGGAGATTGTTTTTCTTTGTTTTTCAGAGATAATCTTCTGGAAGAAATATGTAAATGGACTAATAAAGAAGGTCTACGTGTATTTTCAAATAACTGGAAAGATACTACAGTTGCAGAACTAAGAAAAGTGATCGGAACCTTATTGCTAGTTGGTGTATACAAGTCAAGCAACGAAGATCTTTCTCAGCTGTGGCATATGGAACATGGAAGACCAATTTTTTGTAAAATTATTTCGCGTAATCGCTTTCAAAAAATATTACGTGTTCTTCGATTTGATGACGCTGCAGCTCGACGATCTGCCAGATCGCCAGATAAATTTTCAGCAATTAGAAATGTATTTGAAATTTGGAATAAATCTCTGTTGGATGCATATGTTCCTGGAACCAATCTGACGATAGACGAGCAACTTGTGACATTTCGGGGTCGTTGCCCATTCCGCCAGTACATGCTATCAAAACCAGGAAAATACGGCATCAAGATCTGGGCAATATGCGATTCAACCACACATTACGTACTGAAAATGGATGTGTACAAAGGAAGAGAAATAGGTGAGCCAAGGGAAACAAATCTAGGTTCAAAAGTAGTGCTAAAACTCTCAGAGCCTTTTCAAAAAAGTGGAAAAAATATTACCAGCGATAACTTCTTTACAAATTTGGAATTGGGAAGAAAGCTTCTGATGCAAAATCTCACCATCGTGGGAACAATTCGAAAGAATAGAAAAGAGCTTCCTGCAGAATTTGTGTCCACGAAGGACCGAAAAGAATTTACTACTCTCTATGGTTTTCAAAAAGAGGCAATGATTGCTTCTTATTGTCGCAAAAAAGGAAAGGTGGTTACTCTTCTAAATACCATGCATTTAGTCAAGGGCACTGAATCACCTGGTCCGGAGAAAAAACCAGAAGTCATTACTTACTACAACGCAACAAAAGGCGGTGTAGATACCATGGACCAAATGGTGAGATGGTTTACTACCAAAAGAAAAACTCGAAGATGGCCCATGGTAATCTTTTATAATATGCTGGATATCAGCGCTCTAAACGCATTTATTGTATGGATGTCCCTCAACAAAGAAAACTATACTGCAAAACGTGGCAACAGATTGCGAAGGAGTCTATTAATTAGTTTGGCAAAGGAACTGACTGGACTGCAGGACGAAAATTCAATTCAAATACCAGCTTCATCACCAGCAAATACAAGAAAGCGAAAGCGCTGCTCCATGTGTCTTCCAAAAGCCGATCGCAAAACAAAAACCCTTTGTGAAACATGCAATAGCTATATTTGCAGTGATCATTCTGTCGTTATTTGCAGAAAGTGTAACGACTAATAATCATAAACTCTTTTGCATTTTTTTGCACTGTATTATTGTGAAACATACTTTCGTTTATCACATCTTCTCTGCTGGAATAAACACCTATATGAATTATGTACAACGTACTTAACCTGCCTAAATGTTAAATTTTTTGTAATCATGATTATAAAAATAAAGCATTTGTTTTTTATTACAACACTCACAGACTGGATATATCTGTCCCTTTTTATAACACCAAAAGTGTTCTCTTCTAACAACATCCTCTAGCGTAATACACAGAAAACAATATGCGGGTCAAAATGACCCGTATGGGAAGTAACGCGACTCAAAAAGTCTGGGAGTATAAGGGTTAAACAACTAGACAAATATTTTAATAAGATCTCAAATTATTAACTAACCGTTAATCTTACCTTATTCAAATAGAATGCCTTCGAAGCTCGCTCGTCGAACTTATCCCAAGCGAATCACTTCAAGCTTGCCGGATTTTCGTTGCTTCTGCTCGCAGTTTGGCCGCTGGGCGGCGGTAAATTCGAATCGATTTGATTGGCTCTCTTGGAGCTGCTTGTCGCTGCTTGCTTGCTTGCTTGCTTGCATGCCTGCATGCATGCATGCTTGCTTGCTTGCTTGCATGCTTGCCTGCCTGTCTGCCTGCATGCGATTGATTCGAGATTCGGGGATAGCGTGAACGCAGTCCCCACTAACAGAAATTATACGACCGAGTTATCCACATTTGGGATAATCGCAGGGGTCAACCCGGCCGAAGTGCAATGGCCGGGCCTCGCCCTGGGCCCACCGCCTACGTGATCACGGTGTAGACCCTCGTCAGGTAAGTATGAGTTGGCGTCGTTGCTATTTGGCACCTCTTTCGTTGGCAATCGCTCAATTCTTGTGGTTTTCTGTTTTTCACCGCTTGCAATAATTGTCTTTCTGTCTAGCTGTACTGGTTCTTCCTCTTGTTCGAATGCATGGCAGATAAGATACTCGCCAGAGCGAGCGTGGGCCGAACCCGGAGGTACTGCAATACCGGGACAACCCGCGGGTGCGACAAAGCGAGCTTTGAATCGTCACCCCCTGTTCAAACATACGATTAATACATAGAGCCCAGCGATGCTGGGCGTCCCAGGTATTAAACTGAGAAGAACAGATACTACACTTGATCTTAGCTCTTGAGAGCCGAGAAGCGATAAAGATCGAAGCGCAGCCGGATCTTATCGTTGCACGTCCATCACGTCAAGCTCGCTTGCTCTGTGCTCTTTTCACGCACGAGTGGCTTTGGCGAGTTGATGTCGATCGCAGACGATTTCTTCGCTTCGATTTCTTGTACGCCGAAAAAAGGCCCGACGCACGTCAGTCGAAATAGCTCATGCGCTAAGCAACTGACTCGTGATCAGCAGGACACAGGTTCGCTGCTCTAGCTGTTCGAATGCTTACTTGCATGTGTAAGCTTCGATTTCTTGTACGCCGAAAAAGGCACGAAGCACGTCAGTCGAAATAGCTCATGCGCTGAGCAATTGACTCGTGATCAGCAGGACACAGGTTCGCTGCTCTAGCTGTTCGAATGCTTACTTGCATGTGTAAGCAGATCAGCTTTTTTTTTGTTTTTTTTTTAACAACAAAGCCTTTTAGCGGCCGCAGCAGCAGTGACACAGTCGAACGACCGAAGAGGGAATTGATCGTACGCATGGCAGTGACGCAATAACGCGCTTTCGTCCTTTCTGTTTATTAGCTAGGGAGCGTTTGGAGATAGGTTTTCTCGCGTTCTCCCTTATTTTAAGAAAAAAAATCGTCTCAAAGCTTTTTTTTTTTTTTTTTTTTTTTGAAACTTTTAATAAAAATTATATATACAGAAAGCAAAATACAGAACAACGAAGAAAACAAAGCACGGTTGTTGGTGTTAAATAGCAACGAATACTAGGCATGATTTACATGGGTGCAAGACGTGTACGGTGCAAAAGCGAAACACACCTGGACAAACATAAGACAAGCGTAAAGAATGCAACAATAGCGTTAATGATAAGAAATAAGGTGGATGCAAAAGTGGTCATGGAACCGAAGGAAACACATTCAACAATAGTAATCAGTTGGTTATGTGCAAAGTGGAAAGCAAAAAGAATCCTAGAATGTGGAGTGAAGAAAAATCAAATTAAACACATTGGGTGGGAAAAATACAACAATGAAAAAAAAACAACATTTACATGCTTACATGCCTATATGCAAAATATGATAGGGCACAGGAAAGGAAATAATAACCAATGAAAAAGACAATTGGTTGAAAAAAAAACATTAAAAAGCATTTTCGTTGGTTCATTTAGGTGATTTTATATAATTTGAGTTGACAGCTTAGGTAAGTCTATGAGTTAAAGAAGAAAGGAAGTATTTATAGTTACTAGTGTGAGAAAGAATATATATTTAAAGGTAGAAGAAAAATATTAGGGATTTATTGTATAAGATCAGGAAAGTTCTTCTCAAGAAAGGTTTTAAATTTTGTTTCTATTTTGTATTTTTCTTCATTTAATAAGGAATTCGAGATGGGAGTGTTAGTAAGGGAAAGATAATTTCTTATGTGTGTGCACTACCACGCCACGCGGCACTCGCACAGAAATTTTAAAACTGGAATGGCCTTATAGTCGTTGAGGATCAGAACGCGTTATCCACCACAAATCGCAAGCCACCAAAAAATTTATTCGACAAATTTTCCAACACGATAACGAGCAATTGATGAATAACGGTTTTCTAAAATTTACATATTAATTTATAAGCAATGCGAGACGAACGTTAAAATTTCAATACAGAAATTTGAGATTTACTATTAGCCGGAAAACAGTTCTTATATATATTTTAAGCTACTAATTATAAATTACTTTCCACTAAGCTATAATTTAATTTTGCAACTATATATATAAAAAACAACACAATTATATAAATCCTTTCAACAAAACCAATAAAAAAACAAACTCACCAACTTTTTGCGGCCAAATTACAAACAATATTTCAATATTTCAGTAAACCAGTTTTGCTGTTAATTCTATTAATACTATTGATTCTTCAGGGCCGATCTATTTAAGACGCAGCTAACAAAGCGTTTTTGTCACATGATGTTGCGTTTTGTCACATGATTTTGTTCAAAGCGAAAATGTCCAAACGGTCAAACGATTTATGATTAATTTCGCGCGAAACGCGGACGACGACGTGGTCAAGCCGTTTATCAAAAAAATGACGTCGCGCCCAACTTTATCTAAACAAACAAGGCGCGAAAATCCACAATGTGGTAAAGGGAAAGTCGAATTAGTGAGGCTAATTTGGTATTGATGATGTGAGGTATGCCGGTTGTGTTTGTGTGGTTAAAAAGTAATGTATTTTGTGAAAGGGAAGTGGGCTTTTTGAATAAGAAGGAAAGGTGCGATTCGAAATGTTCAATTAATTTTTGGGAGTAAGGACAGAAAAAGAAAAGATGATGGGGATCATCAGAAGGGAAGGAACAGAGTTTACACCGATAATCGTTAGGGTTTCGGGGCTTGATATTGTGTTTGGAGAAGAAACATCCCCAGGTAAAGCCTTTATATGCTGATCTGAAGGATATTTCCCTTTTCAGGTTGGAGAAAAGGGAGGGACGGGGTTTTACAAGGGTTAAACGTAGCCAATTATGAGGGGTTTCAGAATCTAAGATAGGTATGGGGTTAGGTTCAGGTTGTAATAGGGAAAGATAAAGGGTTTTAAAGGTTAGATTTTCAATGTCTATGAGGGGAGTAGTTATTTTTTTATAGAGCGAAAGGGTTTTAGTCCAGAGTGGGTTGGGTTTAAGACAGTGGGGTTCAGAGTTGGTGTATAGTTCAGGTTTTATTGGTAGGAGATTGGTACCAATATTATATATAGCATAAGACATCCAAAAGAAAGAGTGAGGGTTAGGAGTTTTAAGGAGATAAAAGAGTTTTCATAGAAAAGCTGTAGTTGTTTTAATTCCTATATTGGGGAGGGCAATGCCACCGTTTGATTTAGGTAAATAAAGGGTCGATCTTTTGATGGGTTCGAAAGGGGAGAAGTTCCATAGGAATTTGAAAAGAAGAGTGGTTAAGGATTTAATCTGTTTAGGAGTAGGAGGAATGATTCTTGAGAGAAAGAAGATTCTGGGTAAAAAGTGTTGGTTTAAGGAGATGGTTTTGGAGTAAAGAAAGTCTTTAGGATTTAGAATAGCCAAAGAGGTATGGGGGAGTGAACGGATGAGGTCATCCCAGTTTCTAGACAGATCTTCTTTATGGAAAGAGAAGGTTATTCCAAGGATTTTAGCAGAGGTAAGGGTTTTACCTTGGGGAAATGTGTTGCGAAAAGATGATAGTAAAGTTGGGGAGTTAGAGATTATAGAGGTTTTGGCATGGTTGATTTTGAGACCAGAATAAGAGGAAAACTCTTCGATTATCTCACGAACTGCAGGAAAAGATTGGGGGGATGATATAAAAAGGGTCAGGTCATCGGCATAATGACTGACTTTAAGTGAGGAAGTACCAATGGAGATCCCTTGGATTTTGGATGAAGCTAGTATTTTTTTAGTTAAGGGTTCGATACCAATTAAGAATAGAAGCATGCTAAGAGGGCATCCTTGACGGATGCCACACTTGACAGAGATTGGATCAGAGAGAGAGCCATTTAGGTTTAGTTGGGCTGTTAAATCAGTGAGAAAGATTCGGATCCAGTTCAGAAGAGTAACTGGAATTCCTAATTTAGAGGCAGTAGTGAGAATGAATTCGTGAGATATAGTGTCGAAGGCTTTGTAGAAGTCGATTTGAAGTATAGCTAAAGGTTGGGGAAAATCATTGGTAAAGTCGATAGCAGAGAGGATATTTAGGTGATTATTAAATATCTGTCTGTTTGGGAGGCCACATTGTTGTTGTAAGGAAATTGTGGAGTTAAGGATAGGTTTAATTCTGGTAAAAATAATAGAAGAGAGGATTTTATAGTCTGTGTTTAGAAGAGAGATAGGGCGCCAGTCTTTGACAGAGATTGGGTTGGGTTTTTTGGGGATTAATTTGATTAGGGCGTGTGATTGAGAAGAAGTAAGATGTTTTTGAAGGTAGGAGTTGTTGAAGGTTTGACATAAAATTGAGATTAACAATGGAAAAGAATTGTAGAAGCTTGGGGTTAATCCATCAAGGCCGGGGGCTGAGTGAGTATTTAGAGATTTTATGGCTTCACGGATTTCAGTTTGGGTTATCAATGGAGAGGTTGAGGGGTTTTGAGAGAGGATATTTGGGTTTGAAGTAAAAATTGGGTCGAGATAAGTAGAAGGGTTAGGATAAGAGGTTGTTGGGTTCCATAAATTATTAAAGAAAGATAGAAAGGAGGAGAGGTTGTTTGGAGTATTTTGTTCTGTAGGTGAGAGAGGGGAGGAATTTGGGTTGGAAGGAAGAAGGGATTTGGTTTGCATTAGATTTTCAGTTATAGGGGCAAGTGGAGAGGGGTTGTCAATGCTTATCATTGGGGGTAAGCGGGATCTAATTTGTGAGCCTAGTTTTGTGTATTGTTCCAGTTGTTCTAATTGAGTTGAGATATTATATATTTCTTCATATTGTTGAGATAGCTTTGCTTTAGATAAGTTTTGGCGTAAAATGTTTTGTTTTGTAATTGTTTTGTTATGAATTTGTTTAGATCGAAATATTAAAAGTTGTTTAATTTTAAATTTAATAAGGTCCCACAACTGTAGGGGTTGTTGGATAGGGTTTGTAGGAGGGAAGAGGTTTTTAATAAATAGGTTGGTAAAGAGGATAGTTGAAGGCGAGTCTAGGATAGAGTTGTTAAGTTTCCAGTGGGATGATTTGTATTTTGTTTTTGAGGGTATTTTAAGAGAGAGAAGGGGGCTTTATTGTGATCGGAAAATGATATGTAGTAATAAGAAGAATGTGTTATTTGTGAAAGAAGAGGCGAAGAAATATATATACGGTCGAGTCTTGATATGGGACAGGTACGAGAAAAGGAGTATGTTTGGGAATTAGGATACAGGAATCGGTAAGAGTCGGTAAGGTCAAAATTTGTAAGAATATTTTGGAATAATATTTTGTCACTTGTGTTGGGGGTGTAATATCCGGTTCTGTCAATGGGGTTTAAAACTAGATTAAAATCACCTGCAATAATTAGGTATTTGTTTTTGAAGTCCAAGTTGTGAAGGTAGGAGGTTAGGGTTTTTATGGCTTTGATACGATTAGAAGTTTGGGTAGAGGTTTTCCCGGAGGGAAGGTAGCAATTTATAAGGGTATAATTTAAATTGGATAAGGTGAAGGAAATAGACTGGATATAGTTAGGAAGGATTATTTGTGATAAGATCGTTTGTGGGTTTAGGTGTAAGTGATTGTTATTTATAAGTATTAGTGTTCCTTGTTTATGTGCAATTGTAGGTGTAAGTGAGTGATCAGAGTTAGGATAGGCAAGAAGGTTGTGTTGGTGTAGAAAGTGTGATAATTGTTGGTGTTGTATCGTGTGAGTTTCCTGTATAAATGTGAAGTGAATGTTGTGTTTAAAAATAAAGTGTGCAAGTTTATCTGTTGATTTATTAAAACCGTTAATATTTAAAGATCCGAAATTTATTTGCATAATAAGAGAATTTTTTAAAAACATAAGAAGATAGTGCATGGGAAGTGGTTAATAAATGAGATAAATGAGGGTATATGTAGGAAATGTGCATAAGTAAACAATAAAAAGTGAAGAAAAGGGAAGTAAAAATAAAGTAAAAAAAATTCCGAAACTTGTGTTTTAAAAAAAAATGGGAAGAATGTAATTTGTAAATGAAGTGCGGAGAAAAAAAAGTAAATAGGAGGTTCTGAGAATCGATCTCGTGCTTTGGGGAAATATGTGAAGGGTGTAAGTGAATAGGAAATTGTAAATGGAAAAAAAGCTGCATGTAAAAAAAAGAAAGGAGAGGAGATAGGGTTTTGAACGCGTGGATATGAAACATATGAAATATTGAGGTGAGATAAAGTGTGTGAAAAATGTTTGCGTGGAAACGACGTGTGTTGGAAATGTTATGTAATGTGATGATCAAGCATGATGTTGTTTTGAAACGAAAAACTAATGTTATTGTGGTGACCAAATATGATGTTGTTTTGAAGCTATTGGTTGTCACGTGTTTATTTGGTGTGATTAAGGTATTAAATTTATAGTACAAAGGTAAGAAAAGAAGTAACAAAGATTTAACAAGAAAAGAAGAAAGGGAAGACTTACCTTCATTGTCAACTTCATGAACAGCACAGGAAATATTAAAAGTACATAAACAGAACATAATTACAATTAAATTTTTATACTACTAATAAAAAAAATTAAATGCTATTTTTCCGATATTTTTCTTTTGCGTTTGCTTTCTTTTTTCTCGGTTTTAGTTCTATTGAAATGGAGGAAGATTGGGAAGAGGAGGAAGAGGGGGATAATTTTCTTTTTTGTAATAGGGAATCATTTATGGGAGAGGGGGTTTGGGGGAAATTGATTTTGAGGTAGAGGGTAGGGGCATTTTAGCTAATTGGATATCGTCAAAGGATTTAATTGCTTCTTCTTGGGTAATGTTAAGGGATGATAAATTTGGGTTGAGGTTTAGTTTTTCTTCTTCTTTCGTTTGGGTAATGGGGTTTTGGCTGAGGGGGGGGAAGTTGTGGGTGCTTTTTTTTATATTTTGCTTTACAAGTTTCACTTTGGTTGAGGGGTGAAGGATAGGGGGTTGAGGTCGTTTAGGGGTTGATGTTATGGATTGAGCATAAGTTTGCTTGGGTTGGGGTAGAGAGTTGGGAGGTTGGTTATTTTTAAAAAGTGTTTTAATGGGGCAATCTTCAATGATATGATCAGTTTTTTTACAGTAGTTACATCTTATTTTATTGGGTTCACCATCAACATTTACAGCTATAAATCGGTTTCTAAAAACAAGTTGATCTGGGATTTCTTTGCGGTTAAAGTTTTCTATATAAAGATGTAAGTAAGAATTGTGGATTAATGGACATTTTTTATGTCTGCCAAACTCAAAGTTTTTCAAGTTTCCCCATTTGGTTGTAATTGTTTTCAGTTGATCAAAATTTATATCGAAGGGCATTGGATAAAGGGTAACTAATTGTCGGTAACCAAGGGGTCTATTTATTTGAATAGAGCAATTAGTTTCATCTTTAATTGTGATTTGCTGCGGATCCTTGAAGGTTTCGTACAGGTCTTCAATTAATGATTTTGCCGTGGTTTCTTTAAAGGTAACATTAAATATGTTCAAATTAAAATTATGGGTCGCTATTCCATATATTTGGTCTAGGTAGGATTCAAAAAGCCCTCCTTCCAAGAAGAAATCTATGAATTCATTGATTTGGAATTCTTTTTTTCATTTTCCAGTGTGATTTTAAATAAAAGGGAGTTCTTTTTGGTGGCCATAATTAATATTGAAAGGTTTTCGTACTTTTCTTTTGTTTTTTTGTTTTTTTTTTTTTTTTTATTACAAAATTTAAAAACAGCATAAAACATTAAAAGAGGAAATGTTACAATATTTCAGAGCTACCACATTAGTTTTTATAAATCATTATATATTGGTTAAGCAAGCAAATATAAATAAAATTTAAGAAGTACATGGTTCACTCAATTTTATACAAGATGAATTAAAATTATTAGTTCGAACTCTTAAGATAAATGATTAATTTTTAATTTTTGCATGGCAACTGCTTTTCAAGGTTGGCATGTTTTTTAGTAGACGTATTTTTGCATATAAAAAAATAATATAATTTTCATATATAAACACCAATCTTAATAAATTTTGGAGTTTTACAAAAATCAATAAAAAAAGAGGAAAAAAAAAAAAAAACACATTACACTTTTTTATTTTAATTTTTTGGGACTTTAATTCTATTTAACAGTTGCAGTATAGATTGAATATTGGTTAAATTTCAGTCATCATATATATGTTATTAAATTTCTCATTTTTGATATATTTTACATTGTATTGTTTCAGTAAAAGAAAAATAAAGTTAATTTTCAACATAGATAAAAAAAAAAAAAAAAAAAAATTTTACTGATTATTTGACATAACCATGCATTTGTATACATTGAGTTTTACATAATAAAATTTTCAAAATATATTAAATTAATTAATATAACAAAATACACTATCTGGATAAAGCTTTATTAAATAATACCTATTACAATCATTCATTAAGGTATATAATATAACAGTATACACCATTAATTTAATTTAAAATTATGTACAAAACATATTTTCTATGTAAGTTTTAACTGTGTATTATATACACACATACATGAAATTGAATATTTGTCATTTACTTATACTTTATTTAGAAATATTAAAACTAGTTTTATTTTAATTAGTTAATACAACTATGTCAAATCATACTTTTGGTAATATCAATACACGATTGATAAAATTTAAGCAATATTTATCTAATGATACTGTTTAATAATGATACAATTTATTATATCCTTTTAATATTCATACAACATTTATAAACATAATATTATACATAACAAAGAAGTATTTCTAATTACAATTAATGTAAAATTATTTAAACTAATTACAATTGTCTGTTTTAAGTATATTAGTGTACTTTCTTTTATTGTGTAAGTGCTATTTTTTTTTATAGTGAGTTTGAGTACTGACTTAGTGTGTGTTCATTTTAAATACTTGTAGTGCTATATATGTGAAGTGTGCAAGTGTGGGTTAGTGCAGTGAAAGTGTTTGTGAGATGTTATGATTTGTGTGTGCAAATGTGCATGAGTGCAGTGAATGTGTATATAAGGTGCTGTGATTTAAGTGTGCAAATATGTGTTATTGTATACATTAGAGTTGTATAATTTTATACGGTATATGTTTTATACATAGTACATTTTGTTCAAAAATAATATACATTAATTATTATTAAGCAAGATAAAAGACAATTTATCATTCATCATTAATTTAACATAACTATTTGTAAGATAATTTAGTTATATCATTCATCTTGAGTAATTTAAATTTTTTCTTGATCACTTAGTTCTTTAAGTTTTGTATTAATAATTTCTAAAATATGTTTTTGGAATTGTTTATTATTCCAGGTATATTGTTGTTTTGCTTCTAACTTTTTTTTAATTTCAATAATTTCTATCTTAATTTTTGTTATGTTTTTTATCATAATTTCTAAATTTTGTTGCTGTTTTCCAAAATAATTATATAATATAATATCTTTAGTAATATTAATTTTAGCAATATTCTTTTCTTCTAAAATTTTTTCATATTGTTTCCAAATTTGTTTAATTGGCTCATAATCAATTAAAATATGTTCAGTTCCATCAATAGGTTTTTTACAAAATTTACAGTTTTTATTCTTATCTGATTTATTAATTTGTTGCCATTTAAATGCTTTACTAGCAATTCTATACATAAATTCTCTTTCCTTATTTGTAAAAGAGTATTTATATTTTTTTTGATGACATGTTATTATTTTCCAAGGAATAGTATTGTTGTTAATACTTTTTATTATTGTTTTTTGACTTTTTAATTGTTTTAAATTTAAATAAATTTCTTTATGTGTTATTGTTTCCCAATTTAGGTTACATTTTTTTAGTTTCATAAAAATTTTAAGTGTCATTCCATGTTTTGTTACCATATAATGCATGTGCTGTTGCACCATTATATAATTTAATATTGATGTGTCTAATTTTATAAAACAAATTATAGAGACTCCATTGATGCCATAATTCTGTTACTTTTTCTATGTTATATAAGTATTTAATTTTCTCAACATAACAAGTTTCAAATTTGCTTGTTATATCAATCATTTTGATTCCTCCTTCCTTATATTCAGATATTAATTTTTTCCTAGAAAGTTGTTCAATTGGGTCATTTGACCATAGAAATTTAAATAAAATTTGGTTTAAATCTTTTTCAATTTTTTCAGTAGGTTTATGTATTCTTGCAATGTGTAAGGAAAGAGGTATTATTAGAGTCTTTATAATTTGGTTTTTGCCATAAATAGATAATTTTCTATTTTCATGTTTGTATAAAATAGATCTTATTTTAGGTAACAATTCATACCAGTTTTTATTATTATAATTTGGATTAAGATAAAATTTAACACCTAATATTTTTAAATATTCATTAAATTTAAATAATGGATAATTTGTTTCAATTTTTGTTTTTAAAAGTGTATTGGTAGCAATTATTTGGGTTTTTTCCGGATTAATTTTTAGTCCAGACACTTTTTCAAATTGTTTTAACTCTATAAGGATGTCTTCAATTTCTTTATAATTTTGAAATGCAAATGTAGTATCATCTGCATATTGAGCAATTTTAAAGTTAAAATTTTGGAATTTAAACCCTTTAATTTGTTCATTTTTTTGTATTTTTCTTGTCAATAAATCAGTACAAATTATAAATAATAACATGCTTAAAGGACATCCTTGTCTTAAACCTCTTTTAATTTTTATTTTTGAGGTATAGTCTCCATTAATTTCAATTTTTGTTTCCAATTTTAAGTTTTTCCAAAATTTTAAATATAAAATGGTGGGAAATTTTATCAAAAGCCTTTTCGAAGTCAATCGTCATAATAATTAATTGTTCATTTCTTTGATTTGCCAATTCCAATAAAGCTTGTATATTGTAATGAATATTTTCCATTCTATGTTTTGGCAGCCCTGCATTTTGTTGGGGCAATATATGTTTTTGAAATAAAGGTGTTAATCTATTAACAATTATTTTACTTAAAATTTTGTAATCAGTGTTTAGTAGGGAAATCGGTCTCCAATTTTTTAAATTTTTAAAATCTTTTTTTTTGTGTAATAGTTTAACAATAGCTTCTCTCATAGATCTGGAAAGTATTCCTTTTAATAATGCATTGTTAAAAACTTCCTTTAAATCAGGTATTATTAGTTTTTGGAAGGATTTATAAAATTCTGCTGTAAGTCCATCAGTTCCTGGACTGGATTCATTATTGAGTAATTTTATAGCAATTTCAATTTCTTCATCTTCTATAAATTTATTAATTTCTGTTATTTCATTTTCTTCAAAATTTTGTTTGTCTAATTCCTCCAAATATTCAATCAGTTCATCTTCTTTATCTTTTTCAGCTTTTCCCCATAAGTTGTTATAGAATTCTTTGACTTCTTCCAATATTTCTTTTGGTTTATTTATAGTTTCATTTTTTTGATTTTTTAATTCAATCAAAGAATTCTTTTTCCCTTGTTCTTTTTCTTTTTGATAAAATGTTTTATCTGGAGTTTCATTTTCTATTTTTTGCATTTTTGCTCGAATTCTATATCCTTCGTATTTTCTTTCATATAATTTAGAAAGTTGTTCTTTAAGAGAAGCTATTGCAACTGCATTAGAATTTGGATTGTTATTAAATAATTCAAGAAGTTTATTTTTAATACTTTTTGTTTTATGGTAATGTAACTTATTGACTTCTATTGATAAATTTTTAAAGGCATTTGTTAACAATTTTTTTTCCTTTTTCCCACCATTCGTTCAAATCCGGGAAAAATATTTTAGATTGTTGGTGAATTTGCCAAATATATTGAATTTCATCTCTAACAAAATTTAATTTTAGAATACTATTATTTAATTTATATGTTCCTGCTCCCCATCTAATTTTGGGAGTAGTTTTAATTTGTAACACAGGCATTAATATATGATCTGTTTTGATTGTAGGAATATAATTTATATTTTCAACTAATGGAATAAAAGAAGAACTAATATAAATTCTATCAATTCTAGTGGCACCTTTTTTATTTTGGTAAGTATAAATTTTTTTGGTTTTGTTACATTTTCTGTAAATATCTATTAAATCATTTTCTTTAAGTTTTTGAAATTCTATTTTGTCTTTAAAAATTTTGAAAAGGTGCTCATTTTTGGTATCAAATTTGGTTTCAATAAAATTAAAATCACCTAATATTATTATATTATTTTTAATTATTTTGGTTTTTTCATTTAATATTTTAATTAAATTAACTCGCTCGTTAATTTTATTTGAAAAATAGCAATTGAGTATTGAAAAATTTTCATATTCATTTTGAATATTTAAATATTGAATTCTATTTTTGTATATTAGTTCTTCTTTTATTGAATAATTATCTACTATATTTTGATTAAGTATAATTATAGTCCCTTTCTTGGAAAATTTCATTTTTGGCAACTCATAAATTTGGTTAATTAACACTTTGTATTTCAAAATTTTAGCCCAATTTTCTAATTTATTTTCATCCAATAAGTGTATTTCTTGTATAGACATTATATCTATTTTATTATCTTCTATTAAATTATGTATTACGTCTAATTTATTGATGAGCCCATTAATATTGATTAAACACATTTTAATATTTTTATTTTTCATACCTTTTGTTTTGATGGTTTCCAACTCCATTTTTTTTTTTTTTTCTATTAAATTACTCAGGTGAATTATTAGTTAAATTACATTACAAATATAATATAATTCTTTATACAATGCTTATTTATATTCATGTTTTGTTTAGCACAATATCTTTATAGGTCAGTGATTTTTCATCTCCTTGCTTGTAATCGTCTTTTTTTTCTTCTTCATTTGTTGTGATGAAAGTTATTTCAGTTGTTTTTTCAAATGTTTTTTCATATATTGTTTGAAATTCTCCATATGATGAAGATTTTTCATTATCTTCTTGTGTATCATTTTTTTTTTCCTTTTTATTTTCTTGTTGAAAATCATTTTGTATTTTTGTTGATTGTTTTTCTTTTAACTTTTCTTTGTTTATTTTAGTTGTTTCTTCTGATGACTCATCAGTTATGTCATTTTCTTCTTTTTTACTTTTCTTTCTTTTTTTTGGGGTGCTTGTTTTAACTGTTTTGTTTTCTGGTGATTCTTTGCTTCTTTTTCTTTTGGGAATAATAAAATCTCCCAATGTGGGGCTTTGTATTTGTTGTTTTTGATCCTCTACCATTTTTTTATTTTGTTGATTTTCTTTTTCATATTTTTTTTCCAATCGCGGGCAATTTTCTACTTCATGGCCGCGTACTTTGCAGAAGCGGCACATGGGTAAATGTCTATTATAAGGAGTTGTTACTGACATCCAGTGACCAAAAACATTAACTTTGTTTTCTATTTGCATATAGTTTGGTTCTTTTATATATATATATTCACATATCCATTTTTAATTTGAGGGTAGTGTCTAACTTTTCCAAAAAAAATCCTTGTGATTTTACCCCATCCTTTGCTTTCCAATGCTTTTAAATGTTGATCCGTCATCTCGAACGGTACCGGATACAATGTAATCAAATCATCAGGTTGCGATGGATATTCCGTTTTAATTTTGATTCCATTCTTTGTTTCGAATCCGTTGCAACAGATACAATGCACTATTTCTCTTGTTTCACCAATCATTGGATTTGATACTATTTTAAATGTTACTAAAAATTTCGATTCTTTATAGCTCGTTAATCTTACTCCTTCAATCATTTTTTTAAATTCATCAAGCTTTCCCTCAAAAGCTTGAATGACATCATCAATCTGTGGATTTTCTTTTCCACTTAATTGGAGTATAAGACTTCTCGTCTGATACAAAAACATATTTTTAACAATTAAATACAAATTAATTTTAAATTATTTCTTTTTCTGCAACAAGAAAAACAACAAACCGCACCGAGCCAAAGTCTCGTGTACTTTTTTGTTATCATTTCAGAAATCAAGAACTTTGTATGTACTTACACAAAAGTTCTCTCTCACGACTTTTCTCACAAAATCTCTATTTCACAGTTCTCTCACACAAAAACTCCACTTCAACACTTCTCACACACAAAGACCTCTCTTTAAACGTTCTCTCACACTAAACAGAAACACACCGTCAGAACACTATAAACAAATTACTTCTCTCTCCACTCACCTTTATCTAATTCGCATACAAAACTTTTAATTGTGGTTTCAACAAAAACAACAATAAACTAGTAAAAACTCATACAATAAACAATTAAACTATACTAACAATCTCCTTTCACCTTTCTACACTTTCTTTTCCTTGGTAAGTCAACTTGCGTCTTTTTTTTTTTTACGTTTTTTTTTTTTTTAATACAAAAATAAAAGGTGAACAATAAAAGTAATCATAACACAAAATTTCAAATCGCATTAGTTTTCCGTTTCTTTGTTTTGACGAACTTCTACTTATTTTTTCGGTTGATGGTAGTGACATCACCGACGTAGTAATGTGTAATATTTCTTATTGATCAACGTTGATACACTGTGTTCGGGATTAACATTGTTGGTCAGTATTATTGATTTGTAGACATAGCATAGGGTCGAAGTCTTGCTTAATTTGTTCATTCTGTTTTATTTCTTTTAATTACTAATCGACATCCAACGGTTTTGACTCGAATATTCGCTGATTTATTTCTACTCAAGTTTAAGTTAATTGTTAATAATGTATCTTTATATTCGACGACATAATTATTTTCATTAGTATTTTCGGGTTTTCTTTTTTTTTTCTTCTTCCCCTTTTTTTTTACTTTGTTTTTTTTTTTTTGCTGTTCCAACTCAGTTTAAAGCAAATTAGCAATCAACTTATTTGCAATAATTTTCAAATTCTGATCTTTGAAGAAAGGATTAAAGAATAACCAAATCTTCATCGTCGTTGAGAAACATCCATGGTCGACCTCTGGGTGCTCAAATTGTAGGTTAATAATTTTCAAATTTTTAATTTACTTAAACACAGTGTAATAAAAAATGTGTCAATCTGCTGTGTATGTGAGTGCATATACATTTTATATGTGGAAGTGCAAGTGCTTAAGATATATGTGGTGTGTGTGTGCATGTAAGTGTGTGTGAAAGTATGTGTGTGCATGTGTGTGCATGTGTGTGTGTGTGTGTGTGTGAATGTGCATGTGTGTATGTGTGTGTGTGAAGGAAAGAAGTTATATATGTATATATACAAACAAGAATATTTCATAAATTTTCAAATAAATAAGTTATATAATGTAGTTTCTTAATGTAGGGCATATTTAAGAATAGACTCTACATTATTGTAGAGAGACCACAATATATACAGTTACAAACAAACAAAAAAAAAAAAAAAAAAAAAAAATATGTACATATTTAGATAAAGTAATAATTACAACGCTTAACATATAATTACCAATCATACACAATATTCTTTAAAAATATTTATTTATAATTCATCATTTATATATGATAAATCTATTCCTATAATTTATTACTACAGGGCATTTCTATAAAAGACCCAATAAGTTGCAATTACATACATTTATACTTATATGTATACAATACTTTGTTAATGGAGGGTTTAACTATCATAAAACCCTTCATTAAAATCAAATTACAAGAGAATACAATTATTACATGCAGTTATCTATACTTATATGTATACATACAGTTATACCCATATGTATACAATACTTTGTTAATGGAGGGTTTATCTATCAAAGAACCTTTCATTAACATCAAATTGCAAGAGAACATAATTATTACATGCAATTAGCTATACTTATATGTATACAATACTTCATTAATGGAAGGTTTATCTGTCATAAAACCCTTCATTAAAATCAAATTACAAGAGAATAAAATTATTACATGCAGTTAGCTAGATTTATATGTATTTATACTTATATGTATACAATACTTTGTTAATGGAGGGTTCATCATCATAAAACCCTTCATTAATATCAAATTACAAGAGAACAATATTATTTTATACAGTCAGCCATACTCATATGTATACATACAGTCATACTTATATGTAGATAATACTTCATCAATGGAAGGTTTATCTATCATAAAACCCTACATTAATATCATATTACAAAAGAACAAACTTACGAGGGTATTACATGCAGTTAAATGAAGTTATAAAATACAATATATACAGTTAGATACATTTGAATACTAAACACTTTATTAATTATAATATTATTACAGTTAAACTTAATAACAATTAAACACAATACATATCGTTTAATAATTAAAACTTACAAATACAATCTGTTATATACATAAATATATATTAATTTATTAATAGAGGGGCTACAAAGGCCCTCCATCAATATGAAATTACAATACAATAATACATACAATAATTAATATGAAATTACAATACATGCAGTTAAATAAAGTTATAAAATACAATAAATACAGTTAGATACATTTGACTACTAAACACTCTATTAATATAATATTATTACAGTTAAACTTAGTTACAATTAAATACAATACACATCATTTAATAATTAAAACTTACAAATACATACAGTTATATACATAAATATATATTAATTTATTAATAGAGGGGCTCCATTAATCGAGGCCCTCCATCAATATGAAATTACAATACAATAATACATACAATAATTAATATGAAATTACAATACATGCAGTTAAATAAAGTTATAAAATACAATAAATACAGTTAGATACATTTGACTACTAAACACTCTATTAATATAATATTATTACAGTTAAACTTAGTTACAATTAAATACAATACACATCATTTAATAATTAAAACTTACAAATACATACAGTTATATACATAAATATATAATAATTCAATAATAGAGGGGCCACACCAACCAAGGCTCTTTATTAATATGAAATTACAATACAATAATACATACAGTTTAATATTAATATACAATACATTAAATACACTACATTATTATTACAATTAAAGTACTTAAAATTATAGATAAAATTGCAATTTGCAAGCAACATTATTTTATAATGTTGCTTTGATGGAGACAACTTATACTTGTGTTTGTCTCAATATTAGGAATAAATAAGATTTCATTTTTGGTATTTTAAATAATTCATTTGAATACATTACTTTTAGCTTCTTTGTGTCTTGTATTTATAATTTCTAATAAATATTTTTGAAATTTTTGATTATCCCAGTTATTAATTGGAGATTGATCTAGATCTCTTTTTTTTTCAATTAGTTTTAATTTTAAAAAAGTTAAATCCTTCATTATTATAGATATTTTGGTAAAATCGCATTCAAAGAAATTAAACAATATATTATCTTTATTCAGTTTTATTTGAATATTTTCATTTTTTAAAATTAGATTTTCATATTTTTGCCAAATTGTTTTAATAGGTTCACAATAAATTAATATATGTTCAATCGTATTGCAGGATTTACAACAAAATTTACAAATATTGTTTTGTTGCCATTTAAAAGCATTATGAACAGTTCTGTAAATTGTTTCACGTTCTTTATTGTTAATCTTGTGTTTGAATTTTTTATTATTACATAAAATCTTGTTCCAAGGAATAACTTTTTTATTTATACTGATAATTTCAGTTTTTTTACTTGAAAGATCTTTTAATTTCAAGTAAATCTCTTTATGTGTTATGTTTGCCCAATTCAAGTTAAATTTTTTCAATTTCAAAAAAATGTTAAAATTTTTGTTCCAATTACAATTGCCAAATAATGCATGTGGTTTAAAATTGTCATATAATTTTGGATTAATATGTCTTAATTTGTAAAATAAATTATAAAAACTCCATTGATGCCAAATGTAATGTGCTTTCTCCAAATTTGTTAAATATCTAATTTTTTCAACAAAACATGTGTCAAATTTGCTTTCAATGTCCATCATTGAAATACCCCCTTCATGTTTTTCAGCAATAAGTTTTTTTCTAGCCAATTGTTCAAATGGATAATTTTGCCATAAATATTTAAATAATAAACTATTAATTTCTTTGATAATATTGGATGTTGGTGGAAATATTCTTGCTATATTGATAGTCAGTGGCATTAAAAGAGTTTTGATAATTTGATTTTTCCCATAAATAGTCAAATTTCTATTTTCATGTTGTCTAATAATTGCTTTAATTTTTGGTATAATGTTTAGCCAATTTTGGGTATTGTTTTCAGGTTTTAAGTAAAAAGTTATTCCAAGTATTTTTAATTTGTCTTGTAATTTAAATAGTGGATATTTATTAGTTATTGCATTTTTAAGTTGTGTAGATGTTGCTAAGATTTGTGTCTTTTCTGCATTAATTTTTAATCCAGAAAATTTTTCAAAAAATCCAATTCATTAAAGATAATTTTTATTTCTTCAGTGTTTTGAAAAACAAAGGTTGTATCATCTGCATATTGGGCAATTTTAAAATTTACTTTTTGAAAGGTTATACCTTTAATTTTCTCATTTTTAATAATTTTACGAGTTAACACGTCAGTACATATTATGAATAATAACATACTTAAAGGACACCCTTGTCTTATTCCCCTTTTAATTCTAATTTTTTTAGTTAGAGCCCCATTTATTTCAATTTTAGAAAAAATATCATTATAAAGTAATTTAATAAATTCAGTAACAATTTTGCCAAGTTTTAATTTTTCCACAATTTTAAAAATAAATTGGTGAGAAATTTTATCAAATGCTTTTTCAAAGTCAATTGACATTATTGCTAAATTTTCATTTTTTTGGTTGGCCATTTCCAATAGTGCTTGAATATTATAATGAATATTTTCAATTCTTCTCCCAGGTAATCCAGTACATTGTTGTGGTGAAATATAATTTTCAAAAATTGGAATTAATCTGTTAACAATAATTTTACTTAAAATTTTATAATCTGTATTTAATAAGGATATTGGTCTCCAATTTTTAATATTTTTATGATCATTTTTTTTGTATAAAAGTTTAACAATTGCTTCTCTCATAGTTTTTGGCATTTTACCTTTTAAAATTATATTGTTGAATACTTCAAGTAAATCTGTTAAAATTAATTTTTTGAAAATTTTGTAAAATTCAGATGTCAAACCATCCGACCCAGGAGTAGCATCACTATTAAGTGAGTCGATTGCTACTTCTATCTCTTTTTCATTTATGAATTTGTTTATTTCATCTAAATGTTGTTTATCAAATTTTATCTGATCAAGAAAATTTAGGTAAGTATTTTGTTCAGTTTCATTTGCAACATCATTAATTCCCCATAAATTTTTATAGAAATTTTTGGTTTCTCTTAAAATTTCTTTTGGTTCAGATAAAATTTGATTTTTTTCATTTTTTAATTTAAACAAAGTGTTTCTTTTTCCCTTTTCCCCTTCTGTTACAAAAAAGAATTTATCCGGAACTTCATTTTCAATATTTTTTAGTCTGGATCGGATTCTTGCACCTTCATTTTTGATATTATATAATTTTTCAAGTTTTGTTTTAAGAGAAGCAATTTTTAATTTATTTTGTTCTAAATCACCTTCTAAAAGAATTGAAATTTTGTTGTTAATAGTTAAAATCTCATTTTGATTACTTTTATTAACTTCAATTGACAAATTTAAAAAGCATTGTTTTAATAGAAGTTTTCCTTTTTCCCACCAATCAATCAAATTAGGGAAATTTAACTTGGATTGTTTATGAATTTGCCAAATATTGTAAAGTTCATTTTGAACATAATTTAATCTTAATATAGAGTTATTTAATTTATAAATCCCTTTACCCCATCTTAATTTTGCAACATACTTTAAAGAAATTAGTGGCATCATAATATGATCTGTGTTAACTGTAGGGTAATATTTAAAATTTTCAACCTTTGCTTTTAAAGAGGAATTAATATAAATTCTGTCGATGCGAGTTGCACCTTTTTTATTGATATATGTGAATATTTTTTGTTTCAAATTCTTTTCTCTGAATATATCAATAAAATCATTTTCTTCTTTTAGCTTTTTAAAAGCTAATTTGTCTTTTGTTAATTTAAAAAGATGTTGATTTTTTGTATCAATTTTGTTTTCAACAAAGTTAAAATCTCCCAAAATTATCATATTATTTTTATTACACTCCAATTTTTTATTAAGAATTTCTATTAATTGAAGTCTTTCATAAGGTTTATTAAAAAAATAACAGTTATATATTAATAAGTTTTCATTTTCATTAAAAATATTTAAAGTTTGGATTCTATTTTTATATATTAATTCCTCTTTAATTGTAAAATTATCTTTAATTTTTCTTGTAATAACAATTATAGTGCCTTCTTTGGCATGTTTTAATTGTGGAGTATCATAAACTTGATTAATGTACACTGTATAGTTGTAGATTTTGGCCCACTTTTCCAAATTTAAATTATTAATTTCATGTGTCTCTTGAATACACATTATGTCAATAAAATTATTTTGCATTAAATTACTAATTGTAGATAATTTGTTGTTCAATCCATTTATATTTATTGAACATATATTAATTTTATTGAAGATATTGCACTTACCTTCATTATCCATTTGTCTATTAAATTAATCTAAATATTATAAAATTATCAATAAAAGATTAAAAACAATTATAATTTTTTTAAAACCACATCTTTATATGATGTAAAGGATTTATTATTTGATCCAAAAGTATCTTCTCCTTTTTTGGAATTATTGTCAGAAAGTGATTTGATTATACTAATTTCTGTTTTAATTGTTTCAAAAACATCTTCAGATAAAGATGAAAATGCTTCTTCAGCTGATTTCTCATTTATTTTATTGATTGATCTCTTATTATTATCATCAATTTTTCTTTCTTCATCATCTGAACTAGAAGACTCAGATGAAGTCACATTTAGATTGGATGTAGATTTGGATTTGTACTTTCTTTGTTTCTTCTTCTTTATAGGTGTACTTGTTTTTTGCATACTTTGATTATTATTACTTGTTGATCTTTTCCTTTTGGGGATTAGAAAATCTCCAAAAGTAAATGGTTGAATTACTTCTACTTGTTTTGGTTGAAATATTTCTTCTTTTTGTTCCTTTTCTTTTCTTTTTTCCAATTTTGGGCACTGCTCTAATTCATGCCCTCTTACTTTGCAAAAACGACACATCGGTAAGTGTCGGTTATATGGTGTGGTCACTGATAACCAGTGACCCATCAAATTTACTTGGTTTTCTATTCTCATATATGCTGGTTCTTTAATGAAAATATTCACATATCCATTTTTTATATTCGGGTAGTGTTTCAACTTTCCATATTGAATGCGATCTATTTTTCCCCATCCTTTTTTTTCCAAAATTCTTATATGACTATCTTCCATTTCAAATGGCACTGGGAATAATGTAATCATGTCGGCCGGCTGCTGGGGAATTTCTGATTTCAAAGTTAAGCCGTCCGGAGTGGTATAACCCTTTGAACAGACGATATGGACCAGTTCTCTTGTTTTACCAAGCATAATATTGTCAATTTGTTTAAAGGTGACCAAAAATTTACCTTTATAATTGTAAAATCTTATTCCTTCTATTTGTGCTTTATATTCTTCTATTTGTTCTTGAAAACCATGTACTAAGTGATCAATTGATGGATTTTCTACTCCTATTACTTGAATAACAAGGGTACGAGTTTGATATAGGAACATTTTTATACTAATATCTATCAATTATGTATACAAAAGCAATTCACAAAACAATTTTTTATACACTAATTAATATTACAAACGATAATTTTACAAATAAATAACTATATACACTATTAACAATACCACTAACTTACACAAGCTAAATAACTACGCAATTAAACACTACTTACTAAACAAAGCACACAACTAATTTAAATACACAAAAAAAAAAACAACTATATGCGATAATTACAAACTTTTATTAATAAACTACAAAATTCTAGAAAAACACAGTAAATAACTTACCTTTATATATCAAAATTACAAAAAAATTACAACTTTAACACTTTTACACTACTACTACCTGTCAACCTTCAAGACGTCAATCTAACTTACCTTATTCAAATAGAATGCCTTTGAAGCTCGCTCGTCGAACTTATCCCAAGCGAATCACTTCAAGCTTGCCGGATTTTCGTTGCTTCTGCTCGCAGTTTGGCCGCTGGGCGGCGGAAAACTCGGATCGATTTGATTGGCTCTCTTGGAGCTGCTTGTCGCTGCTTGTCGCTGCTTGCTTGCTTGCTTGCTTGCATGCTTGCCTGCCTATCTGCCTGCATGCGATTGATTCGAGATTCGGGGATAGCGCGAACGCAGTCCCCACTAACAGAAATTATACGACCGAGTTATCCACATTTGGGATAATCGCAGGGGTCAACCCGGCCGAAGTGCAATGGCCGGGCCTCGCCCTGGGCCCACCGCCTACGTGATCACGGTGTAGACCCTCGTCAGGTAAGTATGAGTTGGCGTCGTTGCTAGTTGGCACCTCTTTCGTTGGCAATCGCTCAATTCTTGTGGTTTTCTTTTTTCACGCACCGCTTGCAATAATTGTCTCTCTTTTCTAGCTGTACTGGTTTTTCCTCTTGTTCGAATGCATGGCAGATAAGATACTCGCCAGAGCGAGCGTGGGCCGAACCCGGAGGTACTGCAATACCGGGACAACCCGCGGGTGCGACAAAGCGAGCTTTGAATCGTCACCCCCTGTTCAAACATACGATTAATACATAGAGCCCAGCGATGCTGGGCGTCCCAGGTATTAAACTGAGAAGAACAGATACTACACTTGATCTTAGCTCTTGAGAGCCGAGAAGCGATAAAGATCGAAGCGCAGCCGGATCTTATCGTTGCACGTCCATCACGTCAAGCTCGCTTGCTCTGTGCTCTTTTCACGCACGAGTGGCTTTGGCGAGTTGATGTCGATCGCAGACGATTTCTTCGCTTCGATTTCTTGTACGCCGAAAAAAGGCACGACGCACGTGAGTCGAAATAGCTCATGCGCTAAGCAACTGACTCGTGATTAGCAGGACACAGGTTCGCTGCTCTAGCTGTTCGAATGCTTACTTGCATGTGTGAGCAGATCAGCTTTGTTTTTTTTTTTTTTTTAACAACAAAGCCTTTTGCCGGCCGCAGCAGCAGTGACACAGTTCGACGAGCGAGCTTGGAAGGCATTCTATTTGAATAAGGTAAGATTGACGGTTAGTTAATAATTTGAGATCTTAATAAAATATTTGTCTAGTTGTTTAAATATAGTTATAAGGTAAGTTTTTTGATTGTTCTAAGTATTGTTAAACATTGTTGTTAAGTTTGTTGATTGAAAATTTGTATTTGAGTAAACTAGAAAATTTTGTTTAGTAGTATAGTGTGTAGTTTTTGTACCTGTGCAGTAGTATAGTGTGTAATTGTTTTTTTCTGTAATTGCTAAGTAGTATAGTGTGTTTTTCCGTTGTTGTGTAATAATTAAAGTGTATTAGTAGAATTGTGTAATTTTTGATTAAGTTGAAAAAGGTAAGTTGCTTTAAAATTAGTTTGTATTGTATATACTTTAGTTGTATTAATTGAATTGTTAATAGTAATTGTCCGATTAAGTAAGTTGGTGTACAAATTTATATTTTCATGATGTTTCTCTACCAAAACCGAAGTTTAATCATACAAGTGTCTTTAATCGTAGAAGAAAATCCTTCAATAGACTATTTAATTGGGGGTTTTCAGGAAAAGTTGGAAGAGTATAAAACTAGAATTGAAGGCATAAGATATTATAATTATAAAGATAATAAATTTCTTGTAACATTCAAAGTGGATGAAAACATATTACTCGGAGAGACAAGACAAATTGTACATTTTTTGTGTATGGATGGTTATACCACACCTGATGGGATAACGCTTAAATCTGAAATCCCAGAACAACCAGCGGATTTAATAACTCTTTACCCGGTACCATTCGAGATGGAAGAAAGGCATATCAAATCGCTAGAAGAAAGAGGTTTTGGGAAAATACAAAAAATCACATTTGGTAAATTAAGACACTACCCAAATATAAAAAATGGGTACATAAACATTTATGTTAAAGACCCAAACTATCACTTAATTAAAAATCAAATTAATTTAATGGGACATTGGATTTCCATAACAACTCCATACAATCGGCACTTAACAATATGCCGATTCTGTAAAATTAGAGGGCACGAGGTAGAACAGTGCCCAAAATTGAAAAAAAGAAAAGAAAAAGAGCAAGAAAAAAAAGAAATAAATTTTATCCAAAAAGACGGAGAGATACCAAATATCACATTTGGTGATTTCATTCTTCCAAAAAGAAAAAGAAACAAAAGTAACAACAATGACTCAAGTAAAATAACAACAAGTACTCCGAAAAAGAAAAAACAAAGAAACCAAAAATCGAAAGATATTACACCTTTAAATTTGTCATCTGAATCTGATACAGATGATGAAAGAAAGAAAAGAAAAGAAAAACCAGCACATATATCATTTACTAACAAAAAAAACAAAACAAAAACAGAAGAAAGAGAAACATCTGACTCATCGGATGAAATATTCGAAACAATTAAATCTAACAATAGCATTATTAAAACTTTATCTGATAATGAAAATAAAGAAAAAACTGAAATAAGGAATACATCTTTCAGATCGTATAAAGATGTTGTTCTGAAAAAATTGTAATTATTTAATAATTAATTTTTTTTTTATTGTAATGGTAATAATTAAATAGCACAAATGGAGTCGAAAAAAAATAAGACAAGTAAGTGTGACAATATTAATATATGTTCAATTAATATAAATGGATTAAATAATAAATTAAATACAATCCAAAATTTAATGCATAATAATTATATTGATATACAGGGTGTCAAGAAAGTTCCCGATCCTAAACAAAATTATATAGGGCTAATGACAGAAGGTTAAATCAACAAAAGGTTTATTGTGGTGATAGAACAAAGCTCCATGAACATAAAAAAAATCTGGTTTATTCAAAATGACCCCCATCTGTATCAATAACACGTTGGAGCCTCTGTCGGAAATTCTAACAAGCAGCACGAAGGGCATCTTGAGGAATTTTCTCCCATGCTCATTTCAGGAAAGCTCGAAGATCCTCCAGATTGTTATGGGGTGAAGAACAGGCTTCTTTTTCCAGAATACCCCACACACAGAAATCCATAGGATTAAGATCGGGCGAAGATGGTGGCCACAAATCTTTGGTCCAGAATGAAGGAAAGTGCTCTTCGCACCACTTCTGCGTCTTCTTTGATGTGTGAGAAGGCGCGCCGTCTTGTTGGAAGGTGAAGGACTTATTTTTGAACTTTTCCTTCATCGATGCGAGGGCAGGGGTTAAAATATCATTGACATACGAATCTGTATTCACTTTGACCCCCTCTTTAACAAAAATGAGGGCAGATTTCCAAGATTTGGAGATTGCACCCCATACCATCACAGACAAGGGTTTCTGTCGGCGTGAAACGAATCGAAGATGATCAGGGAGGTCCTTGGGCGACTTTCCGAGAATCCTGTCATTCTGGGTGTTGAACTTCGCCTCCACCGAGAAGAGTTTTTCGTCTGAAAAAACGATTTCGCCTTTCTCCGTGCCTCCCTTCAGACGGTTCAGCAGAATTTTGGCCCTCTCCTTTCTTTTTCGCTTCTGGAGGTCAGTTAGGAGTTGTCTTGTCCTGATTTTGTACGGGGACATTTTGAGATCCTGTTCAACAATTGTTCTGACAGACTCATGGCTGATATTCATGTCTTTAGCCGTTTTCCTCAAGGATCGTTTGGGGTTCCTCCGAATTCTCTTCCTGAGGGCCTTGATCTTCGCTGGAGTGCGAGCGGATCGAGGTCGTCCACTCCTATCCCGATCCTCCATGGTTCCAAGTTCTTGGAAGCGCAAGATTGTATCGTGAACAGTCAATTTTGGTGCTTTTAGCAACTTCATAATTTTAGAATTTGAATGTCCCGCACGATGAAGTTGAATGATTGCAGCTCTTTTACTCATTTTATTATTATTTTAGCCAAAAAAATTTGAAAAGTGTATCTGAAACATTGAAAAGGAGGATTAAGTGGAAAAATGACGTACAGAACTTCTCATAATTCATTGAAGTTTTTGAATTACATTAAATTTAAAAATCGATCAGGAACTTTCTTGACACCCTGTAATGTGTGTTCAAGAAACACATGATATTAATAAATTAAATTTGGAAAAATGGGCAGAAATCTATAATTATACAGTTTATATTAATCAACAATATAATACACCAAATTTAAAACATGCAAAAGAAGGCACTATAATTATTGTTTCTAAACACATTAAAGATAATTTTATAATTAATGAGGAATTGATATATAAAAATAGAATCCAAATTTTAAATATTTTTAATGAAAATGAAAATTTGTTAATATATAACTGTTATTTTTTTAATAAACCTTATCAAAGACTTCAATTAATTGAAGTTCTCCAAAAAAAATTAGAGTATAATAAAAATAATGTGATAATTTTGGGAGATTTTAACTTTTACAAACAAAATTGATACAAAAAATCAACATCTTTTTAAATTAACAAAAGACAAATTAGCTTTTACAGGGTGATTCACCGAAGTGTTGACAAATACTTTATTCCATTATTAACTTCGCATTACCTCTTCAGATTGTTATTATATATTCTAGAGTAAGTTTTCAATATCAATAAGAATATTTAATCTAGAAAAGTAAGATGGCAAAGACAGTAAATGACATCATTGAAGGGTATTGCAAGAAAGGACTTCCACCTGCGAAAATTTTCCGGTTGATGAAGCGATTTGTGAGTCATGGAGGTGTTTACAAGGCTGTGAAGAGGTTCAGGGAGACTGGAAGTTGTGCTCCAAGAATCAGAAGTACTCCTGAAAAACCCATCAGGACAAAGGAACTGATTAAGAAGGTCAGGGAGAGGTTGAGGCGGAACCCTTCAAGGAGCGCAAGAAAACTGGCTAAGGACACCTCTGCAAGCGTGAGCACCATGCAAAGACTTCTCAAGGATGATCTCCACGTCTACCCGTACAAATATACCAAGAGGCAGCTCCTGTCAAATGCCACTAAGAAGAAAAGGCTTGATAGAGCTAAGGTTTTGATCAAGAGACTTGTTGTTGGCATGCGGCCTCAAGTGCTTTGGACAGATGAGAAGCTTTTCACTGTCCAAGCTATCCACAACCACCAAAATGACAGGATTTGGATTCCAAACAAGGACATGGTGCCAGTTGAACGTTGCAGTTCATTTAGGAGGCAGAAACCTTCTTCCGTGATGGTTTGGGCAGGAGTCACTTCAACAGGCCTGAAAACACCTCTAATCTTTATCGACGAAGGCGTGAAAATTAACCAAACTATCTATCGTCGGATGTTGGAAGAAAAAGTCATTCCCTGGGTTCAAGAAACAGTGGGAGAGCAAGGAATTACGCTTCAACAAGATGGGGCAACCTCCCACACAGCCAAAGCAGTCCAGCATTGGTGCAAGACCAATTTTAAAGGGTTTTGGGAGAAGAAAGTATGGCCCCCTTCTTCACCCGATTTGAACCCAATGGA
This sequence comes from Diplosoma virens, assembly GCA_963680785.1. Taxonomy (NCBI): domain Eukaryota; kingdom Metazoa; phylum Chordata; class Ascidiacea; order Aplousobranchia; family Didemnidae; genus Diplosoma; species Diplosoma virens. Next base: position 51,455,240 of record OY796883.1, read on the forward strand.
CTTTGGGATTTGGTCCATTCTGGAGCAAAAAGCCTGCTCAACATCCCATCCAAATATCGAAACCCTTAAACAAAAACTGAAGGCGTCATGGGAAGAAATTGACCCAGAAGTGGTGCGTGCCACGTGCGCCCAAGTACTTCCACGTCTTAGGCGCCTTGTGAAAAACAAAGGGGGCTACATTGAATAATTTGAATTTTATGTGAAAGCCCATTAAATTTCCATTCTATCTATTAAAAACTTGTTTCTTTTGCCCTTATAGTAAGTTGGATAATTCAGTTTTAATTTGTCAACACTTCGGTGAATCACCCTGTAAAAAGCTAAAAGAAGAAAATGATTTTATTGATATATTTAGAGAAAATAATTCAAAACAAAAATTATTTACATATATCAATAAAAAAGGTGCAACCTGCATCGATAGAATTTATATCAATTCCTCATTAAAAGCAAAGGTTGAAAATTTTCAATATTATCCAACAGTTAACACAGATCATATTATGATGCCTCTCATTTCTTTAAAATATGTAGCAAAAATAAGATGGGGTAAAGGGATTTATAAATTAAATAACTCCCTATTAAATTTAAATTATGTTCAAAATGAAATTTACAATATTTGGCAAATTCATAAACAATCCAAATTGTATTTCCCTAATTTGATTGATTGGTGGGAAAAAGGTAAACTTTTGTTGAAAGAATGCTTTTTAAACCTGTCAATTGAAGTTAATAAAAGTAATTGAGATGAGATTTTCAATATTAACAGTAAAATCTCATTTCTTTTAGAAGGTGATTTAGAACAAAATAAATTAGAAATTGCTTCTCTTAAAAGAAAACTTGAAAAATTATTTAATATCAAAAATGAAGGTGCAAGAATCTGATCCAGATTAAAAAATATTGAAAATGAAGTTCCGGATAAATTCTTTTTTGTAACAGAAAAAGAGAAGGGAAAAAGAAATACTTTATTTAAAATAAAAAATGAAAAAAATCAAATTTTATCTGAACAAAATGAAATATTAAAAGAAACTAAAAATTTCTATAAAAATTTATGGGGAATTGCAGATGTTGTGAATGAAACTGAACAAAATACTTATCTAAATTTTATTGATCAGATAAAATTTGCTACAGAACACTTACATGAAATAAACAAATTTATCAATGAAAATGAAATAGAAGTAGCAATTGACTCACTTAATAGTGATGCTGCTCCTGGGTCGGATGGCCTGACTGCACAATTCTACAAAATATTCAAAAAATTAATTTTAACAGATTTATATGAAGTATTTAACAATATATTTTTAAAAGGCAAAATGCCAAAGACTATGAGAGAAGCAATTGTTAAGCTTTTATATAAAAAAAATGATCATAAAAACATTAGAAACTGGAGACCAATTTCCTTATTAAATACAGATTATAAAATTTTAAGTAAAATTATTGTTAACAGATTAATTCCAATTTTTGAAAATTATATATTACCTCAACAATGTACTGGACTACCTGGTAGAAGAATTGAAAATATTCATTATAATATACAATCAATATTGGAAATGGTTAACCAAAAAAATGAAAACTTAGCAATAATGTCAATTGACTTTGAAAAAGCATTCGATAAGATTTCTCACCAATTTATATTTAAAATTATGGAAAAATTAAAACTTGGCAAAACTGTTATTAAATTTATTAAATTAATTTATAAAGATATTTTTTCCAAAATTGAAATAAATGGAGCACTAACCAAAAAAATTAAAATTAAAAGGGGAATAAGACAAGGATGCCCTTTAAGCATGCTTTTATTTGTAATTTGTACAGATGTGTTAACTCGTAAAATTATTAAAAATGAGAAAATTGAAGGTATAACATTTCAAAAAGTAAATTTTAAAATTGCACAATATGCTGATGACACAACCTTTGTTTTTAAAAAAATTGATGAAATAAAAATTATTTTTAATGAATTGAAACTTTTCGAAAAATTTTCTGGATTAAAAGTTAATTCAGAAAAAACACAAATTATGGCAACATCTTCTCAACTTGAAAAAGCAATAACAAATAATTACCCACTATTTAAATTACAACATAATTTAAAAATACTTGGAATAACTTTTTATTTAAAACCTGAGAACAATATCAAAAATTGGCTAAATATAATACCAAAAATTAAAGCAATTATTTCTCAACACCAAAATAGAAATTTAACTATTTACGGAAGAAACCAAATTATTAAAACTCTATTAATGCCACTAACAATTAATATAGCAAGAATTTATCAACCAACACATAACATTATCAAAGAAATTAATAGTATAATATTTAAATATTTATGGCAAAATTGTCCATATGAACAATTGGCTAGAAAAAAACTTATTGCTGAAAAACAAGAAGGGGGTATTGCAATGATTGATGTTGAAAGTAAATTTGACACATGTTTTGTAGAAAAAATTAGATATTTAACAAATTTGGATAAAGCATATTACATTTGGCATCAATGGAGTTTTTATAATTTATTTTACAAATTAAGACACATTAATCAAAAATTATATGACAATTTTAAACCGCATGCATTATTTGGTAATTATAATTGGAACAAAACTTTTAATATATTTTTGAAACTAAAAAAATTTAATTTGTATTGGGCAAATGTAACACATAAAGAAATTTACTTGAAACTAAAAGAACTTTCAAGTAAAAAAACTGAAATTACTAGTCTAAATAAAAAAGTTATTCCATGGAACAATATTTTATGTAATAATAAAAAATTTAAACACAAGATTAACAATAAAGAACGGGAAACAATTTATAGAACTGCTCATAACACCTTTAAATGGAAACAAAATAATATTTGTAAATTTTGTGGTAAATCCTGCAATACAATTGAACATATATTAATTTATTGTGAACCAGTTCAAATAATTTGGCAAAAATATGAAAAATTGATTTTGAAAAATAAAAATATTCAAATAAAGTTAAATAAAGATAATATTTTGTTTAATTTTTTTGAATGTAATTTTTCAAAATTATTTATAATTATGAAAGATTTAACATTTCTAAAAATGAAACTAATTGAAAAAAAAAAAGAACTAGACCAATATCCAATTGATAATTGGGATAACCTAAAATTTCAAAAATATTTATTAGAAATTATTAATACAAAACATAAAGAGTCTAAAATTTAATCAGATCCAAAAATTAATTATAGATATCATCATGAAACAATGATATCTATAAAAATGATTGTTAACTATTTTTCCAATTTGTGTGGTGATCTATTGGAATCAAATGTCTTATTATAAACAACATTATTAAATGATGTTGTTTATAATTTATAATTTAATGATAAGATTGTAACTATGAATTTTTAAGTGTATGTGCATTGATGTTTTAACACGAAAATGTGGATATTGTAAACCTTTTATATTAATGTAGAGTCTATTATATGATATACCCTACATTAAGAGAACTATTAAAACTATATAATTTATTTTAAATGTCACTATAAAATAATATTGTTTATATTTATAATTTTTTTTTTTTTTTTCTTCTCACTATATAAAATGCAATTTTATATTAATGGAGGGTCTTGTGTAATATAACCCCTCCATTGATAAACTGTTTTATTATGTAATTGTTGTACTGCTGTATATGGATTACAATATTCTCTATCCTTTTTACTTCTTTTTGGTCTTTAATAGTATAATTGTATCTATTTGTATGTAGTGTTTTTTTTCATTGACTATATTAAATGAAATTCTATATTAATGGAGGGTTTTGTGTAATATAACCCCACCTTTGATAAATTGTTTATCATATGATTATCGTATTGCTGTATATAGATTGTAATGTTATGTACTATCTTTAATTCTTTTTAATCTTTAATGGTATAATTGTGTGTAGGTGTATATAATATTTTTTCTTTTCACTATCTATAATGTAATTTTATATTAATGGAGGGTCTTATGTAATATGGCCCCTCCATTAATAAACTGTTTATTGATTGTTGTAAGATTGTTGTGTAATTGTAAATATATTGTGTAATTGTATTTAATTTGATTGTAATTTCTTTTCTTTTTGCTATACAAAGTGTAATTTTATGTTAATGGAGGGTCTTGTGTAATATGGCCCCTCCATTAATAAACTGTTTATTGATTATTGTAAGATTATTGTGTAATTGTAAATATATTGTGTAACTGCATTTAATTTGATTGTAATTTCATTTCTTTTTACTATACAAAATGTAATTTTATATTAATGGAGGGTCTTGTGTAATATAACCCCTCCATTAATAAACTGTTTTATTGTTTAATTGTTGTATTATTGTATATAGATTGTAATATTCTGTATCCTTTTTATTTTATTTTTTTTTTTTAGTCTTTAATAGTATAATTGTATTTATTTATATGTAATATTTTTCCATTCACTATATAAAAGAAATTTTATATTAATGGAGGATTTTATGTAATATAGCCCCTCCTTTAATAAATTATTTGTCGTATGATTGTTGTATTGCTGTATATAGATTGTAATATGGTGTACTATCTCTAATTCTTTTTAATCTTTAATAGTATGATTATATGTAATTGTATGTAATACCTTTTCTTTTCACTATATATAGTGTGTTTTTATATTAATGGAGGATCTTAAATAATATTGCCCCTCCATTAATAAAATGTTTATTGATTATTGTATATAGATTATAATATTATGTATCATTTTTAAATCTTCTTAATCTCTATTTTATATTATCCCTTTCATTATGCATATCTTAATTTGTTTTAATGAAGGATTTAACCTGACATGGGCCCTTTATTGACAAAATATGGAGAGGAGAGAGAAGGGAAGAACAAGAAGAATAAATTGCTGTTCTCTGTATTAAGATTTATATAATAGTGTAATGTAACTGTATTTTTGGGCTTTTAATTGTATTTGAATAAACATATCATTTGTTTCATTATACAAAATGTAATTTTGCATTAATGGAGGGTCTTATATAGAATGGCCCCTCCATTAATAAACTATAATATTGGTGAAATATAAATAAACAAATGATATATGTTGCTCTCTTTTCAAACTAAATTAGAAAATTAATTGAATCTTTCTAATTACATATATGCATAATTCATATACATACATTTGAAAAACCTAATAAACTTTTATTACACTCTAGTTCAAAATTTTTTTTTTTTTTTTTTATTAGCACATTACCTAACATACACACTCACACACACACACACATACACACACACATACACATACTCATACTCACTCACAATAATTTCATACACCATTACACTTTCACTTTCACTTATAAAAATTTATCTGCACTCACATGCACTACAGATTGGCACTTTTGTGTATGTGTTAAAGTAAATTGTCGTGTTTCCATGTGAAAAGAAAAGAAAAAAAGAAGGAAGAATCGAAGAAATACAACTGCCAGCAAGTGGAAGTGGATTAGAACGAGATACAAAAAGATTGCAATCTCTCATACAAAAAGCTTAAAATAAATCCAACTTACTCCCGAATTAACAGAGAATATTTTTATTAATGGATCTATTAAAAATATGAAGATTATCAAAGTGGTCCTTCCTAGATACAATGCTCTGAAAACACGGTTTACCCTTCCAAATTGAAAAATATCCAAATCTTGCAAAGGAACTATGGACTTAAAAATAATACTGTAAATAAATTGGAACATTATATAAAAACTTTTTAAATAATAAATATTTAGTTACCAAAGCCAATTGATCATTATAAATAGTTAAATAATTATGTGAATCGGTAAATCAAACAACCTTTACATAAATTAGATTGATTGTATTTGTAATGTTGCTTATTTATTTTAAATTTTTGTTTTGTTGCATTGGTTTTAATAAAAAAAAAAAAAAAACGTCTTGCTTTGAGACGATTTTTTTTCTTAAAATAAGGGAAAACCTATCTCCAAACGCTCCCTAGCTAATAAACAGAAAGGACGAAAGCGCGTTATTGCGTCACTGCCATGCGTACGATCAATTCCCTCTTCGGTCGTTCGACTGTGTCACTGCTGGTGCGACCGGCAAAAGGCTTTGTTGTTAAAAAAAAAAAAACAAAGCTGATCTGCTCACACATGCAAGTAAGCATTCGAACAGCTAGAGCAGCGAACCTGTGTCCTGCTGATCACGAGTCAGTTGGACTGACGTGCTTCGTGCCTTTTTTCGGCGTACAAGAAATCGAAGCTTACACATGCAAGTAAGCATTCGAAGAGCTAGAGCAGCGAACCTGTGTCCTGCTGATCACGAGTCAGTTGCTTAGCACATGAGCTATTTCGACTCACGTGCGTCGGGCCTTTTTTCGGCGTACAAGAAATCGAAGCGAAGAAATCGTCTGCGATCGACATCAACTCGCCAAAGCCACTCGTGCGTGAAAAGAGCACAGAGCAAGCGAGCTTGACGTGATGCACGTGCAACGATAAGATCCGGCTGCGCTTCGATCTTTATCGTTTCTCGGCTCTCAAGAGCTAAGATCAAGTGTAGTATCTGTTCTTCTCAGTTTAATACCTGGGACGCCCAGCATCGCTGGGCTCTATGTATTAATCGTATGTTTGAACAGGGGGTGACGATTCAAAGCTCGCTTTGTCGCACCCGCGGGTTGTCCCGGTATTGCAGTACCTCCGGGTTCGGCCCACGCTCGCTCTGGCGAGTATCTTATCTGCCATGCATTCGAACAAGAGGAAAAACCAGTACAGCTAGAAAAGAGAGACAATTATTGCAAGCGGTGCGTGAAAAAAGAAAACCACAAGAATTGAGCGATTGCCAACGAAAGAGGTGCCAACTAGCAACGACGCCAACTCATACTTACCTGACGAGGGTCTACACCGTGATCACGTAGGCGGTGGGCCCAGGGCGAGGCCCGGCCATTGCACTTCGGCCGGGTTGACCCCTGCGATTATCCCAAATGTGGATAACTCGGTCGTATAATTTCTGTTAGTGGAGACTGCGTTCGCGCTATCCCCGAATCTCGAATCAATCGCATGCAGGCAGACAGGCAGGCAAGCATGCAAGCAAGCATGCAAGCAAGCAAGCAGCGACAAGCAGCTCTAAGAGAGCCAATCAAATCGATTCGAATTTACCGCCGCCCAGCGGCCAAACTGCGAGCAGAAGCAACGAAAATCCGGCAAGCTTGAAGTGATTCGCTTGGGATAAGTTCGACGAGCGAGCTTCGAAGGCATTCTATTTGAATAAGGTAAGATTGACTGAAGGTCATCTAAGGTATTTAAATAGCGTTGTTACTGTTGTGTATATATTGAAAAGGTAAGTTTTTGATTGTAATAAATTTTGTTTATTAAACTTTCTTGATTATCGTTGTTAGTTGAGTAATAAATTTGTAAGTAGTTGTATAGAGTGTTAATTTTATGTTTATTGAGTAGTATAGTTTGTTGTTTGTTAAGTAGTATAATTGTGCAATTGTAAGGTAAGTTTTTGATTTCTTGTTGTAATATAAAATTGAGATTCCTGTTATTTATAGTTTGTAGTGTATAAAATTGTATATATTTTGTTGTTGTGCTTAATTTAGTGTAAATTGTTAAAAAAGTAAATTTTGTTATAATAATAATAATAATACTGTAATTGTTTTTTTGCCCTCCTTTATAAAAGTTGTAATAGTGTTTAAAATTGTGTAAAATATCTTGTAGTGTATAATTTTGTGTACTTCGTAAATAGTATTGTATTGTATACAATTATTTTTGCATCTTATTATAAATAATTTAGTAAACAACTTAATATCTTGTTAAAGTTTGTTTGATTGTTAATAATTGCTAATTAAAATTAAAAATGTTTTTGTACTTAACAAGAAGCTTAATTATCAAAATCAATGGAATTGTGGATCCATCATTGGATCAAGTCATTTATGCGTTTAAAGAGAAATTGGCTGAATTCCAAGAGAGAATTGAAGGGATTAGAATGTACAATTTTAAAGAAAAAAAATACTTGATCACATTCCAACTAGCTGACAACCCAATGATGGGTGAAGCCAAAGACATAGTCCATGCACTATGCTCTGATGGTTACACCACGAAAGACGGAGTTACAATCCTAAGTGAAATACCTCAACAACCATCGGACATGATAACATTGTACCCGGTACCATTCGAAATGACAGAGACCCATCTGAGCACATTGGAAAAACGTGGATGGGGTAAAATAGAGAAAATAAATTTTGGAAAACTGAAGCATTATCAGAATATTAAGAACGGATATGTCAATATATTCATCAAGGATCCAAACTATCTACCAATACAAAATCAGGTTAATATAATGGGCCACTGGTTGTCAGTCACCACCCCATATAATCGACACCTTCCAATGTGTCGATTTTGTAAAATAAGAGGGCATGAAATTGAAACATGCCCAAAATTGCAAAAAAAATATGAAAAAAAAGAGAAAGAAGACTTAAAAGAAAAAAGAATTGAAACAAATAATTCAACTAAAAAGGAAACAATGTTCTCAGAAATACCAATAATTGACTTCATTATTCCAACCAGAAAAAGAAGTAAAAATCAAAATAGCCAAATCAATACAAGCACACCAAAAAGAAAAAAGAAAAGAAACCACACTGCAAGAAGTCTTAGCTTCAATAAAAGTGATACAGAAGATGAAGAAGAAATTAATAAAAAACAAAACCTAAAAACATCATCCAACACAACCAAAACTAATATAAATAAAGAAGAAGAATTATCATTATCAACAACAACAACATCATCATCATCATCTTCTTCTTCTTCAGAAGATGAATTTCAAACTATAAATGAAGGAAAACTGATAAGTCATAGTATGACAAAAGAAAAAACAAAAGAAGAAACAGAAGAACCAAAAACAAAAAATACATCATTTAGATCATATAAAGATGTAGTGTTGAAAAAATTATAAGTATAATTTAAAGTTATAACTGTTTGATAAATGTTTGATTAGATTTAATTAAAAATGGAACAAAAGAAAGAAGGTAAGTACTATAACTTTAACAAAATTAATATATGTTCAATTAACATAAATGGTCTAAACAACAAACTAAATTCAATTCAAAACTTAATACAAAACAATTACATTGACATAATGTGCATACAAGAAACACATGAAATTGATAGATCAAATTTGGAAAACTGGGCCAAAATTTATAATTATACAGTCTATGTTAACCAAAACTATGATATACCACAATTAAGACATGCTAATGAAGGCACTGCAGTTATAATATCAAAAAAAATTAAGGATAATTTTGTAATTGAAGAGGAACTAATATATAAAAATAGAATACAAGCCATAAATTTACATAATGAAAATGAAAATTTATTAATATATAATTGTTACTTTTATAACAAAATTTATGAAAGACTTCAACTAATTGAAGTCCTCCAAAAAAAATTGGAGCGTAACAAAAATAATTTGATTCTATTGGGAGATTTTAACTTTGTTGAAAATAAATTTAATACTAAAAACCAACATTTATTTAAACTAACAAAAGATAAATTAGCATTCAAAAAGCTAAAAGAAAAAAATGATTTTATTGATATATTCAGGGAAAAAAATTTCAATAAGAAAAAATTATTTACATATATCAATAAAAAAGGAGCAACTCGTATAGACAGAATATATATTAGTTCCGCTTTAAAAGTAAAGGTTGAAAATTTCCAATATTATCCAACAATTAATACGGACCACATTATGATGCCTTTAATTTCTTTAAAATATTTAACTAAAATAAGATGGGGTAAAGGGATTTATAAATTAAATAATTCAATTCTGAAATTAAACTATGTTCAAAATGAGATATATTACATTTGGCAAATACACAAAAAAAGCAAGTTACATTTCCCTAATTTGAATGATTGGTGGGAAAAAGGAAAACGTTTATTGAAAGAATGCTTTAAAAACTTATCAATTGAAGTCAATAAAAGCAATCAAAATGAAATAATGTCTATTAACAACAAAATTTCTCTACTTTTACAAGAAAATTTAGAACAAAATAAATTAGAAATTGCTTCTCTAAAATCTAAACTTGAAAAATTATATAATATCAAAAATGAAGGTGCACGAATCCGAGCTAGATTAAAAAACATTGAAAATGAAATTCCAGATAAATTTTTTTTTGAAACAGAAAAAGAAAATGGGAAAAAAACTCTTTATTCAAACTAAAAAATGAAAATAACCAAATTCTGTTGAAACCATATGAGATCCTTAAAGAAACAAAAAAATTTTATAAAAATCTATGGGGAATTAACAATTTTGAAAATGAAAATGAACAAAATGATTATTTAAATTTTCTAGATCAAATAAAATTTGAGCAGGAAAATTTAACTGAAATAAATAAATTTATTAATGAAAAAGAAATTGAAATAGCAATCGACTCACTAAACAGTGATGCTACTCCTGGCTCAGATGGACTGAGTGCAGATTTTTACAAAATTTTTAAAAAAATTATATTAACAGATTTATCTGAACTATTTAATAACATATTTCTAAAAGGCAAAATGCCCAAAACAATGAGAGAAGCAATTGTTAAACTTTTATATAAAAAAAATGATCATCAAAATATTAAAAATTGGAGACCAATATCCTTATTAAACACAGATTACAAAATTTTAAGTAAAATTATTGTAAATAGATTAATTCCAATTTTTGAAAATTTTATATTACCACAACAATGTACTGGGTTACCTGGTAGAAGAATTGAAAATATTCATTATAACATACAAACATTATTAGAATTAGCTAATCAAAAAAATGAAGACATAGTAATAATGTCAATTGACTTCGAAAAAGCATTCGACCAAATTTCTCACCAATTTATTTTTAAAATTATGGAAAAATTAAGACTTGGAAAAATTATAATTGGATTTACTAAATTATTATATAAAGATATTTTTTCAAAAATAGAAATTAATGGTGCATTAACAAAAAAAATTAGGATTAAAAGAGGTATCAGACAAGGATGCCCTTTAAGCATGTTACTATTCATAATCTGCACAGATATTTTAACAAGAAAAATTATTAAAAATGACAAAATTAAAGGTATCACTTTTCAAAAAGTAAATTTTAAAATCGCCCAATATGCGGACGATACAACCTTTGCTTTTAAACAAATTGATGAAATTAAAATTATCCTTAATGAGTTAAAATTATTTGCAACCTTTTCTGGATTGAAAATCAATGCAGAAAAGACTCAAATATTAACAACATCTATTCAATCTAAAAGTAAAATTACTAATGAATACCCACTTTTCAGAATACAAGATAATTTAAAAATACTCGGAATAACTTTTTATTTGAAACCTGAAAATAATATTAAAAACTGGTTACACATAATACCAAAAATGAAAGCAATTATTCAAAAACACCAAAATAGAAATCTGACAATTTATGGAAAAAATCAAATTATAAAAACTCTAATAATACCATTAACAATCAACATAGCAAGAATTTTTCCTCCAACTCAAAATATTATTAAAGAAATAAACAGTGTAATATTCAATTATTTATGGTTAAATTATCCATATAAGCAACTAGCAAGAAAAAAGCTAATTGCTGAAAAACAAAAAGGGGGAATTAGTATGATAGATATCGAAAGTAAATTCAGCACATGCTTTGTTGAAAAAATTAAATTCTTAACAAAATTAGATAAAGCATATTATATTTGGCATCAATGGAGTTTTTATAATTTGTTCTATAAATTAAGACATATTAACCAAAACTTATTTGAAAACTTTAAACCACATGCACTATATGGAAATTCAACTTGGAATAAAACTTTTAACATTTTTATTAAATTGAAAAAATTTGATTTGAATTGGTCTAATATAACACACAAAGAAATATACTTGAACTTAAAAAAACTTTCAAGTAAAAAAACTGAAATTTTCAGTTTAAAAAAAAAAGTTATTTCTTGGAACCAAATTTTATGTAATAATAAAAAATTGAAATACCAAATTAACAATAAAGAACGTGAAACAATTTATAAAATTGCTCATAATGCACTAAAATGGCAACAAAATAATATTTGTAAATTTTGTGGTAAAACAACCAACACAATTGAACATATATTAATTTACTGTGAACCTATAAAAAAAATTTGGCAAGAATATGAAAAATTAATTAAAAATAATCAAAATATCCAAATTAAACTGAATAAAAGATAATATTTTATATAATTTTTTCGATTTGAACCTTCCAAAATTAACTACAATAATAAAAGATCTAACATTCTTAAAAATGAATATAATTAAACAAAAAAAAGAATTAGATGAACAGAAAATTTATAACTGGAATAATTCAAAATTCCAGAAACATTTATTAGAAATTATAAATACAAAACACAAAGAATCGAAAAGTGAAACAGATCCAAAAATTAATTATAGATAACATTATAAATTAATGATATCTATAAAATTTAAAGGAAATTTATTTTCCTAATTTAAATTAATAATCATTTCATTTGCAAATACTATGTTTATTGAATATTATATCACTTCTCTTAAATTATTGTAATATGCCTTTTGTACTATGCTTATCGTATTGAAATATCATGATCACTGTATTATGCTTTACTATAACAGGATCATCGTATTAAATTGTTACACTTATTGTATTATTGTAGGCTTTATTGTAATATGTGTATTGTAATTAATTTTTATTCTTATTGTATTATGCTCTATTTTAATTGCTTTTCTCATATTATATTGTTATGTTAATTGTATTTTATTAAAGTATTAATTATTGTGCCATTTAAGTTATTGTATTATGATTATTATAATTAACTATTATGTTCTTTATTCTACTGTATTATGAATATTGTATTTAATCATTATGTAAATATTGTACAGTACATATCAAAATGATAACAACATTTATTAGTGATATTTGGTTTTCTTTGAAAGAATGCCCTCCATTAAGAAACTAAAATTGTGTAAATATTAGAACCAATGTTTTATTATGAACAGCACTATGGACTAATGTTGTTCGTAATTTGTAATGGTATGTTGGGATTGCAATTATAATTTTATAAAAATATATGTATCAATATTTAACATAAAAATGTATTTAATTGTATAAATTTTAACTTCTATATATATTAATGTAGGGTGTATTATAGGATATACCCTACATTAATAAAATCTATGAAAGTTAATTAATCTATTATAAATAACATTATGAAATAATGTTGTTTATATAACTGTTATAATATTAATTTTTTATCTGTAATTTGCTATTAAATCCATTATAATGTCCATGTTACTAAATTATATTTAATGTATTATTTATTTCTATTTAATTGTATATAATAATCTTATTCTTTTGTAATTTTATGTTAATGGAGGGTCTTATGTCATATAACCCCTCCATTAATAAACTTTTGTATGCATTTCCATATAAATGTATGTAATTGTAATTTTTTGTGGTCTTTTTATATTGCTGAAGAGTTTTTGTAGAAGGTGCCCTTAAAATTAATAAATTATAAATGAGAAATTATTGAATTCAAATGATTAATTATAAACAATATTAAAATAGTAATATTGTTTATAATTTTATATTAAGATTTGTAATTAATATTTTTTCATACATTTAATTTAATTAACCGCATATAATTGTATATATTGTAATCTCTATAAAAATTGGAGGGTCTATTATAAAATAAGCCCTACATTAAGAAATTACAATATAAAATCTATTCAATTCATATAATTTGTGAAATGGTACTGTTTATGTATAATGTATATATGGTTTTTATCTTTTAAAAGTATATTATGATAGAATTTATTCTAATGTTTGTAGTATGGAACAGCTTTTTTTAGTTAATTTGTGTGTACAAAAAAAAAATTAATGGAATTTTCATTTACTATTATGTTATTAAATTGTGTTTTGCATATAATGTACTATAAAACATTGTAATGCTTGTATATCATTTTAACCCATAACACAGATACTTATAAACATATAATTAAACTTAATTACATTTTAACCAGAGTTGTCATGTATTAACACATTATATACCTGCATACACATACGCACAAGTGCACACACACACACACACACACACACACACACACACAAGTGCACACATACACACACACTCACACCCTCACCCACACACATACATACACACATTTTTTTTTCTTTCTCACCTATACACTTGCACCATCAACTATTTGGCGTAGGTAAAGAATACGGACCCCCCGGGTCTCTTTAAGAAGAGACCGTAACTGTTGTTTGTCGGTGAAACTAACCCGGAACCTCCTATTCGCTATTGCCTCCTAGTGCTGTAGGGGAGGAGGTTCCGGGTTAGTTTAGACCCTTAAATTATTTTTACAAGGGGGGTCCGTATTCTTTACCTACGCCACGGTCTCTTCTTAAAGAGACCCGGGGGGTCCGTATTCTTTACCTACGCCAACTATTTAATATATATGCACTCACATACAATGCAGAATTGCACGTTTTAACTGCACTATGTTTATGTAAATTGAAAACTTAAATGTATGTATTATGGACACTTAAATAAAAATCATAAACTTCTATATCGAATTTCTATATGAACTTCTACTGCTATATCTGTTATATTTTGTCTATTATCCTCTATATAATGTAACTATAAATAGACTACAATATTAAAATATATTAAAGAAGAAAGAAGAATGAAATCTATGGCTATATTTGCATAAATCGACAGAATCCATTGTAATACTAATTTGCATCAACTAATTTAAATACTTACAATATGTAAAACAGGATACATAAACAACACGCCAAACTGATACTCGTGTTGCCAAATTTTTTTGACTACTCCAAACGAAGATATTTTGAAATGTAAACTGAATCGAAACGACTCTGTAATTGGAGACTGCAAATACTATCTAATGAAACTTTGCAATAATACAAGACTTGAAAATTTTCGTCAATAGAATATCTTCATTGTGGCATGGAGGAACTATGGTGCTCTTTAAGACTGAACACAGCCTCAAGTATGACGCCTACAAAAAAAGGACAAAAAAAATAATAATTATATATATATATATCCTTGAAAAAAGAATCACCAGAAGTTGAAATGTTATTGAATCTGAATCAAATGAACTGAAAATTGGCAAATCGACCCACAAAACCAAATATTCTCTGTTAATAATATAAATGTGTAAAATGACGTTTGCTTCTTTTTCTTTTATGCAATTTTATCCTTTTTAATAAAAAAAAAAAAAAAAAAAAAAACGTCTTGCTTTGAGACGATTTTTTTTCTTGAAAACCTATCTCCAAACGCTCCCAGCTAATAAACAGAAAGGACGAAAGCGCGTTATTGCGTCACTGCCATGCGTGCGATCAATTCCCTCTTCGGTCGTTCGACTGTGTCACTGCGGCTGCGGCCGCCAAAAAGCTTTGTAGTTAAAAAAAAAAAAAAAAAAAAGCTGATCTGCTCACACATGCAAGTAAGCATTCGAACAGCTAGAGCAGCGAACCTGTGTCCTGCTGATCACGAGTCAGTTGCTTAGCGCATGAGCTATTTCGACTGACGTGCGTCGTGCCTTTTTTCGGCGTACAAGAAATCGAAGCGAAGAAATCGTCTGCGATCGACATCAACTCGCCAAAGCCACTCGTGCGTGAAAAGAGCACAGAGCAAGCGAGCTTGACGTGATGACGTGCAACGATAAGATCCGGCTGCGCTTCGATCTTTATCGCTTCTCGGCTCTCTAGAGCTAAGATCAAGTGTAGTATCTGTTCTTCTCAGTTTAATACCTGGGACGCCCAGCATCGCTGGGCTCTATGTATTAATCGTATGTTTGAACAGGGGGTGACGATTCAAAGCTCGCTTTGTCGCACCCGCGGGTTGTCCCGGTATTGCAGTACCTCCGGGTTCGGCTCACGCTCGCTCTGGCGAGTATCTTATCTGCCATGCATTCGAACAAGAGGAAGAACCAGTACAGCTAGAAAAGAGAGACAATTATTGCAAGCGGTGCGTGAAAAAAGAAAACCACAAGAATTGAGCGATTGCCAACGAAAGAGGTGCCAACTAGCAACGACGCCAACTCATACTTACCTGACGAGGGTCTACACCGTGAGCACGTAGGCGGTGGGCCCAGGGCGAGGCCCGGCCATTGCACTTCGGCCGGGTTGACCCCTGCGATTATCCTAAATGTTGATAACTCGGTCGTATAATTTCTGTTAGTGGGGACTGCGTTCGCGCTATCCCCGAATCTCGAATCAATCGCATGCAGGCAGACAGGCAGGCAAGCATGCAAGCAAGCAAGCATGCAAGCAAGCAAGCATGCAAGCAAGCAAGCAAGCAAGCAAGCAAGCAAGCAAGCAGCGACAAGCAGCTCCAAGAGAGCCAATCAAATCGATTCGAATTTACCGCCGCCCAGCGGCCAAACTGCGAGCAGAAGCAACGAAAATCCGGCAAGCTTGAAGTGATTCGCTTGGGATAAGTTCGACGAGCGAGCTTCGAAGGCATTCTATTTGAATAAGGTAAGTTGACGTCTTGCTTTGAGACGATTTTTTTTCTTAAAATAAGGGAGAACGCGAGAAAACCTATCTCCAAACGCTCCCTAGCTAATAAACAGAAAGGACGAAAGCGCGTTATTGCGTCACTGCCATCCATGCGTGCATGCATGCATCAATTCCCTCTTCGGTCGTTCGACTGTGTCACTGCTGCTGCGGCCGCCAAAAGGCTTTGTTGTTAAAAAAAAAACAAAAAACAAAGCTGATCTGCTCACACATGCAAGTAAGCATTCGAACAGCTAGAGCAGCGAACCTGTGTCCTGCTGATCACGAGTCAGTTGCTCAGCGCATGAGCTATTTCGACTGACGTGCTTCGTGCCTTTTTCGGCGTACAAGAAATCGAAGCTTACACATGCAAGTAAGCATTCGAACAGCTAGAGCAGCGAACCTGTGTCCTGCTGATCACGAGTCAGTTGCTTAGCGCATGAGCTATTTCGACTGACGTGCGTCGGGCCTTTATTCGGCGTACAAGAAATCGAAGCGAAGAAATCGTCTGCGATCGACATCAACTCGCCAAAGCCACTCGTGCGTGAAAAGAGCACAGAGCAAGCGAGCTTGACGTGATGGACGTGCAACGATAAGATCCGGCTGCGCTTCGATCTTTATCGCTTCTCGGCTCTCAAGAGCTAAGATCAAGTGTAGTATCTGTTCTTCTCAGTTTAATACCTGGGACGCCCAGCATCGCTGGGCTCTATGTATTAATCGTATGTTTGAACAGGGGGTGACGATTCAAAGCTCGCTTTGTCGCACCCGCGGGTTGTCCCGGTATTGCAGTACCTCCGGGTTCGGCCCACGCTCGCTCTGGCGAGTATCTTATCTGCCATGCATTCGAACAAGAGGAAGAACCAGTACAGCTAGACAGAAAGACAATTATTGCAAGCGGTGAAAAACAGAAAACCACAAGAATTGAGCGATTGCCAACGAAAGAGGTGCCAAATAGCAACGACGCCAACTCATACTTACCTGACGAAGGTCTACACCGTGATCACGTAGGCGGTGGGCCCAGGGCGAGGCCCGGCCATTGCACTTCGGCCGGGTTGACCCCTGCGATTATCCCAAATGTGGATAACTCGGTCGTATAATTTCTGTTAGTGGGGACTGCGTTCGCGCTATCCCCGAATCTCGAATCAATCGCATGCAGACAGACAACCAAGTAATTCTCTTAGACCTTTTTTATTGAACTTCTAATCCAAAATTAATCTATCAAAGTTTTAAAATGACTACCAAAAAGAACTCTCTTCTTTTTAAAATCACTTTGGAAAACGATAAAAAGGAATTCCAAATTAATGAATTTATTGACTTTTTCCTAGAAGGAGGACTTTTCGAATCCTATCTGAACGAAATTTACGGAATTGCTACTCACAACTTTAATCTCAATATTTTTAACGTAACTTTCAAGGAAACCACAGCTAAATCAACAATTGAAGATTTATACGACACCTTCAAGGAACCACAACAAATTACAATAAAAGATGAAATCAATTGCTCCATTCAAATTAACAGACCGCTTGGTTACCGGCAGCTAATCACTCTCTACCCAATGCCCTTCGATGTAAACTTTGATCAAATAAAGGCAATCACTACGAAATGGGGAAACTTGAAAAACTTTGAATTTGGCCGACACAAAAAATGTCCACTAATCCATAACTCCTACCTCCACCTCTATATAGAAAACTTTAACCATAAAGAAATACCGGACCAATTTGTTTTTAGAAATCGATTTATTGCCGTAAACGTAGATGGTGAACCAATTAAAACCCGCTGTAACTACTGCAAAAAAACTGATCATCTCATAGAAGATTGCCCCTTTAAAACCCTCCCTAAAAACAACCAACCTTCCAACCCTCTACCCCAACCTAAGCAAACGTATGCTAAAACTATAACTTCAACCCCTAAACGACCTCAACCCCCTATCCTCCACCCCTCAACCCAAGTCAAACTTGTTAAACAAAATATAAAAAAAAACACCCAAAACTTCCCCCCCCTCAGCCAAAACCCCACCCCCCAAACAAAAGAAGAAGAAAAACTAAACCTCAACCCAAACCTTTCATCCCTCAACATTACCGAAGAAGAAGCAATCAAATCCTTTGATGAAACCCAATTTGCTAAAATGCCCCTACCCTCTACCTCAAAACCAATCTCTCTCCAAACCCCCCCCCCTATAAATGATTCTTTATCACAAAAAAGAAAATTATCCCCCTCCCCCTCCTCTTCCCAATCTTCCTCCATCTCAATTGAACTTAAACCCAGAAAAAAGAAAACAAATACAAAAGAAAAATATAGAAAAAATAGTATTTAATTTTTTTATTAGTAGTATAAAAATTTAACTGTTATTATGTATTATTTATAAACTTTTAATAATTATTGTGCTGTTTTATGAAGTTCGACAATGAAGGTAAGTCCTCCCTTTCTCACTTTCTTATTAAACCCATTTTTTCTATCTCTTACAACACTACATTTTCGTCCCAAAACAACACAAATTCGAATCCCATGTTTCTTTTACTTTATTTTTAAGTAACCTTTTCTTCACTTCTTCTTGTTTACTTATGCACTTTTCCTACATACACCTTGAGTCAATTCAATTATTAATCTCTTTCCATGCACTATATCCTTATGTATTAAATAAAATTCCCTATTATGCAAATAAATTTCGGATCCTTAAATATTAACGGATTTAATAAATCAACAGATGAACTTGCGCACTTTATTTTTAAACACAACATACACGTCACATTTATACAGGAAACTCACACGATACAACACCAACAACTATCACACTTTCAACATCGACACACCCTTCTTGCCTATCCTAACTCTGACCACTCACTTACACCTACAATTGCACATAAACAAGGAACACTTACACTTATAAATAACAAACATTTACATCTAAATCCACAAACGATCTCGTCACAAATAATCCTTTCTAATTACATCCAATCTATTTCCTTCACCCTATCCAATCTAAATTATACCCTTATTAATTGCTACCTCCCCTCCGGAAAAACCTCTACCCAAACTTCGAATCGTATTAAAGCCATAAAAACCCTAACCTCTTACCTTCACACCTTGGACTTCAAAACAAATTCTTAATTATTGCAGGTGATTTTAATCTAGTTTTAAACCCTTTTGACAGAACCGGACATTACACCCCCAATACTAATGACAAAATATTATTTCAAAATATCCTTACCCAATTTGACCTTTCTGACTCTTACCGCTACCTTTATCCCAATTCCCGAACCTACTCCTTTTCCCGTACCTGTCCAATATCTAGACTTGACCGTATTTATATTTCCTCACCTCTTCTTCCTCAAATAACACACTCCTCATACCATCACATATCTTTTTCAGACCACAATAAAGCTCCCCTTCTTTCCCTTAAAATACCTTCAAAAACAAAGTTTAAATCTTCACACTGGAAATTGAACAACTCTATCTTTGAATCCCTCTCAATAATTCTCTATACCAACCTTTTTATCAAAAACCTTTTTCCCTCAAAAAACCCTACCCATCAACCTCTTCAATGGTGGGATCTAACTAAATTTAAACTCAAAAAATTTTTAATATTTCACTCCAAACAAATTCGAAATGAAACAAATAGTAAACAAAAAAACTTACAAAAAAATCTATTTAAAGCAAAACAATCCAATCAAAATGAAGCAATAGCCATTATATCAAATCAATTAGATCAAATAGAACAAAAGAAGAAATTAGGCACACAAATTAGATCCCGCCTTCCCCCTCTCTCAAGCATAGACGTTCCTTCCCCCCTTGCCTCAATTTTTGAAAACCTTTCCCAATCCAAATCCCTTCTTCCAACTGATTCTAACACTCCCCCTCTTAATATCCCTACAGTAAACTTTAACTCTACTAATTTTAATTCTTTTATTTCTTTCTTCAAAAACCTCTGGAAACCCTCTTCAACACTATTAAACCCCGCTATATACCTTGACACCCTAACTTCCTCAATTTCCCACGAAATTCTTCAAACTCTCCCCACCTCTCCTCTAATTACAAATAATGAAATCCGCTTTGCCATCCAAA
This sequence comes from Diplosoma virens, assembly GCA_963680785.1. NCBI lineage: Eukaryota > Metazoa > Chordata > Ascidiacea > Aplousobranchia > Didemnidae > Diplosoma > Diplosoma virens. The sequence goes on from OY796883.1 coordinate 51,475,774, forward strand.
CTCTTAATCAAAATTCTGCCCCTGGCCTTGATGGCTTTACCCCTAAACTTTACAGCTCTTTTCCTTCTCTAATACCAATTTTATGTCAAACTTTTAATAATGTCTACCTTCAAAGAAAACTATCACACTCTCAATCCCTTGCCCTTATAAAACTAATCCCAAAGATTTCCAACCCTATATCTGTAAAAGACTGGCGCCCTATTTCCCTCCTAAACACCGACTACAAAATCCTTTCTACTATCATTTCATCCCGACTCAAACCTCTACTAAATTCAGTTATTTCTCTTCATCAACAATGTGGTCTTCCAAACAGACAGATCTTCAACAACCACCTAAATATCCTCTCCGCTATAAACTATACTAACGACTCTCTTCAACCATTAGCTATACTCCAAATTGACTTTTTAAAGCCTTCGATACAATATCTCACGAATTCATTCTTTCTACTGCCTCAAAATTAGGAATTCCAGATACTCTTCTTAACTGGATTCAAATCTTTCTTTCAGACTTAACAGCCCAACTTAACCTCAACGGCTCTCTTTCCGATCCTATTTCCATTAAGTGTGGCATTCGCCAAGGATGCCCACTTAGTATGCTCCTTTTCTTAATTGGTATTGAACCTTTAACCCAAAAAATACTTTCTTCACCCAAAATCCAAGGAATCTTCATTGGTACCTCTTCTCTTAAAGTCAGTCATTATGCTGATGATCTGACCCTTTTTGTATCATCCCCTCAATCCTTTTCAACAATTCGTGAGATAATCGAAGAGTTTTCTTCTTTCTCTGGTCTAAAAATTAATCATTCCAAAACCTCCATTATCTCTAATTCCCCAAATTTGCTTTCATCTTTTCGTTCAGCCTTTCCCCAAGGTAAAACTCTTTCCTCCACTAAAATCCTTGGAATTACCTTTTCCTTTCACAAGGAAGACCTGTCTAAAAACTGGGATGACCTAATCCGTTCACTCCCCCATACCTCACTTGCTAAATTAAACCCTAAAGATTCTCTATTCTCTAAAACTCTCTCACTTAATCAACACTTTTTACCTAAAATTCTTTTTCTTTCAAGAATCATCCCTCCCTCACCTAAACACATCAAATCCCTCACCACCCTTCTATTCAAATTCCTTTGGAATTTCTCCCCTTTTGAACCCATTAAAAGATCTTCCCTCTACTTGCCCAAACCCGACGGTGGTATAGCCCTTCCTAATATTGGTCTTAAAACTTCTACCGCCTTTCTATGGAAATTTATCTATCTACTTAAAACCCCTAACCCTTTCTCATACTTTTGGATGTCCTATGCAATTTATAATATTGGAACTAAAATAATACCTATTAAACCTGAATTATATTCCAACTCCCAACCCCACCGTCCCAAACCCAACCTTCTTTGGTCCAAAACTCTTTCCTTATTCACTAAATGCTCTATCCCCTCTCATGAAATTGATCTTCTTACTTTCAAATCTCTCTACTTAACCTTACTTCAACCTGAACCTAACTCTATTCCTTTCTTAAACAATACTATCCCCCATACATGGACCCGCTTAACCCTTTTAAAACCCCGTCCATCCCTCTTCACCAACTTGGAAAAGGAAATTTCCTTCAGGACAGCATATAAAGGCTATACCTGGGGATGTTTCTTTTCCAAGCATAACTTCAAACCTCGATTTCCCAATGATTACCTATGTAAAATCTGTCTCTCTTCTACTGACGACCCTCACCATCTTTTTTTCCACTGCCCTTTTACCCGCCTTTTAATATCATACCTAGAACCCCTTCTCTCCTCCACATTAAAAAAACATACCCACCTTACAAAAGACACACTACTTTTCAACTACATAAATACAATTGGCACACCACACATTATTACAACCAAACTAGCATCACTAATTAGACTTTCCCTATTCACCCTAAGAAACCGACTCTCCTCCTTTAACAAACCTATCTCTAATTCTTCCCTTTCTGATGAAAAATATAAAATAAAAACAAAATTTAAATTCTTTCTGGAAAAACATTTTCCTGACTATCTAAAATAATTTTTTTTTCTACCTATACTTTTCTATACTCTCCCCCCAACCAAAACATCCCTTTTTTTTCTTAATCCCTCGGACTTATCTAAGCTATTTTAACTAATAAATGTATGAATAAACAGTCATATTCTACAGTGAAAATTTATATCCATTTATTTTATTTATTACCATCTTTTTCCCTTCGCCCTACCGTGATTGTTGAATAAGATTCATTTCTCGTTCCCATTTGTATCCAGATACGAATAATTAATATTTTCAAATGTATTGTATTATCATGCCTTACACGTTTTCGCACTAAGGAATAACTTTTACAAATCTCTAACCCATAGACTTACCTAAGCTGTCAACCCAAATTAACCACATGGATTAACCAATAAAAATACTTTCATTGTTTTTTTTTCAACCAATTATATTTTACATATTATTATTGCTTTTCCTCCAACCAATCATATTTTGTATAAAGGCATGTAAGTGTTGTTTTTTTTCGTCATTATATGTTTTCCAACATATATTTTATGATTTTTTTCTTCACTGCATTTGTAGTTTAGTTTTGGCTTCCCACTTTAAACATGCCCTAACTAATCGCTGTTGCTATGTGCTTCGTTCTGTCCCACGCCAGCTTTTATATCTAACTTACTTATCGTTATTAACCCCATCATTGCATCCCCCTTCACCAACCTAATTTTTTTTAAAATATATTTCACTATTGCGCTTTACACGACCTGCATCCATGTAATTAAGTCCTCTATTCGTTGTTAATTATCCTTTAAAACTTTGCTTTTGTTTTTTTTTTGTTTTGTATTTTGCTTTATGTACATACAATTTTTATTAAACGTTTTAAAAAAAAAAAAAAAAAAAAGCTTTGAGACGATTTTTTTTCTTAAAATAAGGGAGAACGCGAGAAAACCTATCTCCAAACGCTCCCTAGCTAATAAACAGAAAGGACGAAAGCGCGTTATTGCGTCACTGCCATGCGTGCGTGCATGCATGCATCAATTCCCTCTTCGGTCGTTCGACTGTGTCACTGCTGCTGCGGCCGCCAAAAGGCTTTGTTGTTAAAAAAACAAAAAAAACAAAGCTGATCTGCTCACACATGCAAGTAAGCATTCGAACAGCTAGAGCAGCGAACCTGTGTCCTGCTGATCACGAGTCAGTTGCTCAGCGCATGAGCTATTTCGACTGACGTGCTTCGTGCCTTTTTCGGCGTACAAGAAATCGAAGCTTACACATGCAAGTAAGCATTCGAACAGCTAGAGCAGCGAACCTGTGTCCTGCTGATCACGAGTCAGTTGCTTAGCGCATGAGCTATTTCGACTGACGTGCGTCGGGCCTTTTTTCGGCGTACAAGAAATCGAAGCGAAGAAATCGTCTGCGATCGACATCAACTCGCCAAAGCCACTCGTGCGTGAAAAGAGCACAGAGCAAGCGAGCTTGACGTGATGACGTGCAACGATAAGATCCGGCTGCGCTTCGATCTTTATCGCTTCTCGGCTCTCAAGAGCTAAGATCAAGTGTAGTATCTGTTCTTCTCAGTTTAATACCTGGGACGCCCAGCATCGCTGGGCTCTATGTATTAATCGTATGTTTGAACAGGGGGTGACGATTCAAAGCTCGCTTTGTCGCACCCGCGGGTTGTCCCGGTATTGCAGTACCTCCGGGTTCGGCCCACGCTCGCTCTGGCGAGTATCTTATCTGCCATGCATTCGAACAAGAGGAAGAACCAGTACAGCTAGACAGAAAGACAATTATTGCAAGCGGTGAAAAACAGAAAACCACAAGAATTGAGCGATTGCCAACGAAAGAGGTGCCAAATAGCAACGACGCCAACTCATACTTACCTGACGAGGGTCTACACCGTGATCACGTAGGCGGTGGGCCCAGGGCGAGGCCCGGCCATTGCACTTCGGCCGGGTTGACCCCTGCGATTATCCCAAATGTGGATAACTCGGTCGTATAATTTCTGTTAGTGGGGACTGCGTTCGCGCTATCCCCGAATCTCGAATCAATCGCATGCAGGCAGACAGGCAGGCAAGCAAGCAAGCAAGCAAGCAAGCAAGCAAGCAAGCAAGCAAGCAAGCAAGCAAGCAAGCAAGCAAGCAAGCAAGCAAGCAAGCAAGCAAGCAAGCAAGCAAGCAAGCAAGCAAGCAAGCAAGCAAGCAAGCAAGCAAGCAAGCAAGCAAGCAAGCAAGCAAGCAAGCAAGCAAGCAAGCAAGCAAGCAAGCAAGCAAGCAAGCAAGCAAGCAAGCAAGCAAGCAAGCAAGCAAGCAAGCAAGCAAGCAAGCAAGCAAGCAAGCAAGCAAGCAAGCAAGCAAGCAAGCAAGCAAGCAAGCAAGCAAGCAAGCAAGCAAGCAAGCAAGCAAGCAAGCAAGCAAGCAAGCAAGCAAGCAAGCAAGCAAGCAAGCAAGCAAGCAAGCAAGCAAGCAAGCAAGCAAGCAAGCAAGCAAGCAAGCAAGCAAGCAAGCAAGCAAGCAAGCAAGCAAGCAAGCAAGCAAGCAAGCAAGCAAGCAAGCAAGCAAGCAAGCAAGCAAGCAAGCAAGCAAGCAAGCAAGCAAGCAAGCAAGCAAGCAAGCAAGCAAGCAAGCAAGCAAGCAAGCAAGCAAGCAAGCAAGCAAGCAAGCAAGCAAGCAAGCAAGCAAGCAAGCAAGCAAGCAAGCAAGCAAGCAAGCAAGCAAGCAAGCAAGCAAGCAAGCAAGCAAGCAAGCAAGCAAGCAAGCAAGCAAGCAAGCAAGCAAGCAAGCAAGCAAGCAAGCAAGCAAGCAAGCAAGCAAGCAAGCAAGCAAGCAAGCAAGCAAGCAAGCAAGCAAGCAAGCAAGCAAGCAAGCAAGCAAGCAAGCAAGCAAGCAAGCAAGCAAGCAAGCAAGCAAGCAAGCAAGCAAGCAAGCAAGCAAGCAAGCAAGCAAGCAAGCAAGCAAGCAAGCAAGCAAGCAAGCAAGCAAGCAAGCAAGCAAGCAAGCAAGCAAGCAAGCAAGCAAGCAAGCAAGCAAGCAAGCAAGCAAGCAAGCAAGCAAGCAAGCAAGCAAGCAAGCAAGCAAGCAAGCAAGCAAGCAAGCAAGCAAGCAAGCAAGCAAGCAAGCAAGCAAGCAAGCAAGCAAGCAAGCAAGCAAGCAAGCAAGCAAGCAAGCAAGCAAGCAAGCAAGCAAGCAAGCAAGCAAGCAAGCAAGCAAGCAAGCAAGCAAGCAAGCAAGCAAGCAAGCAAGCAAGCAAGCAAGCAAGCAAGCAAGCAAGCAAGCAAGCAAGCAAGCAAGCAAGCAAGCAAGCAAGCAAGCAAGCAAGCAAGCAAGCAAGCAAGCAAGCAAGCAAGCAAGCAAGCAAGCAAGCAAGCAAGCAAGCAAGCAAGCAAGCAAGCAAGCAAGCAAGCAAGCAAGCAAGCAAGCAAGCAAGCAAGCAAGCAAGCAAGCAAGCAAGCAAGCAAGCAAGCAAGCAAGCAAGCAAGCAAGCAAGCAAGCAAGCAAGCAAGCAAGCAAGCAAGCAAGCAAGCAAGCAAGCAAGCAAGCAAGCAAGCAAGCAAGCAAGCAAGCAAGCAAGCAAGCAAGCAAGCAAGCAAGCAAGCAAGCAAGCAAGCAAGCAAGCAAGCAAGCAAGCAAGCAAGCAAGCAAGCAAGCAAGCAAGCAAGCAAGCAAGCAAGCAAGCAAGCAAGCAAGCAAGCAAGCAAGCAAGCAAGCAAGCAAGCAAGCAAGCAAGCAAGCAAGCAAGCAAGCAAGCAAGCAAGCAAGCAAGCAAGCAAGCAAGCAAGCAAGCAAGCAAGCAAGCAAGCAAGCAAGCAAGCAAGCAAGCAAGCAAGCAAGCAAGCAAGCAAGCAAGCAAGCAAGCAAGCAAGCAAGCAAGCAAGCAAGCAAGCAAGCAAGCAAGCAAGCAAGCAAGCAAGCAAGCAAGCAAGCAAGCAAGCAAGCAAGCAAGCAAGCAAGCAAGCAAGCAAGCAAGCAAGCAAGCAAGCAAGCAAGCAAGCAAGCAAGCATGCATGCATGCATGCAAGAAACCAAGCAAGCAGCGACAAGCAGCTCCAAGAGAGCCAATCAAATCGATTCCAATTTACCGCCGCCCAGCGGCCAAACTGCGAGCAGAAGCAACGAAAATCCGGCAAGCTTGAAGTGATTTGCTTGGGATAAGTTCGACGAGCGAGCTTCGAAGGCATTCTATTTGAATAAGGTAAGTTGACGTCTTGCTTTGAGACGATTTTTTTTCTTAAAATAAGGGAGAACGCGAGAAAACCTATCTCCAAACGCTCCCTAGCTAATAAACAGAAAGGACGAAAGCGCGTTATTGCGTCACTGCCATCCATGCGTGCGTGCATGCATGCATCAATTCACTGCTGCTGCGGCCGCCAAAAGGCTTTGTTGTTAAAAAAAAAACAAAAAACAAAGCTGATCTGCTCACACATGCAAGTAAGCATTCGAACAGCTAGAGCAGCGAACCTGTGTCCTGCTGATCACGAGTCAGTTGCTCAGCGCATGAGCTATTTCGACTGACGTGCTTCGTGCCTTTTTCGGCGTACAAGAAATCGAAGCTTACACATGCAAGTAAGCATTCGAACAGCTAGAGCAGCGAACCTGTGTCCTGCTGATCACGAGTCAGTTGCTTAGCGCATGAGCTATTTCGACTCACGTGCGTCGGGCCTTTTTTCGGCGTACAAGAAATCGAAGCGAAGAAATCGTCTGCGATCGACATCAACTCGCCAAAGCCACTCGTGCGTGAAAAGAGCACAGAGCAAGCGAGCTTGACGTGATGGACGTGCAAAGATAAGATCCGGCTGCGCTTCGATCTTTATCGCTTCTCGGCTCTCAAGAGCTAAGATCAAGTGTAGTATCTGTTCTTCTCAGTTTAATACCTGGGACGCCCAGCATCGCTGGGCTCTATGTATTAATCGTATGTTTGAACAGGGGGTGACGATTCAAAGCTCGCTTTGTCGCACCCGCGGGTTGTCCCGGTATTGCAGTACCTCCGGGTTCGGCCCACGCTCGCTCTGGCGAGTATCTTATCTGCCATGCATTCGAACAAGAGGAAGAACCAGTACAGCTAGACAGAAAGACAATTATTGCAAGCGGTGAAAAACAGAAAACCACAAGAATTGAGCGATTGCCAACGAAAGAGGTGCCAACTAGCAACGACGCCAACTCATACTTACCTGACGAGGGTCTACATCGTGATCACGTAGGCGGTGGGCCCAGGGCGAGGCCCGGCCATTGCACTTCGGCCGGGTTGACCCCTGCGATTATCCCAAATGTGGATAACTCGGTCGTATAATTTCTGTTAGTGGGGACTGCGTTCGCGCTATCCCCGAATCTCGAATCAATCGCATGCAGGCAGACAGGCAGGCAAGCATGCAAGCAAGCAAGCAAGCATGCAAGCAAGCAAGCAAGCAAGCAAGCAAGCATGCAAGCAAGCAAGCAAGCAAGCATGCAAGCAAGCAAGCAAGCAAGCAAGCATGCAAGCAAGCAAGCAAGCAAGCAAGCAAGCAAGCATGCATGCATGCATGCAAGAAAGCAAGCAAGCAGCGACAAGCAGCTCCAAGAGAGCCAATCAAATCGATTCGAATTTACCGCCGCCCAGCGGCCAAACTGCGAGCAGAAGCAACGAAAATCCGGCAAGCTTGAAGTGATTTGCTTGGGATAAGTTCGACGAGCGAGCTTCGAAGGCATTCTATTTGAATAAGGTAAGTTGACGAAGTTGACGTCTTGCTTTGGCGTCAACAAGGTTAGTTAGAAAGGTTAGATCAATTTGTTATCAGTGCGTTCTTGAGTCAGTCAGTCAGGTTTAGCTGTTTCTACAAAGTCTTAACGTGAAGTTCTTTTCCGAAGAAGTGCAAGGTCTACTATATTGTGCGCCGCAAGGAAAAACCACAAGTTTGACTCCACCGTTTTTTTTATATATTTATCTAATATATCCAAGTAATTTTCTAAGACCTTTTTTATTGAACCTTTGATCCAAGATTAATCAATCAACGCTAAAAATGACTACCAAAAAGAACTCTCTCTTATTTAAAATAACTTTGGAAAACGAAAAAAAGGAATTCCAAATTAATGAATTTATTGATTTTTTCTTAGAAGGAGGACTTTTTGAATCTTATCTGGACCAGATTTACGGAATTGCCACCCATAACTTTAATCTCAATATTTTTAACGTAACGTTCAAGGAAACCACAGCTAAATCAACAATTGAAGACTTATATGAGACCTTCAAAGATCCGCAACTAATTACAATTAGAGATGAAATCAATTGCTCCATTCAAATTAACAGACCCCTTGGTTATCGGCAGCTAATCACTCTCTATCCAATGCCCTTTGATGTTAACTTTGATCAATTAAAAGCAATCACTATGAAATGGGGAAACTTGAAAAACTTTGAATTTGGCCGACATAAAAAATGTCCACTAATCCATAACTCCTACCTCCACCTCTATATAGAAAACTTTAACCATAAAGCAATACCAGACCAATTTGTTTTTAGAAATCGATTTATTGCCGTAAACGTAGATGGTGAACCAATTAAAACTCGCTGTAACTACTGCAAAAAAACTGACCATCTCATAGAAGATTGCCCCTTTAAAACCCTCCCTAAAAACAACCAACCTTCCAACCCTCTACCCCAACCTAAACAAACGTATGCTAAAACTATAACTTCAACCCCTAAACGACCCCAACCCCCTATCCTCCACCCCTCAACCCAAGTCAAACTTGTTAAACAAAATATAAAAAAAAACACCCAAAACTTCCCCCCCCTCAGCCAAAACCCCACCACCCAAACAAAAGAAGAAGAAAAACTAAACCTCAACCCAAACCTTTCATCCCTCAACATTACCCAGGAAGAAGCAATCAAATCCTTTGATGAAACCCAATCTGCTAAAATGCCCCTACCCTCTACCTCAAAACCAATCTCTCCCCAAACCCCCACCCCCATAAATGATTCTTTATCACAAAAAAGAAAACTATCCCCCTCCCCCTCCTCTTCCCAATCTTCCTCCATCTCAATTGAACTAAAACCTAGAAAAAAGAAAACAAATACAAAAGAAAAATATAGAAAAAATAGTATTTAATTTTTTATTAGTAGTATAAAATTTAACTGTTATTATGTATTGTTTATAAACTTTTAATAATTATTGTGCTATTTATGAAGTTCGACAATGAAGGTAAGTCTTCCCTCTCTCACTTTCTTGTTAAACCCTTATTCTCTATCTCTTACAACACTACATTTTCGGTTCAAAACAACTCCTTTTTTTTGGTCACCTCACTATATAATATTTACAACACATGTCTTCTCCACGCAAACATCTCTAGTATACCTCACCTCTCTTCAATGTTTTACATGATTCAAATAGATGCGTTCAAAACCCTTTATCCTCTTTTTTTTATTCATCCACAATTACCTTTTCACTTACACACCTTACATATTTCCCAAAACATGAGATCGATTCTCAGACCCATCCCTTCACTTTCTTCGCTCTGCAACTCATTAATAAATTACTTTTTCTTACAAAAAAAAACACAAGTTCGAATCCCATGTTTCTTTTACTTTATTGTTGGTAGCCTTTTCCTCACTTTTTCTTGTTTACTTATGCACTTTTTCTACATACACCTTAAGACAATTCAATTATTAATCTCTTTTCATGCATTATATCCTTATGTATTTACTAAAATTCCCTTATTATGCAAATAAATTTCGGATCCTTAAACATTAACGGTTTTAATAAATCAACAGATAAACTTGCGCACTTTATTTTTAAACACAACATACACGTCACATTTATACAGGAAACTCACACGATACAACATCAACAACTATCACACTTTCAACATCGACACACCCTTCTTGCCTATCCTAACTCTGATCACTCACTTACACCTACAATTGCACATAAACAAGGAACACTTACACTTATAAATAACAAACACCTACACCTAAACCCACAAACGATCTTGTCACAAATAATCCTTCCTAACTATATCCAATCTATCTCTTTCACCTTATCAAATGTAAATTATACCCTTATAAATTGCTACCTTCCCTCCGGGAAAACCAATACCCAAACTTCTAATCGTATCAAAGCCATAAAAACCCTAACTTCCTACCTACACAACTTGGACTTCAAAAACAAACACTTAATTATTGCAGGCGATTTTAATTTAGTCTTAAACCCCATTGACAGAACTGGACATTACACCCCCAACACAACTGACAAAATACTATTCCAAAATATCCTTACCAATTTTGACCTTTCCGATTCTTACCGTTACCTCTATCCTAATTCCCAAACTTACTCCTTTTCTCGAACCTGTCCCATATCTAGACTCGATCGTATATATATTTCTTCGCCTCTTCTTTCTCAAATAATACATTCCTCCTATCACCACATATCCTTTTCTGATCACAACAAAGCCCCCCTTCTCTCTCTCAAAATACCCTCAAAAACAAAATACAAATCATCCCACTGGAAACTTAACGATTCTATCCTAGACTCCTCTTCAACTATCCTCTACACTAATCTATTTATTAAAAGCCTCTTTCCTTCCATAAACCCTATCCAACAACCCTTACAATGGTGGGACCTAATTAAATTTAAAATTAAAAAACTTTTAATATTTCGATCTAAACAAATTCACAATAAAAATACTACAAAACAAAACACTCTACGTCAAAACTTATCTAATGCAAAGTTATCTCAACATTATGAAGAAATATACAACATCTCAGCTCAATTGGAACAAATGGAACAACACACAAAACTAGGCTCACAAATCAGATCCCGCTTACCCCCATTGATAAGCATCGACAACCCCTCTCCTCTTGCCCCTATAACTGAAAATCTCATGCAAACCAAATCACTCCTTTCCTCCAACTCAAATCCCTCCCCTCCCTTACCCACAGAACAAAATACTTCAAACAACTTCTCTTCCTATCTATCTTTCTTTAATAATTTATGGAACCCAACAACCTCTTACCCTAACCCTTCTGCTTATCTCGACCCAATTTTTACTTCAAACCCTAATATACTCTCTCAAAACCTCTCAACCTCTCCATTGATAACCCAAACTGAAATCCGCGAAGCTATAAAATCTCTAAATACGCATTCTGCCCCCGGCCTTGATGGTTTAACCCCAAGTTTCTACAATTCTTTCCCCTTATTAATCCCAATCTTATGTCAAACCTTCAACAACTCCTACCTCCAAAAACACCTTACATCTTCCCAATCTCGTGCACTAATCAAATTAATCCCCAAAAAATCCAATCCTACCTCTATCAAAGACTGGCGCCCTATCTCTCTCCTAAACACAGACTATAAAATCCTTTCTTCTATTATATCTACAAGAATTAAACCCATCCTTAACTCCACAATTTCCCTACAACAACAATGTGGTCTACCAAACAGACAGATCTTCAATAATCACCTAAATATCCTCTCTGCTATCGATTTTACCAATGATTTCGTCCAACCTTTAGCTATACTTCAAATCGACTTTTATAAAGCCTTCGACACTATATCTCACGAATTCATTCTTTCTACCGCCTCTAAACTAGGAATTCCAGTTACTCTTCTTAACTGGATCCGAATCTTCCTCACTGACTCAACAGCCCAACTAAACCTAAATGGCTATCTCTCTGATCCAATTTCTGTCAAGTGTGGCATCCGTCAAGGATGCCCTCTTAGCATGCTTCTATTCTTAATTGGTATCGAACCCTTAACTAAAAAAATACTAGCTTCATCCAAAATCCAAGGAATCTCCATTGGTACCTCCTCACTTAAAGTCAGTCATTATGCCGATGACCTGACCCTTTTTATATCATCCCCCCAATCTTTTCCCGCAGTTCGTGAGACGATCGAAGAGTTTTCTTCTTATTCTGGCCTCAAAATTAATCATGCCAAAACCTCTATAATCTCTAACTCCCCAACTTTATTATCATCTTTTCGCAACACATTTCCCCAAGGTAAAATCCTTACCTCTGCTAAAATCCTTGGAATAACCTTTTCTTTTCATAAAGAAGATCTGTCCAAAAACTGGGATGATCTCATCCGTTCACTCCCCCATACCTCTTTGGCCATTCTAAATCCTAAAGACTCCCTGTACTCCAAAACCATTTCCTTAAACCAACACTTTTTACCCAGAATCCTCTTTCTCTCAAGAATCATTCCTCCTACTCCGAAACAGATCAAATCCTTAACCACTCTTCTCTTCAAATTCCTATGGAACTTCTCTCCTTTCGAACCCATCAAAAGATCGACCCTTTACCTACCTAAATCAGACGGTGGCATTGCCCTCCCCAATATTGGAATTAAAACAACTACAGCTTTTCTATGGAAATTCATTTACCTTCTTAAAACTCCTAACCCTCACTCTTTCTTTTGGATGGCTTATGCTATATATAATATTGGTACTAATCTCCTACCAATAAAACCTGAACTATACTCCAACTCTCAACCCCACCGTCCTAAACCCAACCTTCTCTGGTCTAAAACACTTTCGCTCTATAAAAAAATAACTACTCCCCTCCTAGACATTGAAAACCTATCCTTTAAAACCCTTTATTTAACCCTATTACAACCTGAAACTAACCCCATCCCTTCCTTAGATTCTGAAACCCCTCACAACTGGCTACGTTTAACCCTTATAAAACCCCGTCCCTCCCTCTTCTCTAACCTGGAAAAGGAAATTTCCTTCAGGTCAGCATATAAAGGCTTCACCTGGGGGTGTTTCTTTTCCAAACACAACATTAAACCCCAAAACCCTGACGATTTCCTTTGTAAACTCTGCTCTCTACCCTCTGACGATCCCCATCATCTCTTCTTCTTCTGTCCCTACTCCCAAAAATTAATTAAACATTTCGAATCGCAACTCTCTTTCTTATTCAAAAAACCCACCTGCATCTCACAAAATACACTACTTTTTAACCACACAAACACAACTGGCATGTCACACATCATCACTACCAAATTAGCCTCATTAATTCGACTTTCCCTTTACCACTTAAGAAACTATCTTTCCCTCATCAATATACCCATATCGAATTCCCTATTAAACGAAGAAAAATACAAAATAAAAACAAAATTTAAAACCTTTCTTGAAAAAAACTTCCCTGACTTTATACAATAAATCTTTTTTACTCCTACCTTAAATATATACTCTTACTCTCACTAGTAACTATAAATGCTTCCTTTCTTCTTTAACTCATAGACTTACCTAAGCTGTCAACTTAATTTATATAAAACCAACTAGATTAACCAAAAAAGTACCTTCATTACTCCTCTCGTATTTTTCAGCATATTCTTTGTTAATTGTAATTCTTGCATCCTCGCCACCCCATCACATGTTGTATAAAGGCATGTAAATGTTATTGTTTTTTTTTCATCATTGTATGTTTCCTACTCAATAGATTTGTCTGTTTTTTTTTAGTCTTCACTACGTTTGTTGTTTTTTTTTTTGCACTACACATTACACATGCCCATCTAATTGCTGTTGCTGAATATACTTCCTCCTGTCCAATGCTAACTTTTACATCAAATTACTTATTATTACTAACACTATTATCGCAGCCCCCTTCACCTGCCAAATATTTGTCAAAATGTATTTCACTATTGCGCTATCCACGTCATACACCCATGTAAGTAAGCCCTATATTCGCTGTTATTCATCATTTAAAACCGTGCTTTTTCGCTTTTTTGTGTTGTATTTTGCTTAATGTACATATAATTTTTATTAAAAGTTCCAAAAGAAAAAAAAAAAAAAAAAAAAAAAAGCTTTGAGACGATTTTTTTTCTTAAAATAAGGGAGAACGCGAGAAAACCTATCTCCAAACGCTCCCTAGCTAATAAACAGAAAGGACGAAAGCGCGTTATTGCGTCACTGCCATCCATGCGTGCGTGCATGCATGCATCAATTCCCTCTTCGGTCGTTCGACTGTGTCACTGCTGCTGCGGCCGCCAAAAGGCTTTGTTGTTAAAAAAAAAACAAAAAACAAAGCTGATCTGCTCACACATGCAAGTAAGCATTCGAACAGCTAGAGCAGCGAACCTGTGTCCTGCTGATCACGAGTCAGTTGCTCAGCGCATGAGCTATTTCGACTGACGTGCTTCGTGCCTTTTTCGGCGTACAAGAAATCGAAGCTTACACATGCAAGTAAGCATTCGAACAGCTAGAGCAGCGAACCTGTGTCCTGCTGATCACGAGTCAGTTGCTTAGCGCATGAGCTATTTCGACTCACGTGCGTCGGGCCTTTTTTCGGCGTACAAGAAATCGAAGCGAAGAAATCGTCTGCGATCGACATCAACTCGCCAAAGCCACTCGTGCGTGAAAAGAGCACAGAGCAAGCGAGCTTGACGTGATGGACGTGCAAAGATAAGATCCGGCTGCGCTTCGATCTTTATCGCTTCTCGGCTCTCAAGAGCTAAGATCAAGTGTAGTATCTGTTCTTCTCAGTTTAATACCTGGGACGCCCAGCATCGCTGGGCTCTATGTATTAATCGTATGTTTGAACAGGGGGTGACGATTCAAAGCTCGCTTTGTCGCACCCGCGGGTTGTCCCGGTATTGCAGTACCTCCGGGTTCGGCCCACGCTCGCTCTGGCGAGTATCTTATCTGCCATGCATTCGAACAAGAGGAAGAACCAGTACAGCTAGACAGAAAGACAATTATTGCAAGCGGTGAAAAACAGAAAACCACAAGAATTGAGCGATTGCCAACGAAAGAGGTGCCAACTAGCAACGACGCCAACTCATACTTACCTGACGAGGGTCTACACCGTGATCACGTAGGCGGTGGGCCCAGGGCGAGGCCCGGCCATTGCACTTCGGCCGGGTTGACCCCTGCGATTATCCCAAATGTGGATAACTCGGTCGTATAATTTCTGTTAGTGGGGACTGCGTTCGCGCTATCCCCGAATCTCGAATCAATCGCATGCAGGCAGACAGGCAGGCAAGCATGCAAGCAAGCAAGCAAGCAAGCAAGCAAGCAAGCAAGCAAGCAAGCAAGCAAGCAAGCAAGCAAGCAAGCAAGCAAGCAAGCAAGCAAGCAAGCAAGCAAGCAAGCAAGCAAGCAAGCAAGCAAGCAAGCAAGCAAGCAAGCAAGCAAGCAAGCAAGCAAGCAAGCAAGCAAGCAAGCAAGCAAGCAAGCAAGCAAGCAAGCAAGCAAGCAAGCAAGCAAGCAAGCAAGCAAGCAAGCAAGCAAGCAAGCAAGCAAGCAAGCAAGCAAGCAAGCAAGCAAGCAAGCAAGCAAGCAAGCAAGCAAGCAAGCAAGCAAGCAAGCAAGCAAGCAAGCAAGCAAGCAAGCAAGCAAGCAAGCAAGCAAGCAAGCAAGCAAGCAAGCAAGCAAGCAAGCAAGCAAGCAAGCAAGCAAGCAAGCAAGCAAGCAAGCAAGCAAGCAAGCAAGCAAGCAAGCAAGCAAGCAAGCAAGCAAGCAAGCAAGCAAGCAAGCAAGCAAGCAAGCAAGCAAGCAAGCAAGCAAGCAAGCAAGCAAGCAAGCAAGCAAGCAAGCAAGCAAGCAAGCAAGCAAGCAAGCAAGCAAGCAAGCAAGCAAGCAAGCAAGCAAGCAAGCAAGCAAGCAAGCAAGCAAGCAAGCAAGCAAGCAAGCAAGCAAGCAAGCAAGCAAGCAAGCAAGCAAGCAAGCAAGCAAGCAAGCAAGCAAGCAAGCAAGCAAGCAAGCAAGCAAGCAAGCAAGCAAGCAAGCAAGCAAGCAAGCAAGCAAGCAAGCAAGCAAGCAAGCAAGCAAGCAAGCAAGCAAGCAAGCAAGCAAGCAAGCAAGCAAGCAAGCAAGCAAGCAAGCAAGCAAGCAAGCAAGCAAGCAAGCAAGCAAGCAAGCAAGCAAGCAAGCAAGCAAGCAAGCAAGCAAGCAAGCAAGCAAGCAAGCAAGCAAGCAAGCAAGCAAGCAAGCAAGCAAGCAAGCAAGCAAGCAAGCAAGCAAGCAAGCAAGCAAGCAAGCAAGCAAGCAAGCAAGCAAGCAAGCAAGCAAGCAAGCAAGCAAGCAAGCAAGCAAGCAAGCAAGCAAGCAAGCAAGCAAGCAAGCAAGCAAGCAAGCAAGCAAGCAAGCAAGCAAGCAAGCAAGCAAGCAAGCAAGCAAGCAAGCAAGCAAGCAAGCAAGCAAGCAAGCAAGCAAGCAAGCAAGCAAGCAAGCAAGCAAGCAAGCAAGCAAGCAAGCAAGCAAGCAAGCAAGCAAGCAAGCAAGCAAGCAAGCAAGCAAGCAAGCAAGCAAGCAAGCAAGCAAGCAAGCAAGCAAGCAAGCAAGCAAGCAAGCAAGCAAGCAAGCAAGCAAGCAAGCAAGCAAGCAAGCAAGCAAGCAAGCAAGCAAGCAAGCAAGCAAGCAAGCAAGCAAGCAAGCAAGCAAGCAAGCAAGCAAGCAAGCAAGCAAGCAAGCAAGCAAGCAAGCAAGCAAGCAAGCAAGCAAGCAAGCAAGCAAGCAAGCAAGCAAGCAAGCAAGCAAGCAAGCAAGCAAGCAAGCAAGCAAGCAAGCAAGCAAGCAAGCAAGCAAGCAAGCAAGCAAGCAAGCAAGCAAGCAAGCAAGCAAGCAAGCAAGCAAGCAAGCAAGCAAGCAAGCAAGCAAGCAAGCAAGCAAGCAAGCAAGCAAGCAAGCAAGCAAGCAAGCAAGCAAGCAAGCAAGCAAGCAAGCAAGCAAGCAAGCAAGCAAGCAAGCAAGCAAGCAAGCAAGCAAGCAAGCAAGCAAGCAAGCAAGCAAGCAAGCAAGCAAGCAAGCAAGCAAGCAAGCAAGCAAGCAAGCAAGCAAGCAAGCAAGCAAGCAAGCAAGCAAGCAAGCAAGCAAGCAAGCAAGCAAGCAAGCAAGCAAGCAAGCAAGCAAGCAAGCAAGCAAGCAAGCAAGCAAGCAAGCAAGCAAGCAAGCAAGCAAGCAAGCAAGCAAGCAAGCAAGCAAGCAAGCAAGCAAGCAAGCAAGCAAGCAAGCAAGCAAGCAAGCAAGCAAGCAAGCAAGCAAGCAAGCAAGCAAGCAAGCAAGCAAGCAAGCAAGCAAGCAAGCAAGCAAGCAAGCAAGCAAGCAAGCAAGCAAGCAAGCAAGCAAGCAAGCAAGCAAGCAAGCAAGCAAGCAAGCAAGCAAGCAAGCAAGCAAGCAAGCAAGCAAGCAAGCAAGCAAGCAAGCAAGCAAGCAAGCAAGCAAGCAAGCAAGCAAGCAAGCAAGCAAGCAAGCAAGCAAGCAAGCAAGCAAGCAAGCAAGCAAGCAAGCAAGCAAGCAAGCAAGCAAGCAAGCAAGCAAGCAAGCAAGCAAGCAAGCAAGCAAGCAAGCAAGCAAGCAAGCAAGCAAGCAAGCAAGCAAGCAAGCAAGCAAGCAAGCAAGCAAGCAAGCAAGCAAGCAAGCAAGCAAGCAAGCAAGCAAGCAAGCAAGCAAGCAAGCAAGCAAGCAAGCAAGCAAGCAAGCAAGCAAGCAAGCAAGCAAGCAAGCAAGCAAGCAAGCAAGCAAGCAAGCAAGCAAGCAAGCAAGCAAGCAAGCAAGCAAGCAAGCAAGCAAGCAAGCAAGCAAGCAAGCAAGCAAGCAAGCAAGCAAGCAAGCAAGCAAGCAAGCAAGCAAGCAAGCAAGCAAGCAAGCAAGCAAGCAAGCAAGCAAGCAAGCAAGCAAGCAAGCAAGCAAGCAAGCAAGCAAGCAAGCAAGCAAGCAAGCAAGCAAGCAAGCAAGCAAGCAAGCAAGCAAGCAAGCAAGCAAGCAAGCAAGCAAGCAAGCAAGCAAGCAAGCAAGCAAGCAAGCAAGCAAGCAAGCAAGCAAGCAAGCAAGCAAGCAAGCAAGCAAGCAAGCAAGCAAGCAAGCAAGCAAGCAAGCAAGCAAGCAAGCAAGCAAGCAAGCAAGCAAGCAAGCAAGCAAGCAAGCAAGCAAGCAAGCAAGCAAGCAAGCAAGCAAGCAAGCAAGCAAGCAAGCAAGCAAGCAAGCAAGCAAGCAAGCAAGCAAGCAAGCAAGCAAGCAAGCAAGCAAGCAAGCAAGCAAGCAAGCAAGCAAGCAAGCAAGCAAGCAAGCAAGCAAGCAAGCAAGCAAGCAAGCAAGCAAGCAAGCAAGCAAGCAAGCAAGCAAGCAAGCAAGCAAGCAAGCAAGCAAGCAAGCAAGCAAGCATGCATGCATGCATGCAAGAAAGCAAGCAAGCAGCGACAAGCAGCTCCAAGAGAGCCAATCAAATCGATTCGAATTTACCGCCGCCCAGCGGCCAAACTGCGAGCAGAAGCAACGAAAATCCGGCAAGCTTGAAGTGATTTGCTTGGGATAAGTTCGACGAGCGAGCTTCGAAGGCATTCTATTTGAATAAGGTAAGTTGACGTCTTGCTTTGAGACGATTTTTTTTCTTAAAATAAGGGAGAACGCGAGAAAACCTATCTCCAAACGCTCCCTAGCTAATAAACAGAAAGGACGAAAGCGCGTTATTGCGTCACTGCCATCCATGCGTGCGTGCATGCATGCATCAATTCCCTCTTCGGTCGTTCGACTGTGTCACTGCTGCTGCGGCCGCCAAAAGGCTTTGTTGTTAAAAAAAAAACAAAAAACAAAGCTGATCTGCTCACACAAGCATTCGAACAGCTAGAGCAGCGAACCTGTGTCCTGCTGATCACGAGTCAGTTGCTCAGCGCATGAGCTATTTCGACTGACGTGCTTCGTGCCTTTTTCGGCGTACAAGAAATCGAAGCTTACACATGCAAGTAAGCATTCGAACAGCTAGAGCAGCGAACCTGTGTCCTGCTGATCACGAGTCAGTTGCTTAGCGCATGAGCTATTTCGACTCACGTGCGTCGGGCCTTTTTTCGGCGTACAAGAAATCGAAGCGAAGAAATCGTCTGCGATCGACATCAACTCGCCAAAGCCACTCGTGCGTGAAAAGAGCACAGAGCAAGCGAGCTTGACGTGATGGACGTGCAAAGATAAGATCCGGCTGCGCTTCGATCTTTATCGCTTCTCGGCTCTCAAGAGCTAAGATCAAGTGTAGTATCTGTTCTTCTCAGTTTAATACCTGGGACGCCCAGCATCGCTGGGCTCTATGTATTAATCGTATGTTTGAACAGGGGGTGACGATTCAAAGCTCGCTTTGTCGCACCCGCGGGTTGTCCCGGTATTGCAGTACCTCCGGGTTCGGCCCACGCTCGCTCTGGCGAGTATCTTATCTGCCATGCATTCGAACAAGAGGAAAAACCAGTACAGCTAGAAAAGAGAGACAATTATTGCAAGCGGTGCGTGAAAAAAGAAAACCACAAGAATTGAGCGATTGCCAACGAAAGAGGTGCCAACTAGCAACGACGCCAACTCATACTTACCTGACGAGGGTCTACATCGTGATCACGTAGGCGGTGGGCCCAGGGCGAGGCCCGGCCATTGCACTTCGGCCGGGTTGACCCCTGCGATTATCCCAAATGTGGATAACTCGGTCGTATAATTTCTGTTAGTGGGGACTGCGTTCGCGCTATCCCCGAATCTCGAATCAATCGCATGCAGGCAGACAGGCAGGCAAGCATGCAAGCAAGCAAGCAAGCAAGCAAGCAAGCAAGCAAGCAAGCAAGCAAGCAAGCATGCAAGCAAGCAAGCAAGCAAGCAAGCAAGCAAGCATGCAAGCAAGCAAGCAAGCAAGCAAGCAAGCAAGCAAGCAAGCAAGCAAGCAAGCAAGCAAGCAAGCATGCAAGCAAGCAAGCAAGCAAGCAAGCAAGCAAGCAAGCAAGCAAGCAAGCAAGCAAGCAAGCAAGCAAGCAAGCAAGCAAGCAAGCAAGCAAGCAAGCAAGCATGCAAGCAAGCAAGCAAGCAAGCAAGCAAGCAAGCAAGCAAGCAAGCATGCATGCATGCATGCAAGAAAGCAAGCAAGCAGCGACAAGCAGCTCCAAGAGAGCCAATCAAATCGATTCGAATTTACCGCCGCCCAGCGGCCAAACTGCGAGCAGAAGCAACGAAAATCCGGCAAGCTTGAAGTGATTTGCTTGGGATAAGTTCGACGAGCGAGCTTCGAAGGCATTCTATTTGAATAAGGTAAGACTTTAACAGATAGAAAAGTCGTGTTGCTGCTTTTTTAATCAGACAGATAGATAAGGAAGTCAGGTTTAGGAAAGGTCTTGAAATCTGACGTGAAATTCTTTTCAATTTTATCCCAGTCTCTAGTATATATTACGCCGTATATAAAGATAAATAAGTTTAAAAAAAAGAAGAAAGAAATATTTTTTAAAACAGACAAATATTTTAAAATGACCACAAAGAAAAACTCCCTTCTTTTCAAAGTGAAATTACTAAATAACGAAGAAGAATACAACATAAACAATTTTATAGATCTGTTTCTCGAAAAATAGATCTGTTTCTCGAAAACGGACTATTCAATCCTTATCTAAATGAAATCTATGGAATAGCTACACACAATTATCAGCTAAAAATTTATAATGTAACTTTTAAGGAATCTACACCCAAAAATATACTAGATGACCTTTATGACACCTTTGCAGAACCGGAGATCATTACTACCAAAGATGAACTAGACATTTCTATTCAAATAAATCGACCTCAAGGGTTCCGACAACTCGTTACCCTTTTCCCAATGCCTTTCGACATCACCAATGATGCCATACAAGAAATCACCAAAACTTGGGGAAAACTGAAGCACCAAGAATTTGGTAAACACAAGAAATGCCCCCTAATTCACAATCCGTACCTCCACTTATATATCGAAGATTTCAAGAGAAAAAACGTCCCGGACACTATAACATTCCGAAATAGATACATTATTGTAAACATTGACGGAGAACTCCCCAAAGAAAGATGCAACTATTGTAAGGCAACTACACACAGCATCGAAGAATGCCCTAAAAAAATGGAACCAAACTTAAAACAACCATTCCTTAAACCCTCCCAACCCAAAGCAAACACCACATACGCTGAAGCAACCTCTTCTACTCCCAAAACCAATGCACCTAATCTCCTTCATCCATCCACCATGATAAAACTAAAAAAGAAAACATTAAAGAAGACAAATGAAAACTTCCCACCACTAAGCCCTAATGAACCTAACATAGAAAAATCTCCAAATGTTTCCCCTAAAATTACAAATGAAGAAATAGACATTAATGAAGAAGTTATAAAATCTTTCGATGACTATCCAAAAGACGAAAATTTACATACCAAAAGCAAAAAATCAAAGGAAAATTCAAACCTCCAAAACAATGATCCATCCCCTCTTGCATCTACTGCCACATCCATCATCCTCAAATCAAGAAAGAAGAAAACCTCCTCACAAGAAAGAAAAAACAAATCGTAATTATACTTGAAATTTATTGTATTGAATAACCATTACTGCTATACTATTTTATTTTTTTAGTGTTTTACTCTACGTTTTTAATTATATATCATACTAAACCCTTGCACATACTACTTCAAATGACTATTATACATAAATTGACTTTAATCTTTGTATCCTTTTATGAGCATCCTTACCTCTACCGACTAACAAATGCATTTAAAAATCACATCTCTAAACATTAACGGATTCAACAAATCCACTGACCAACTTTCCCGTTTCATAAATCAACATAATATCCACCTGATCTGCTTACAAGAAACACATACAATCCAGCTACAACAACTATCTCACTTCTCTCAATCTCACAATCTCCTAGCATACCCAAACGTCGATCAATCTTTATCCCCTCAAATTACTCATCGTCAAGGTACCCTTACACTTATTAACACTCAACTTCTAGAACTTACCTCACAAATGATCACAACTCATACAATCCTTCAAAACTACATCCAATCTCTATCTTTTACTCTCTACAACACGAACTACACCTTAATAAACTGTTACTTTCCTTCAGGAAAAACATCCACACAAACATCACAACGAATTAAAACCATCCAAAAACTTACATCTTACCTACAAAATTTAAACTATAAAAATAGAAAATTAATAATAGTAGGAGACTTTAATTTAGTTCTTAACCAAATAGACAGAACTGGACATTTTTCACCTAACACAAATGATAAAATTCTGTTCCAAAACCTCTTATCAAATTTTGACCTTATCGACTCCTACCGTTTCCTCTACCCTAACACAAAAACCTACTCCTTCTCCCGCTCCAAACCTACATCAAGACTTGATCGCATTTACATTTCCTCTTCCCTAACAATCAAAATCACCCAATCTTCTTACCATAACATCACCTTCTCCGATCATAACAAAATACCAATTATTGCTTTAAAACTTCCCTCCAAAACAACCTTTAAATCTTCACATTGGAAACTTAATGACTCCATTCTCTCTAAACCAACCATTTACCAAAATATTCAATATTACATTAAAACCTTCCACAACCCTCCTAACCCTATCCAACAACCCCTACAATGGTGGGATTTCCTGAAAACAAAAATTAAAAATCGAATTATCTACTATTCCAAAATACAGCAAAATAAAATAAAAAGTCTTCAAAACAAATTAAACAATAAATTACATCACGTACAACAACTTCAACAACATGAACACATTGCTTCCATCACACATCAACTACAACAAATTCGCCTAAACAAACAAACAGGCTCACAAATCAGATCCAGAATACCCCCGCTTTCAAGCATTGACAATCCTTCACCCCTAGCCCTTATCAAAGAAAATTTAACCCAATCCAAATCCCTTATACCACCTGACATACATACCAAATCTCCCACCTTACCAAATCAAACAAACACAAATAATTTCCCCGCTTTTCTGTCTTTCTTCAAAAACTTATGGAATTCTCCATTTCAACCTCCCGACCCCTCTGAATACTTAAATGAAATAACCTCAAATATCTCAGATGAAATAATTCAAATACTTCCCTCTTCCCCTCTAATTTCTCATAAAGACATTCTTTTCGCTATCAAACTCTTAAATAAAAACTCTTCCCCAGGACTTGATGGCTTCACCCCTACTCTATACTCCTCCTTCCCATCACTCATACCAATACTCTGCCAAACCTTTAACAACTCTTACATTCAGAAAAAACTCACTCCATCCCAATCTCGCGCCCTTATTAAATTAATCCCCAAAATTTCCAACCCTAAATCCGTCAAAGACTGGAGACCTATCGCCCTATTAAACACTGATTATAAAATTCTAGCTTCAATAATTGCCAATAGACTTAAACCCATCCTAAACTCAATAATCTCCCAAGAACAACAGTGTGGACTTCCTAACAGACACATCTACAATAACCATCTTAATATCATATCTGCCATTAACTACACAAATGATTTCCCTCAACCCCTAGCAATCCTACAAATTGATTTCTATAAAGCATTTGATTCCATATCTCATGACTTCATCCTCTCTACTGCCTCCAAACTACAAATACCTATCACAATTATAAATTGGATCAAAATATTTCTCACGAACCTCTCCGCAATAATTAATCTTAACGGCACCCTTTCTGCCCCTATTCCAGTTAAATGTGGCATACGACAAGGATGTCCACTCAGCATGCTACTATTCTTAATAGGCATAGAACCCCTCACCCAAAAAATACTTTCCTCCACAAAAATTCAAGGTATATCCCTCGGCCCTACCTCTCTCAAAGTCAGCCACTATGCTGACGACCTCACCTTTTTTATTTCTTCCCCTGACTCCTTTGCTCAAATCCGTAAAATTATCGAAGAATTCTCTCATTACTCGGGGCTGAAAATCAATCAATCAAAAACCACAATTATCTCCAATTCCCCTGAATTACTATCAACCTATCGAACTACTTTCCCACAAGGAAAAATTCTTACATCCTCTAAAATACTCGGTATTAATTTCTCCTTTCAAAACCAAGAACTATCTAAAAACTGGGATGAACTCATTCGCACCCTCCCTTATTCTACTCTTTCTACCCTCAATCCTAAAGACTCACTCTTCTCCAAAGTTATTTCCATCAACCAACACTTCCTCCCCAAAATATTATTCCTTTCCAGAATCATTCTACCCACTCCAAAACAAATCAAATCCATAACCTCTCTACTTTTTAAATTCCTTTGGAACTATTCCCCCTTCGAGCCTATCAAAAGATCAACCCTTTACCTACCTAAACCTAATGGTGGCATCGCCCTACCCTCCATTGGAATCAAAATATCAACAGCCTATCTATGGAAATTTATCATCATATTGCAATGCCCTCCATCCACAAAACATTTTTGGATGAAATATGGAATTTATAACCTTGGAACAAAAATTATACCCATAAAACCTGAACTATTTTCTAATTCTCAACCCCACCGCCCTAAACCAAACCAACAATGGACAAAAACTCTTAACCTCTTTCAGAAAAACCCAATCCCTCTAGAACACATAAATAATCTTACCTTTAAATCCCTATATCACACTCTCCTAAATCCCGACTCAAATCCTCTCCCAATAACAAATACAAACATCTCACATACCTGGCCTCGCCTAACACTTTTCAAACCCTGCCCTTCTCTCTATTCAAATCTAGAAAAAGAAATTGCCTTCAAAACAGCATATAAAGGTTTCCAATGGGGATCTTTCTTTCACAAACACAAGATTACGCCTCGTAACCCCAATGACCTACTATGTAAACTTTGCTCCTCGTCTCTTGATGACCCACATCATTTCTTCTCTGAATGTCCTCACACAGTAAAACTAACTACTGCTTTAGAACCCCTTCTCTCTGAAACTCTAAAAACACCCTACACGTTTACAAAAGACATACTCCTCTACAACTACACCAACACAACAGGAACACCTCACATAATAATATCTAAATTAGCCTCCCTGATTCGTCTCTCTCTCTTCCAATTAAGAAACAATCTTCCTCATTACACTTCCAACATCCCTCCCTCTCTTTTAAATGAAGAACTCTACAAAATTAAAACAAAATTCAAAATCTTCCTTCGAAAACTTAACCCAGATGACAAAACCGACTGACTCCATTTAACCAAATTATCCGAACTTTTCTTCTCAAACTTCCAAAAAGCCACAATCTCCCTAAACATATATATTTCCCTTTCCCACTCTATATCAACATGAAATCATAACTCATAGCAACAAAAAAGTGTTCATTTATAAACAAATCGTACATATTTTTAAAACAATACTGCCAAAATGTTTATTCTCTTATTGTAAATGTGTATATAATTCCAAATAAATTAAAAAAAAAAAAAAGCTTAAAAAAAAAAAAAAAAAAAAAAAAAAAGCTTTGAGACGATTTTTTTTCTTAAAATAAGGGAGAACGCGAGAAAACCTATCTCCAAACGCTCCCTAGCTAATAAACAGAAAGGACGAAAGCGCGTTATTGCGTCACTGCCATCCATGCGTGCGTGCATGCATGCATCAATTCCCTCTTCGGTCGTTCGACTGTGTCACTGCTGCTGCGGCCGCCAAAAGGCTTTGTTGTTAAAAAAAAAACAAAAAACAAAGCTGATCTGCTCACACATGCAAGTAAGCATTCGAACAGCTAGAGCAGCGAACCTGTGTCCTGCTGATCACGAGTCAGTTGCTCAGCGCATGAGCTATTTCGACTGACGTGCTTCGTGCCTTTTTCGGCGTACAAGAAATCGAAGCTTACACATGCAAGTAAGCATTCGAACAGCTAGAGCAGCGAACCTGTGTCCTGCTGATCACGAGTCAGTTGCTTAGCGCATGAGCTATTTCGACTCACGTGCGTCGGGCCTTTTTTCGGCGTACAAGAAATCGAAGCGAAGAAATCGTCTGCGATCGACATCAACTCGCCAAAGCCACTCGTGCGTGAAAAGAGCACAGAGCAAGCGAGCTTGACGTGATAGACGTGCAAAGATAAGATCCGGCTGCGCTTCGATCTTTATCGCTTCTCGGCTCTCAAGAGCTAAGATCAAGTGTAGTATCTGTTCTTCTCAGTTTAATACCTGGGACGCCCAGCATCGCTGGGCTCTATGTATTAATCGTATGTTTGAACAGGGGGTGACGATTCAAAGCTCGCTTTGTCGCACCCGCGGGTTGTCCCGGTATTGCAGTACCTCCGGGTTCGGCCCACGCTCGCTCTGGCGAGTATCTTATCTGCCATGCATTCGAACAAGAGGAAGAACCAGTACAGCTAGACAGAAAGACAATTATTGCAAGCGGTGAAAAACAGAAAACCACAAGAATTGAGCGATTGCCAACGAAAGAGGTGCCAACTAGCAACGACGCCAACTCATACTTACCTGACGAGGGTCTACACCGTGATCACGTAGGCGGTGGGCCCAGGGCGAGGCCCGGCCATTGCACTTCGGCCGGGTTGACCCCTGCGATTATCCCAAATGTGGATAACTCGGTCGTATAATTTCTGTTAGTGGGGACTGCGTTCGCGCTATCCCCGAATCTCGAATCAATCGCATGCAGGCAGACAGGCAGGCAAGCATGCAAGCAAGCAAGCAAGCATGCAAGCAAGCAAACAAGCAAGCAAGCATGCAAGCAAGCAAGCAAGCAAGCAAGCAAGCAAGCAAGCAAGCAAGCAAGCAAGCAAGCAAGCAAGCAAGCAAGCAAGCAAGCAAGCAAGCAAGCAAGCAAGCAAGCAAGCATGCATGCATGCATGCAAGAAAGCAAGCAAGCAGCGACAAGCAGCTCCAAGAGAGCCAATCAAATCGATTCGAATTTACCGCCGCCCAGCGGCCAAACTGCGAGCAGAAGCAACGAAAATCCGGCAAGCTTGAAGTGATTTGCTTGGGATAAGTTCGACGAGCGAGCTTCGAAGGCATTCTATTTGAATAAGGTAAGTTGACGTCTTGCTTTGAGATGATTTTTTTTCTTAAAATAAGGGAGAACGCGAGAAAACCTATCTCCAAACGCTCCCTAGCTAATAAACAGAAAGGACGAAAGCGCGTTATTGCGTCACTGCCATCCATGCGTGCGTGCATGCATGCATCAATTCCCTCTTCGGTCGTTCGACTGTGTCACTGCTGCTGCGGCCGCCAAAAGGCTTTGTTGTTAAAAAAAAAACAAAAAACAAAGCTGATCTGCTCACACATGCAAGTAAGAATTCGAACAGCTAGAGCAGCGAACCTGTGTCCTGCTGATCACGAGTCAGTTGCTCAGCGCATGAGCTATTTCGACTGACGTGCTTCGTGCCTTTTTCGGCGTACAAGAAATCGAAGCTTACACATGCAAGTAAGCATTCGAACAGCTAGAGCAGCGAACCTGTGTCCTGCTGATCACGAGTCAGTTGCTTAGCGCATGAGCTATTTCGACTCACGTGCGTCGGGCCTTTTTTCGGCGTACAAGAAATCGAAGCGAAGAAATCGTCTGCGATCGACATCAACTCGCCAAAGCCACTCGTGCGTGAAAAGAGCACAGAGCAAGCGAGCTTGACGTGATGGACGTGCAAAGATAAGATCCGGCTGCGCTTCGATCTTTATCGCTTCTCGGCTCTCAAGAGCTAAGATCAAGTGTAGTATCTGTTCTTCTCAGTTTAATACCTGGGACGCCCAGCATCGCTGGGCTCTATGTATTAATCGTATGTTTGAACAGGGGGTGACGATTCAAAGCTCGCTTTGTCGCACCCGCGGGTTGTCCCGGTATTGCAGTACCTCCGGGTTCGGCCCACGCTCGCTCTGGCGAGTATCTTATCTGCCATGCATTCGAACAAGAGGAAGAACCAGTACAGCTAGACAGAAAGACAATTATTGCAAGCGGTGAAAAACAGAAAACCACAAGAATTGAGCGATTGCCAACGAAAGAGGTGCCAACTAGCAACGACGCCAACTCATACTTACCTGACGAGGGTCTACACCGTGATCACGTAGGCGGTGGGCCCAGGGCGAGGCCCGGCCATTGCACTTCGGCCGGGTTGACCCCTGCGATTATCCCAAATGTGGATAACTCGGTCGTATAATTTCTGTTAGTGGGGACTGCGTTCGCGCTATCCCCGAATCTCGAATCAATCGCATGCAGGCAGACAGGCAGGCAAGCATGCAAGCAAGCAAGCAAGCATGCAAGCAAGCAAGCAAGCAAGCAAGCATGCAAGCAAGCAAGCAAGCAAGCAAGCAAGCAAGCAAGCAAGCAAGCAAGCAAGCAAGCAAGCAAGCAAGCAAGCAAGCAAGCAAGCAAGCAAGCAAGCAAGCAAGCAAGCAAGCAAGCAAGCAAGCAAGCAAGCAAGCAAGCAAGCAAGCAAGCAAGCATGCATGCATGCATGCAAGAAAGCAAGCAAGCAGCGACAAGCAGCTCCAAGAGAGCCAATCAAATCGATTCGAATTTACCGCCGCCCAGCGGCCAAACTGCGAGCAGAAGCAACGAAAATCCGGCAAGCTTGAAGTGATTTGCTTGGGATAAGTTCGACGAGCGAGCTTCGAAGGCATTCTATTTGAATAAGGTAAGTTGACGTCGTCAACTTGCTGTAGATAGTCAGCTTATTTTAATCATTTAACAGAAAGAAGAGACAGGTGTAGCTAGTTAGGCAAACGAAGAAATTTAAATTGCTCTACTGCATCAGATATATTGAAGTAGTCTAGTATAGAAGAAGCCGTCAAAAAAACCATAAGTCTGAAACCACTTTTTGGGTTTTTTTTTAAAAAAAAAAAAAATCATAAAGTGAATTGAAATTGATAACTTTGGTCAAGTTAACATCTAAGAGTGTGTTTGGAAGTTAAAAAAGGTATAGAAATAAATAGTTTTGCTGTGCTTTTTTTTATCAACAAAAATCCGAAAACCTATAAATTTAAAAAGCTTTCTTTAAAAATGTATCCATATCTGAATCAAGACAGGAGCTTGATTTTCCAAGTGAACGGCAAAGATAATTGCAATTATGAAACAATCATAGACTGCTTCTATGACAAATTAGAAAAATTTAAAAATGATATCGAAGGAATTCGTATGATAAGTTACAGCGAAAGGAAGTTTCTAGTAACTTTTTTAAAAATAGAAAAATGTCTAATGACAAGTGTCCGTGACCCAGTTCATGCCTTATGCCAGGATGGACTGGAAAGAAAAGATAATATAAAAATAACTACAACAATCCCGCAGCAGCCTGCGGAACTTATAACCCTATTTCCTGTTCCCTTTGAAATGGGGGAACAGCAATTAAGATCTTTGGAACGTCGGGGATGGGGAGCTATCAAAAAAATACAATTTGGATCCCTGAGAAACTACCCCAAAATTAAAAATGGTTATGTCAATTTATACATTCAAGACCCAGATTATTTCAAGATTTCGGGTCAAGTAAATATAATGGGACATTGGATGTCCGTAACTACACCACACAATAGACACCTGCCAATGTGCAGGTTCTGTAAGGTGAGAGGACATGAAATCAACGACTGCTCCAAACTGTGGAAAAAGAAACAACAAAACAAAAAAGAAGAAGAAAGGGTATTAAGAAACCAAATAAAAACATCCTCATCTGAAGAGGATATAGAAAACAATCAAGAAAAAAGAGAAAAAATGAGCCTAGAAGATTTTACAATTGTAAGAAAAAAGAGATCAAGGATCTCACCAAAAAACAAAAAAAAGAGGAGGAAGCAAAAATTCAAAAAAATAAGAAAAGACAAAAACTTTACTGAACCAGAAACTTCAGAATCTGAAATATCTCAAACAGAGGATATGAAGTCAGATGAAGAGGATGTACTTAATAATGCACATCCTCAACTATCAGACTCCACCGAAGAAGAAGATGAACCCACAGATAAATCCGAACCAGAAACAACCGAAGTAAAAACCCAGAAAATAGACCAAAATGAAAAAGAGAATGATATGGATCAGAAGACATTCTCTTCAAACTCATCTCAACACGGAGAAACATATAGAGACATAACTATTAAAAATATACCAACAACAAATTATGAAGCTTAATTTTTAATTGTTTATAATAAAAATGTGTTGTATAAATTAATTTTTAAAATGGAGCCAAAAGAAAAAGGTGAGTCAATTAAGTGTAACAAAATTAATGTATGTTCAATCAATATAAATGGTCTAAATAACAAACTAACCACAATACGAAACTTAATGCATAACAATTTTATCGATATAATATGCATCCAAGAGACACATGAAATTAACAAATTAAATTTGGAAAAATGGGCTAAAACTTATGTTCCGGACGGTTAATTCGCAGCATTGTTTATGTGTGATACGATTGTGACGTCAACGCCCTTTTTCTTTCGTGGCTGCTTGGTGATTACCTTCAGTCATTTATTCAGCGCACGTGCTTGGAAAAGCGTGGAAAATTATTGAATTATTTTTTGCACTGTCTTCGTTAACTGTATTAAACCTTAAAAGAGTTACAAGGTAGTGTGAAGTTGAATCTCGCTAGCTAACAACGAGATTCGTTAATACGGACAAGGCTAGCAATTCTGTCAGGTCCATAAATAAAAATAATTCAATATTGCTTGTTTCCCCTGATTCGACATAGGTTAATTCTTTAACCTACTGCGTTAAAGTGGCAAAGTTAATAAAGCAGTCTTCCATAGAATTAAGTGCAAGACAAGAAGCTGAAATTGATAGAATAAAGAACATCAACCTTTCAAGCTATCTTAATCGCTACACGTGTGGAACCGACTCGCTTATTGAACTAGTCAAGACGAAGCAAGCAATTACGCAATCGCCTGAAAAGCAACGTCTCATTTCTCGTCTGGTTCTCTCCTTTTACAACCTGTGAAAGAGAAAAAAGAAACCAAAAGAAGAAGGCGCTCTATACTCGTTTGTTCTCTGGCAAGAAGAGATCAAGGTTTGACTTCACTTTCATGAACTTTATTTCTCGTGACCTAAATTTACAGTAATATTTCAGTTAGTTGTTAATTAATAATTGTTTTCTCTTTTTTTTGGTTTTTTTTTATGTTTATTGTAATTGATCAGCTAGAATTTAAATTTAAATGGCGGATAGTCACTTGTCGCAACTAAGTAACTCTTGTTCTCTTTCCTTCGCTAAGACAAATCAGTCGGGCACAATTGACGCGCGAGCGCTACGCGCGGAAAAGCGGAGCCTTCAAACGAAAGTTGAGTCATTTATAGATGAATTAAAATCTGGTAGCTACTCCGTACACACGGAAAAGGCCCACAATATTTTTCAAGATTTGACGCTTAAAATAGCACAATTAAACCAAAGCGCTGCAAATGTGTTAAGTTTTCAAGAAGCTGCAAATTTATCGCAGAGATTAATACACTTAAACAACGCGCTCACTGTTGGCTTTAAGGAATGGCAAAAGTCACAAACCTTGACTGAGAAAATCACTCTCACACAGGACCACACATCTCTAGCATCCTGTACTGGTTCGATTGATATACAACCCTGCGATTCTGCCAGTAACCTCGGGTCTAGAACTAGCTCAATAAGTGTAACCCCATCAGAACTGGCCAGAAAAAGAATTGATATCAAACTCGCCAAAAAGAAACTTGACGCTGAGTTCCATATCCAGAAATTGGAACGACAGCAAGCTCTAGAACAGGTTCGATTAAACCTGCGCAAAGCCGAACTTGAGGCTGAGGGACAGCGACTAGCCGTGTCCAATCCGACCTCGGTGCTTCACAAACGATCTCCAGATCCAATCGGACGGCCGCGATCTTTGCCTGATCCACCGATCATTGCACAAGGCTTAGGCATGTCAATTACTTCAGGTTTAAATCATCAGCAGACGGGGGTTCATCTTGGGGCCGCCGCAAATCTAGCCGAAACTTCTAATTTAGATCCTAACAAGCAATTAAACACGCAAGGGGTTATCAATCACCTTACTACACAAAACAACCGACTCTCAAACACTCACATTGTTCAACGCCATTTCTCCCAAGGGCATGGTTCGTCTTACCAACCGTTGTTCACACCCAGCGTGGACCGGCGTAAGGAACCGCAACCACCAGTAGAAGCCGCAGAGTCCCACACTGCGCTAAGTCATAATGGAAATGATATGCAGCATGAACATGCCTTTAGTGCATTTGAAAATGAACCGTGCATTGCACCTGGTTTTCATGACAATCCAGGCTTAAGTAACTTAGAGGGACATCCAGCATCTCTTCCTTATCAGGTAAAACCTCCTTTAAATCTTCCACCGCTCTTTGACCCTTATAGAGAAAGATTCTATAGTAGTTTTCCAGGATACCACTTGCTCTTGGAGGAAGCGCGTGAGATTAGATTTACCGGAAGAAAACTCCCTTTCATTTTTTATTATAACCAAATCACGGAATTACTGAATCGATGCCCAGATCCTAGAAAAAAGATGGATCTTCTTCGAGCCTCGTGTCAGGATCAGGCGAGAGAAGCTGTCTCAGCCTTGGTCCCACCTGTTCCCGGTTGGGATGTAAACACCCAAATTAAGCGGGCTTTAGAAGGGCTAAGACTTCGATATGGCTGTTCCAGTTTTCTTTCAGAACCATTAGTAAAAAGAGTACGCTCAGGGCAGAAATTTGCAAAGATGGATGTGCCTACTCTTGAACAGCTAATTTCTGATTTGAATGACTGTGAGCTGTATGCTTGTGCCTATCAACAAATTAGTTCATTGGGAAGTACGTTTATTCTAGACGTAGCAGATCGGCTTCCATTCTATAGTAAGACACGGTACACTGATTTTCTTACTGATCACTGGGGAAATCCAGATGAGCCATCCTTCGAATCCTTTAAACAATTTCTGAACAGAGAGCTAAAAAGAATAAATACCACATTTGCCCAAAAACTTTTAGGTGCTTCACAAGGGAAAAACGATAAACTCATGACCTTGCAAAGAGTCCGGGTCCACCAAACTAAAGTAGGAGTCCTTCCCACTCTGGGACACAAAGAGTTATCTTCCACATCACCTACGCGGCAAAAGCAACCTGTATGTTTCATATGCTCAACACCTACAGAAACGCATCGACACTTATTAAATACATGCCACACTTACAAGAGCATGACTCCGCAAGAACGCAGGGAGAGTATAATAAAGGCAGGCCACTGCATCAACTGTCTTTCAAAACACCATATCAGTGACTGTCGCCTTCAGTGTAAATGCAAACACTGTGATAAACACAACCCACAAAGGCATACTACCTCGCTGCACGAATTGTACTTGCAGTCCTCTACAGTTGGGGTCAATGTTGGGGCCGCTGATGGCACCACCGTAATAGGAAACTCACATAATTGCTCCATACCATCGCTTCCAAAAGAATTGACTAATCATAATGCTACTAACCATGCTTCTATAAAAAAGATTCAAGCACCAGCGACTGGAGTTTTTACACGTATATCGGCTGTGCGCGTTATTAACCCAGGCACTGGAGTCAGCACTCTTGCTTATGCGCAACATGATTCCGGGTCAGAAGTCACCCTCGTCTCTGCCTCTCTAGCAGATGAAATAAGTCTTCGACGTGAAGAAACATCTTTGGTTACTCTACATACGGTATCAGGTAGCACAACTTCAACCTTTTCTCACGTATCTATGAAAGTACAAACTCTTCATAATGGAGATCAGTTTAACATTAACAAAGCATTAGTGATGCCTGCATGGTCGGATGAAAGTTATACTCTGCCCCACCATTATAATCTTTCTTCCTTTTCTCAATTTGACAACGTGGACATGAAAAAATTGCCACATCGTCCCAATGTCGATATCTTGCTGGGATTAGATAATTCTAACTTGATGAGAGTCTTAGAAGAGCGGATAGGCGAGGAAGGAGAGCCTCACGCTATCGAGACTCCTATTGGTTGGGTTGCTTCTGGAGGAAAATTCTCAGAAGATCCCGTCAGTTATCGGTCCAGGAGAATCGCTGTACAAAGAGAAGAAACAAAAAAAGATCAAAAAATCTTAGAGTTACAACAAACTGTCAGAGATCTTTCTCTACTTAATGAAGAAACACAACCTTCTATTAACGACAAGAAAGCTGAAGAAATTGTAAAAGATAGCATAAAGGTAGTGGATGGTCACTATGAAATTCCAGTCCCACTAAAGAACAATGTTAATAAATTGCCGAATAACTTCGACCTTGCAGCTAAACGTGCCGAAGGTTTACGTCAAAAAATGATAAAAAATCCAGCACATTTGCAACCCCTTTTAGAGTCAATGGAATTCTTAAAACAAAATCAATATATTGTTCCTGCAGACCAAGACTCAGAGTCTGTTAATTATCTACCGTACTTCTTGACCAACCAATCAAAACCAAGAGTGGTATACGATGGTTCGGCTACCTTTGAAGGACGTTGTGTTAATGACAGCATCTACTCAGGGCCAGATTTATTGAATCTTCTGGCTCATGTGTTAGCAAAGTTTAGAATTGGCGAGTATGCATTGATGGGAGATATCAGCAAATGCTTCTTCCAAATACGCCTGCCTAAGTCACAACAAAATCTTTTTCGCATTCTATGGTTTAAAAACAATGACGTTAAAGCAGGAAAACTAGAGCCGTATAAGTTTACTCGTCACGTCTGGGGGGTAGTTAGCTCTCCTTATATTTCATGTTTGGCAATTCGTAAAACTGCTGAGGAAAACTACACCAATGCCAGTGTACTCACTTTAGACACTATTCGAAATTCAATGTACATGGATGACCTTCTCTTCAGCACACACACGCTGGAGGAGGCCCGAACTGTTGCTCTCGAGTCCATTGAGCTCCTAGCTAGCAGAGGCTTCCAATTGGTAAAGTGGACATCAAACAAACAAGCAAAATCTGCTCTGACTGAAATTAGCAAAGACAAACTTGCTGCATCAATACGAACTATAAATCTACGAACTGAGGCCGATACACTTCCTGAATTTAAGGCAGTCGGATGTGTATGGGACGCTGAACAAGACCTACTAAAAATCGAATTTTCACTTGATTGCCCCAAGCAATTCACTAGGCGCCATCTACTAAGTCAAATAAATCGGCAATACGATCCCCTCGGATTTTCTGCCCCTCTCCTTTTAAAAGGTCGACTCATCCTTCAACAACTTGCCATTGATGGATTATCCTGGGATGAAGAAGTAGGACCTCAATGCGCAAAAGCTTGGAATGACTGGTTAAACCTGTGCATGAAATGGAAGGACATCTCGCTTCCACGATGGTACTTTGCGAATGCATCAGTATCCGTAAAAGATCCAAAAGAGTGTGAATTTGAATTGCACGTTTTCTCAGATGCTTCCAATCAAGCATACGGAAGCGTAGTGTATTTACGACGTATTGTCAAAGGAATCCCCAGCACTTCCTTTGTCTTCGGAAAAAGTCGCATTATACTTCGGCATCAACAAAATTGGCCTATTGGAAGGAAGGAACTTGTCGCCGCTGTCATGAGCGTGAAGCTCTTAGACGATGCTTTCCAAGCCCTCTGTTTGCCGAAATGCACAAAACATTTTTGGAGCGATTCCAAAGTGGTATTGCAGTGGATTCTTAATCCAAACCTTCGTTTGCCAAAGTTTATAGCTCGTAGAATTGAGATTATTCACCGCCTTTCCAACCTAAATAACTGGAAGTATTGTGCCACTGATGCTAACCCAGCTGATGTTGCCACCCGTCCTTTGACTAAGTCATCCTACACCCGTATAGAGTTTTGGTTGAAAGGACCCAAATTTCTTACCCAACGCAAACCAACTTTAATAGAATTACAGAATTACGTTTCAAACGCCACACGTATTGTAAATGATAGACCCCTGACCTCACTGTCAGACGACCCTCTAGATTATAATGCCATTACACCAGCCTCCATATTAACACCTTCGCTCGACCCAGCCTTGCCTATCGGACATCCACACAGCACGGACCACTTACGACGTGATTTTCGGTATAATATGGCCCTTGCTCAGAGATTCTGGGAGCGCTGGATTAAATTTTACTTGCCACAGTTGCAGCGCCGTAAAAAATGGCTCAAAATCGTGGACAACATTAAAGTAGGGCAATTGGTTTTGGTCGCCGGGCCTGGTGATTTTAACACGCGAGGAAAATATCGCCTAGGTCGCATTTCTAGAGTACTTCCTCAATTTCGGAAAGGTAAAGCAATTGTTCGGCGTGCCATCGTTAAAGTCTCCACAATTAATGATACCACGGGCGAACCCCAAGTAACTGAAATAGAACGTGATTTGTCTAAACTGGCACCACTCGAATTCAGTGAATAAATTGTAGGCTCCTGTATCAAACGTGTTGTGTTGTATTTTTTTTTTTTTTGCTTCACTTGTGTTGTTTGTTTTCGCCAATCACATAAAAGCCTACATATCTTTATTAGAAATTGTGTATTCATTGCTTGTATTGTGCATAAATCGTCCTTCACCCCTTTTTATTTCGTTTGCATTATGACTACGCTGGCGCGATTACTCATAATGGGGGCCGCTATGTTCCGGACGGTTAATTCGCAGCATTGTTTATGTGTGATACGATTGTGACGTCAACGCCCTTTTTCTTTCGTGGCTGCTTGGTGATTACCTTCAGTCATTTATTCAGCGCACGTGCTTGGAAAAGCGTGGAAAATTATTGAATTATTTTTTGCACTGTCTTCGTTAAATGTATTAAACCTTAAAAGAGTTACAAGGTAGTGTGAAGTTGAATCTCGCTAGCTAACAACGAGATTCGTTAATACGGACAAGGCTAGCAATTCTGTCAGGTCCAACTTATAACTACACAGCTTATACTAATCAAGAATATGATACACCAAAATTAAAACATGCCAAAGAAGGCACTATAATTATAATTTCAAAAAAAATTAAGGATAATTTTACAATTAAAGAGGAATCAATATACAAAAACAGAATTCAAACGATAAATATTTTTAATGAAAATGAAAATTTCTTAATATATAATTGTTACTTTCATAATAAATTATATGAAAGGCTTCAATTAATCGAAGACCTCCAAAAAAAAATAAAGCTCACCAAAAAAAATGTGATACTCTTAGGAGATTTTAACTTTATTGAAAACAAAATTGACACCAAAAACCAACATTTATTTAAAATAACAAAAGATAAATTAGCCTTTAAAAAACTAAAAGAAAAATATGATCTTATTGATATATTTAGAGAAAATGATACAAACAAAAAACTCTATACATATATCAATAAAAAAGGAGCAACACGTATTGATAGAATATATATTGATTCCACTTTAAAAACAAAGGTTGAAAATTTTCAATACATCCCAACAATTAATACAGATCACATTATGATGCCTCTAATTTCTTTTAAATATGTAACAAAAATAAGATGGGGTCAAGGAACCTATAAACTAAATAATTCTATACTAAAATTAAAATATGTTCAAGATGAAATTTATAATATCTGGCAAGTGCATAAACAATCTAAGTTAAGTTTCCCTAATTTGATTGATTGGTGGGAAAAAGGAAAACTTTTGCTGAAAAAATACTTTATAAAGTTGTCAATTGAAATTTATAAAAGTAACCAAAATGAGATTATAGCTACTAACAATAAAATTTCATCACTCTTAGAAGAAGACCTAGAACAAAATAAATTTAAAATTGCTTCTCTTAAATCAAAACTTGAAAAATTATATAACATCAAAAATGAAGGTGCAAGAATTCGATCCAGATTAAAAAACATTGAAAACGAAATCCCGGATAAATTTTTTTTTGAAACTGAAAAAGAAAAAGGGAAAAAAAACACTTTACTCAAAATTAAAAATGAAAATAATCAAATTCTATCCGAACCAAATGAAATTCTCAAAGAAACAAAAAGTTTCTACGAAAATCTATGGGGAATTAATAATGATGCAAATGAAACTGAACAAAATGAATATCTGAATTTTCTCGATCAGATAAAACTTGATCAAGATAATCAGACAAATCTGAATGAAATAAACAAACTTATCAATAAAAACGAAATAGAAATAGCAATTGATTCACTAAACAGTGATGCTGCTCCTGGATCGGATGGTCTGACTGCAGAATTCTACAAAACATTCAAAAAAACAATTATAACAGATTTATATGAATTATTCAACAATATATTTTTAAAAGGCAAAATGCCTAAATCTATGAGAGAAGCAATTATTAAACTTCTATACAAAAAAAATGATCACAAAAATATCAAAAATTGGAGACCAATATCTTTATTAAATACAGATTATAAAATTTTAAGTAAAATTATTGTAAACAGATTAATCCCAATTTTTGAAAACCACATATCGGTACAACAAAGTACTGGACTACCTGGTAGAAGAATTGAAAATATTCACTATAACATACAAGCTTTGTTAGAATTAGCTAATCAAGGAAATGAAAACTTAGTAATAATGTCAATTGACTTTGAAAAAGCATTCGACAAAATTTCTCACCAATTTATTTTTAAAATTATGGAAAAATTAAAACTCGGAAAAACTATACTTGAATTTATTAAATTACTTTATAAAGATATTTTTTCAAAAATCGAAATTAATGGGGCATTAACTAAAAAAATCAAAATTAAAAGAGGTATCAGACAAGGATGCCCTTTAAGTATGCTATTATTTATAATATGCACAGATGTTTTAACACACAAAATTATTAAAAACGAAAAAATTAAAGGCATAACCTTTCAAAAAATAAATATCAAAATCGCCCAATATGCGGACGATACAACCTTTGTTTTGAAAAAAATTGAAGAAATAAAAATTATCCTTAATGAGTTGAAACTATTTGAAAAATTTTCTGGATTAAAAATTAATGCAGAAAAAACACAAATACTAGCAACATCTACACAACTTACAAATGCAATTAATAATAAATACCCATTATTCAAAACACAAGACAATATAAAAATACTTGGAATAACTTTTTACTTAAATCCTGAAAAAAACACAAAAAACTGGCTAGATACATTACCAAAAATCAAAACAATTATTCGACAACATCAAACTAGAAATTTGACAATTTACGGAAAAAACCAAATTATAAAAACTCTAATAATACCATTAACCATTAACATAGCGAGAATTTATCCACCAACACCCAATATTATTAAAGAAATAAATAATATAATATTTAAATATCTGTGGCAAAATCATCCACATGAACAATTAGCAAGAAAAAAGCTAATTGCTGAAAAACATGAAGGAGGCATTACCATGATTGATATCGAAAGTAAATTTGATACGTGCTTTGTTGAAAAAATTAAATTTTTAACAAATTTAAATAAAGCACACTATATTTGGCACCAATGGAGCTTTTATAATTTGTTCTATAAATTAAGACATATTAACCAAAAATTATATGAAAATCATAAACCACACTCACTATTTGGAAATTCAACTTGGAACAAAACTTTTAACATATTTATTAAATTAAAAAAATTCAACCTGAATTGGTCTAATATAACACACAAAGAAATATACTTGAAATTAAAAGAACTTTCAAGTAAAAAAACTGAAATTACAAGTTTAAACAAAAAAGTTATTCCATGGAACCAAATTTTATGTAACAATAAAAAATTCAAATACAAAATTAACAACAAAGAACGCGAAACAATTTATAGAATTGCTCACAATGCACTAAAATGGCAACAAAATAATACTTGTAAATTTTGTGCTAAAACAACCAATACAATTGAACATATATTAATTGACTGTGAATCAAGTAAAAAGATCTGGCAAGAATATGAAAAATTAATTAAAAATAATCAAAATAGCCAAATTAAACTAAACAAAGATAACATATTATATAATTTTTTTAATTTTAATTCTCCAAAATTGGCTACAATAATAAAAGATTTAGCATTCCTAAAAATGAAAATAATTGAAAAAAAAAAAGAATTAGACGAACAAAATATTTATAATTGGGACAACTCAAAATTTCAAAAACATTTATTAGAAATCATTAACACAAAACATAAAGAATCTAACATTGAAAAAGAGTAAAAAACTAGTTATAGATAACATTATGAAATAATGATATCTATAAAACTTAAATATTAAGCATTTTTACTGATTGAATTTATTTTCATAAAATCATTTCATTCGTAATTATCAAGTTTAATGAAAATTATATCACTTTTGATTAAACAATCACCCTAATAGTAATATTGTAATACTCTGTATTGTACCATACACATCGTACTTGAATCGTAAAATTATTATAATGTGTCATGCTTTATTATACGACTTTTATCATATTGAATTATTACAATTAATGTATTATTGTAAACTGTTTATTATGCTAAACTCATCGTATCTCAATAATAAGTAAATTATCTTGTATAAAATATTATAGTTCCATATAAAAATCCATTTTTCTCTAAAGTCCTTTGCATATATTCAACAGGTCAAATACCTTTTTTTTTTTTTTTTTTTTTTTTTTTTGAAAAATATACTATATAATGATACTTCTCTTCCCTTCCTCCAATAGCAATAATCGCCCATCAAAATACCAAAACATACATAACTGTTTTTAACTATATATCACTTGTTATATATTGTGTTTTGTTGATATGGTTGTTTTATAACTAACAATAAAAAAAAAAAAAAAAAAAAAAACGTCTTGCTTTGAGACGATTTTTTTTCTTAAAATAAGGGAGAACGCGAGAAAACCTATCTCCAAACGCTCCCTAGCTAATAAACAGAAAGGACGAAAGCGCGTTATTGCGTCACTGCCATCCATGCGTGCGTGCATGCATGCATCAATTCCCTCTTCGGTCGTTCGACTGTGTCACTGCTGCTGCGGCCGCCAAAAGGCTTTGTTGTTAAAAAAAAAACAAAAAACAAAGCTGATCTGCTCACACATGCAAGTAAGCATTCGAACAGCTAGAGCAGCGAACCTGTGTCCTGCTGATCACGAGTCAGTTGCTCAGCGCATGAGCTATTTCGACTGACGTGCTTCGTGCCTTTTTCGGCGTACAAGAAATCGAAGCTTACACATGCAAGTAAGCATTCGAACAGCTAGAGCAGCGAACCTGTGTCCTGCTGATCACGAGTCAGTTGCTTAGCGCATGAGCTATTTCGACTCACGTGCGTCGGGCCTTTTTTCGGCGTACAAGAAATCGAAGCGAAGAAATCGTCTGCGATCGACATCAACTCGCCAAAGCCACTCGTGCGTGAAAAGAGCACAGAGCAAGCGAGCTTGACGTGATGGACGTGCAAAGATAAGATCCGGCTGCGCTTCGATCTTTATCGCTTCTCGGCTCTCAAGAGCTAAGATCAAGTGTAGTATCTGTTCTTCTCAGTTTAATACCTGGGACGCCCAGCATCGCTGGGCTCTATGTATTAATCGTATGTTTGAACAGGGGGTGACGATTCAAAGCTCGCTTTGTCGCACCCGCGGGTTGTCCCGGTATTGCAGTACCTCCGGGTTCGGCCCACGCTCGCTCTGGCGAGTATCTTATCTGCCATGCATTCGAACAAGAGGAAGAACCAGTACAGCTAGACAGAAAGACAATTATTGCAAGCGGTGAAAAACAGAAAACCACAAGAATTGAGCGATTGCCAACGAAAGAGGTGCCAACTAGCAACGACGCCAACTCATACTTACCTGACGAGGGTCTACACCGTGATCACGTAGGCGGTGGGCCCAGGGCGAGGCCCGGCCATTGCACTTCGGCCGGGTTGACCCCTGCGATTATCCCAAATGTGGATAACTCGGTCGTATAATTTCTGTTAGTGGGGACTGCGTTCGCGCTATCCCCGAATCTCGAATCAATCGCATGCAGGCAGACAGGCAGGCAAGCATGCAAGCAAGCAAGCAAGCATGCAAGCAAGCAAGCAAGCAAGCAAGCATGCAAGCAAGCAAGCAAGCAAGCAAGCAAGCAAGCAAGCAAGCATGCAAGCAAGCAAGCAAGCAAGCAAGCAAGCAAGCAAGCAAGCAAGCAAGCAAGCAAGCAAGCAAGCAAGCAAGCAAGCAAGCAAGCAAGCAAGCAAGCATGCATGCATGCATGCAAGAAAGCAAGCAAGCAGCGACAAGCAGCTCCAAGAGAGCCAATCAAATCGATTCGAATTTACCGCCGCCCAGCGGCCAAACTGCGAGCAGAAGCAACGAAAATCCGGCAAGCTTGAAGTGATTTGCTTGGGATAAGTTCGACGAGCGAGCTTCGAAGGCATTCTATTTGAATAAGGTAAGTTGACGTCTTGCTTTGAGACGATTTTTTTTCTTAAAATAAGGGAGAACGCGAGAAAACCTATCTCCAAACGCTCCCTAGCTAATAAACAGAAAGGACGAAAGCGCGTTATTGCGTCACTGCCATCCATGCGTGCGTGCATGCATGCATCAATTCCCTCTTCGGTCGTTCGACTGTGTCACTGCTGCTGCGGCCGCCAAAAGGCTTTGTTGTTAAAAAAAAAACAAAAAACAAAGCTGATCTGCTCACACATGCAAGTAAGCATTCGAACAGCTAGAGCAGCGAACCTGTGTCCTGCTGATCACGAGTCAGTTGCTCAGCGCATGAGCTATTTCGACTGACGTGCTTCGTGCCTTTTTCGGCGTACAAGAAATCGAAGCTTACACATGCAAGTAAGCATTCGAACAGCTAGAGCAGCGAACCTGTGTCCTGCTGATCACGAGTCAGTTGCTTAGCGCATGAGCTATTTCGACTCACGTGCGTCGGGCCTTTTTTCGGCGTACAAGAAATCGAAGCGAAGAAATCGTCTGCGATCGACATCAACTCGCCAAAGCCACTCGTGCGTGAAAAGAGCACAGAGCAAGCGAGCTTGACGTGATGGACGTGCAAAGATAAGATCCGGCTGCGCTTCGATCTTTATCGCTTCTCGGCTCTCAAGAGCTAAGATCAAGTGTAGTATCTGTTCTTCTCAGTTTAATACCTGGGACGCCCAGCATCGCTGGGCTCTATGTATTAATCGTATGTTTGAACAGGGGGTGACGATTCAAAGCTCGCTTTGTCGCACCCGCGGGTTGTCCCGGTATTGCAGTACCTCCGGGTTCGGCCCACGCTCGCTCTGGCGAGTATCTTATCTGCCATGCATTCGAACAAGAGGAAGAACCAGTACAGCTAGACAGAAAGACAATTATTGCAAGCGGTGAAAAACAGAAAACCACAAGAATTGAGCGATTGCCAACGAAAGAGGTGCCAACTAGCAACGACGCCAACTCATACTTACCTGACGAGGGTCTACACCGTGATCACGTAGGCGGTGGGCCCAGGGCGAGGCCCGGCCATTGCACTTCGGCCGGGTTGACCCCTGCGATTATCCCAAATGTGGATAACTCGGTCGTATAATTTCTGTTAGTGGGGACTGCGTTCGCGCTATCCCCGAATCTCGAATCAATCGCATGCAGGCAGACAGGCAGGCAAGCATGCAAGCAAGCAAGCAAGCATGCAAGCAAGCAAGCAAGCAAGCAAGCAAGCATGCAAGCAAGCAAGCAAGCAAGCAAGCAAGCAAGCAAGCAAGCATGCAAGCATGCAAGCAAGCAAGCAAGCAAGCAAGCAAGCATGCATGCATGCATGCAAGAAAGCAAGCAAGCAGCGACAAGCAGCTCCAAGAGAGCCAATCAAATCGATTCGAATTTACCGCCGCCCAGCGGCCAAACTGCGAGCAGAAGCAACGAAAATCCGGCAAGCTTGAAGTGATTTGCTTGGGATAAGTTCGACGAGCGAGCTTCGAAGGCATTCTATTTGAATAAGGTAAGTTGACGTCTTGCTTTGAGACGATTTTTTTTCTTAAAATAAGGGAGAACGCGAGAAAACCTATCTCCAAACGCTCCCTAGCTAATAAACAGAAAGGACGAAAGCGCGTTATTGCGTCACTGCCATCCATGCGTGCGTGCATGCATGCATCAATTCCCTCTTCGGTCGTTCGACTGTGTCACTGCTGCTGCGGCCGCCAAAAGGCTTTGTTGTTAAAAAAAAAACAAAAAACAAAGCTGATCTGCTCACACATGCAAGTAAGCATTCGAACAGCTAGAGCAGCGAACCTGTGTCCTGCTGATCACGAGTCAGTTGCTCAGCGCATGAGCTATTTCGACTGACGTGCTTCGTGCCTTTTTCGGCGTACAAGAAATCGAAGCTTACACATGCAAGTAAGCATTCGAACAGCTAGAGCAGCGAACCTGTGTCCTGCTGATCACGAGTCAGTTGCTTAGCGCATGAGCTATTTCGACTCACGTGCGTCGGGCCTTTTTTCGGCGTACAAGAAATCGAAGCGAAGAAATCGTCTGCGATCGACATCAACTCGCCAAAGCCACTCGTGCGTGAAAAGAGCACAGAGCAAGCGAGCTTGACGTGATGGACGTGCAAAGA
The DNA here is from genome assembly GCA_963680785.1 of Diplosoma virens. Lineage (NCBI taxonomy): Eukaryota > Metazoa > Chordata > Ascidiacea > Aplousobranchia > Didemnidae > Diplosoma > Diplosoma virens. The sequence continues at coordinate 51,519,733 of OY796883.1, forward strand.
TAAGATCCGGCTGCGCTTCGATCTTTATCGCTTCTCGGCTCTCAAGAGCTAAGATCAAGTGTAGTATCTGTTCTTCTCAGTTTAATACCTGGGACGCCCAGCATCGCTGGGCTCTATGTATTAATCGTATGTTTGAACAGGGGGTGACGATTCAAAGCTCGCTTTGTCGCACCCGCGGGTTGTCCCGGTATTGCAGTACCTCCGGGTTCGGCCCACGCTCGCTCTGGCGAGTATCTTATCTGCCATGCATTCGAACAAGAGGAAGAACCAGTACAGCTAGACAGAAAGACAATTATTGCAAGCGGTGAAAAACAGAAAACCACAAGAATTGAGCGATTGCCAACGAAAGAGGTGCCAACTAGCAACGACGCCAACTCATACTTACCTGACGAGGGTCTACACCGTGATCACGTAGGCGGTGGGCCCAGGGCGAGGCCCGGCCATCGGGCCTTTTTTCGGCGTACAAGAAATCGAAGCGAAGAAATCGTCTGCGATCGACATCAACTCGCCAAAGCCACTCGTGCGTGAAAAGAGCACAGAGCAAGCGAGCTTGACGTGATGGACGTGCAAAGATAAGATCCGGCTGCGCTTCGATCTTTATCGCTTCTCGGCTCTCAAGAGCTAAGATCAAGTGTAGTTTTGAACTGTCTAAAACTCAGTGAATAAAGATAGCAAAATTTTTATTTTATAGAAAATTTTTGGATCTCCAGTTTAAAAACAGTGTCCTAGGTTTTGACTTACTCAAAAGCAAGTTTCTCTTGTATAAACTTTAAAGCCGAAAATAATCTTGGCATCTCCGGAAGCAGGTCAGGGTAATTGCTTGCCCTATGTATAACGCCTCCGTCGCTTTCCTGCGAGTCACGAAGATAAATATAAAGATGAAATAAATGCATAATAAACCAAACCTTGGAAAGTTTCTGAGAAACTATTTTGAATTTTGTTAAGTGCTCCGTAATAAAACAAAAAGAAAATTTAAAAACAGGTAGCATATGGCGAGTACCTCATTTGCCTAATTTAGTGTTTCCCAAACTTGTTTGTCCGCAAACCAAGCAAGTTTATTAAAGATACCATGCAATTTTTAATAGGGATATATCATAAAACTAATATTAATGATTTTTTACCAAAGTAAATTATTATTAAGAAAAAAATAGATCTACAAAAATTCAATTTGGATTTTGAAGAGATAGTTTATTCAAACCAGGGATTTCCAACCTTTTGTAATTTACGGATCCTTTTTTGCTTAATTTTGATTGAAATATAATTTGGTGGACCCCCATACAAAAAAGTGTAAAAATTTTTCTAGAAACGAAAATTGAAGACCTTTTTACAGTCTTCACTTCTCTGAGGGCTAGCATATACAAAATTCCCGGCTCAAATTAAGTTAAAGACTAATAAAAAACAGTCATTAAAATAATAAACTTGCAAACTACTACGAAATTTTCTTTCAAATTAGAGTGAAATTCTTTTGTCGGTCTTTGACAATTAAAGACACGAACTTTTGGCATGGTAGTGGTCAGAGTATTGAGGACCAAAAATTAGGTTGCCTTCACTTTAGTTGGTAAAAGAATTTGGGGAGTAAATGTCAATTGTATTGATTTGGTGACCTTTGTTTCGGTCTTTGATGCACGGGTTGTTTTGTTCACTAAGTTGTCTTTTTTATTCTATGGGGATTTTTTAGGTTTAGGGATTTGGGGTTAGAGTTAGAGTTAGGATTAGGGGTTAAGGTTAGAGAGCGTTAGGGTAATAAATGTACTTGTCAACTACTGTACTCTGTACTTGGCAACTTATACCGTGATAAATCAACAACAATCAACAAACAAAATGAACCATCAACATGTGTAATATTGTGGTGGATTATACCCTGGATTATACTCATTATTATTATATCTTTATTTTTTAACTCCTGACTCCCTGACTCACAGGAAATTATTGGTGCCGCAATACAAAGAGCAACTGTCAAGCTATTGCATTGACCTGCTCTTGGAGATGCCAAGATATTGCTGTCCGGTTGAAATTCTTTTTTTAATATTTTTTATCTTTACGATCAAAATTTAGCGCTGTTTACTAAGGCCACCAAGCAGGGTAAAGTGCCATAAAGTGTTTTTCGCAAGGACACAACAGAATGGCGAGAGTAGGCTTTGAACTGCGACGGCTTTAATTACGTTTGCCGTCAATCACAGCGCTATTAACCACTCAAACACGCTGCCGACAAATGTAAAATAAGGTGAAGATCATTTTTTTGCTTTTCACTTTTTTGTAACCCTAATTCTCTTTTAATTAAATAAATTCTTCACTTTATTTTAACAGTTTTTAAGCTGTTTTAGTGCTACTATGAAGCTTTAACGATTATTCTTCGTGGAGGATTTTTAAGCCCAACCCTTCCCCTTTCCGCGCATGCGCCTAAGGATTTATTGATCACAACTTTTTTACCGGTTATTAATCGGGTCCTAGGCAGCGTGGTCGAGTGTTTAGAGTGTGGTGATCATGATCGAAAAGGTCGCGTTTGAAAACCTACTCGAGCAATTTTGTTATATCCATGGAAAAGACACTTTGCGGCACTTTCTCCTGCTCGGCGGTCTTGGCAAGCAGTTGAAATTTTAGTCGTATCTCTATAAAATTAAAAACTAAACTAAAAATTTTAACCGGACAATAATATCTTGGCATCTCCTTAAGAGGGTTGGGTTAATTGATTGTCCTAAGTATAGCGCCTCCGACGCTTATTCTGCAAGGCAGGAAAATGAAAATACAAATGACACCAAAAAAATAAACAAACTATAGTGTTGGGCAAAACTTTGTGACGCAGAGGACCACCATCTCTTTACTTTTATAAACAATCGCAGGCCATAATGAATAAATATATCAATAGAGTGTTCAAATTATTGCATACATTAATTTCATTACAGCAAAAACTTGTTTGCTTCATTTAGAAAAAGATACTTAGTATCAAATAAAAAATTTTTTTTGGAGGAAGGGTTTTGATCATTAAAATTAAAGACCAAAACAAGTTTTATCACTGTAATTTTGTACTGATTGCGGCCCAGAAGATACTTGCAATGAAGTAGTAAAAAGCTAAGACTCGAGCTTCTTAATTTTCTATTTTATTTTAAGCATGCTTAAATTGCTAATAAGACGAAGTAGAAAAGGAGGAAAATAACTAAAAACTACTTTGATTAACCTACCCAAAGATAGACTAACAATAAACATGGGTAATACAGAAAAAAAACCAGCAAGTTGTTAAGCAGCTTTTACTCGTTTGTATAATTCGTTATTATTTCTAATCTTTTTTCGGTAATTAATTAGACTAATTCTATTCTACGTAAACCTAACATAGCCAACAAATACAACAAATACAACACCCCAACACAGTTAACCGAGCTAATCAAATATTTAAATGAAGTTTTGGTTTTGAGTATATTCCACTACGGAAAATTTCATAACGGCACAATCCAGCAAGTTAAATTCCACCACGGTAACCTATATTCTATCAGGGTATAATCCACCATGGTATTACACATGTTGATGGTTCATTTTGCTTGTTGATTGTTGTTGATTTATCACGGTATAAGTTTCCAAGTACAGAGTACAGTAGTTGACAAGTACATTTACGTATTACCCTAACGCTCTCTAACCTTTGTAGAAGTTAATTCTAACTTCTACCTAAAAATTATTGCCAATCTGTATACAGTTGTATTAAACGAATTTATTGCAGAAAAAATGTAGAAAGGTTATGTATATAAGAGTATCAGCAAAGTTCGTGGCACAAACGCGATATCAATACAATAAAGAGACAACCGAATGACAACCGATATGACATTCGATATAACTACCGTTGTAACAACCGATACAGGGCAGTTGGCTACTGAAACAAGAGAAAAATCTCTATAAAAATCCAGCCGCCAACTGTGTGAAAATTATTATTTATCAAAACCAAAAAAAAATGTAACTTGACTTGAATACAAAAATAAATGACAATTATTACCTTGTATGAAGTGGGCGACTCAGTTATGAAACCAAAAAGTAGAAGCCAATACTGCTGCAATTTAAAACCTTGCTACTAGCAGCAACCACGTCATCCGAAAAGAATGAAACAAGAAATTTTGGGCTATTTACGGCATTCCAAGCTGATGCACGAACGCTACGCTGTATAATAATTAATTTTAATGCGGAAACAGTGAAATTAACGTTCTCTAACCTTAACCCCTAATCCTAACTCTAACTCTAAACCCAACCGCCTAAACCTAAAAAATCCCCGTCGTAGAATATACAGTGTTGGATTTTACCTATAATGGAATATACTGATGTGGAAATTTATTGGTCAAACAAGTTTCAACTATTTTCGTAGTGAGCGTGAGCGTGAACGTGGTTTTTAAAGCGGGTCGTTTTATGATGCAATCGCACTTGAATAAAGCTCTTTTCAACGTGATAAAGATGCTTGTTTAATTAAAATGTAATTTTAGATTACTATTAAAAGAATAAAAATTTATTGTTTTTGTAATAATTAAAAACCAATCACAATTTTGTAAAATTTTTCGGTCTCGATCTCAGTCTCAGTCTGGACGTTTGTGGTCTCGACTACATCACTGTTCGATAAAGTCTGTTTTTTTAATTTTGTTAATTCACTTTAAGTTACTATTTCCATTTCTCGTTATTATATGGTTCTTCATGCACAAGCGTGGTTTTCCAAGGGAAAAATTAACGTAAAATTAGCCTACACATGATGGGTTCGCACAAAAATTTATTTTTTGAAATGGGGTGGCAGAACAAAAAACTTTGAGAAGCCCTGATATTTTTTTTATTTTTTTTATCCTTATATTTATCCTCCTGACTCGCAGGAAAGCGACGGAGGCGCTAATACATAGGGTAGGCAATTACCCCGATCTGCTTCCGGAGATGCCAAGATATTGCTGTCCGCTTGTAATTTAATAGATATGTATATCTTTTAACTATTTCTAGTGAGTTTGTCATTTACTTTGTTCATACACGGATATATAGTATTTTTTATGCATTTTGGTAAAAGTTCTTATGCCCAGAAGAACTTATATCGTACTATGTCAATTTATATAAACTATTTCAATAATAGAATTAATAAAAATCGTAAATATTAGCTTTTTTTATTGCTTTTAATAATCCTTTTTTGTATTAAGAGGTATCAGAAATGTCATCGATTGCAAGCTTGTAACCTCTACTGAACTAATTAGTTCATTTCCGGTAAAATTGTTATTATTAACATTATCGTTAATTTTTTTAAAACTATCTTATTTAATCCATAAAACGACAAAATATAGCAGCATAAATGTATTCATCATAAACAAAAAATAAAAAAAATAAAAAATTTTAACAAAAATAAACAAAAGAAAAAACCATAAACGTTTTCGGCTTGCCTCAGCCCTCTTCAGATAAATAAATGATTTAAGAAAAAAACAAAAACTATGTACTGTAACTTAAAAAGACGAAGTCAATGATTTGAGTGACGTAATTATTTGTCACATCATTTTTTACACGCGTTTTTTTAACATAAAGGAATTCATTTGAAATGCGACCGCCATAATGACAACAACAACAATACCGATACATCAAAACCAAATAACACAAAATACTAATCTAAAATATATTTAATAAAAATGATGAACCATTAGCAAATAATTGTCGGTTAAGTTTGGGGTTATGTTTTTTTATCAATAACGCTTCATGAATTTTGGTTTCAAAATTAGAACTGCATTTTTTGATTATTTTAAACGAATTAACGCTGAATTTTATATTGGAGCAACTATGACATGACATGATATGATCCTTGACGGAGCTTTCAGTCTTCAAATGGAAACCTAAGTGCTCCCTCACCCTAGTGCTCAGATGACGAGTTGACATACCAATGTACGTCAGGTTCGAATCGCACGAACATGAAAATTGATACACAATGTTTGAGCATAGTGCGGGGGGAACACGAGTCTTCAATTGAAAATAATGTGAGACTTTAAACGTTTTATAGACAGGATTTATTTTTAAAGTTATTTTAAATTTAGATTTAATAATGTTTTTAAGTTTAATTAAAAAGCGTTTGGAGTCATGGCCAAAATATGGGATATTCAGGTTGTAAACATAATCGGGAGACGAAGAATGAGAATGCATACTTTTTTCATTAAACTTTTTTAAACATTTTTCAAAAAACCAAATTGGGTAACCGTTAGACGCAAACATATTTCTAAGCAAACCAACTTCATTAAGAAATAACAAATTATTAGAACATATTAATTTAGCTCTATGTAATAAACAAGATATTAATCCGGATTTCCATTTTTTAGGGCAATACGCATTATAATTTAAAAGTAAACCAGTGTGCGTAGGTTTGCGCCATATCCATGTCTCAATATTGTCATTATTAACTTTAATGGAAACATCTAAAAACGAAATACATTGTACAGCAGATTCCATAGTAAATTTTATGTTTTTATGTTGGGTATTCAGTAAATTTAAAAAACTTAAAGAAGAAATGTCACTATCAAAAACTGCAAAACAATCATCGACGAAACGAGAGTAAAATTTAGGTGGACACATGCTAGAGTCTAATAATTTTTTTGTTTCAATATGGGCCAAAAAGAAATTGGCTAATGTTGGTCCTAATGGAGACCCCATAGCAACACCATCAATTTGCTTATATAAACAATCATTATATAAAAACAATCCTTCACACGCTAACCGTAACAATTTAACAAAAATATGTTTTTCCATTAATGGTTTTTGGATATTTTCATCTGAAAAAACATAATCAGCAATAATATTGATCGTTTCATTTAGAGGTATATTGGTGAAAAGAGACACGACATCAAAACTAACCAATTTGTCATTAGAAGAAATATTAGAATTATTTAATTTCATTAAAAAATCATCAGTGGAATTCAGCATGTATTTATTAGGAACAAGTGGTTTAATCAAAGAATCCATAAATTTTGCAAGTTCATATTCAGGCGAATCAATCATCGATATTACCGGGCGGAGAGGATAATTGTTCTTGTGAACTTTTACTAAACCATATATTCTTCCGGGTTTGCTGCCAGATGGTATTAATTTTCGAATTACTTCAGAATCATAATTTTTCAAATATTTACGTATAAAATAAGTAACAGATTTTTCTTTTGAAATTATTGGATGTACTTTTGTATTTTGATTAATTTGAATAAATTTAGATTGATCAAGTACTATAGAGTCTAATTTTGAATAATAATCAGACGAGTCAAGAATTGCTATGCCTTTACCTTTATCGAATTTACAAATCTTGATTTCATTATCCTTTGATAGGTTTTTTAGGGTCTTATGAAGCGCGCGATTTCTGTGTGAAGAACAAATTCTTTTGGCACTAGTAGAAAATCTTTTTAAGGCAAATTTAATTTCATCCGAAATTTCTTCATCAAATTTTATATTCTCATTCTTCTTGATCGAAAAGGCCAATTGTTCAATACTAACTTTCATTGTATTATTATCAAAATTTTTTGGTAGGATATGATGGTTTAAACCATAACGTAATGCTGCTTCTTCTGTAATAGTTAATTGTCGCTTGCTATAATTTTTTATACAATCTGGACTCTTGTCTCGTTGTTTAATCCATAAGTTCATTAGCTTGCGTCTTTGCTTCATTAAAGT